>VDFB02271358.1:481595215-481661071 GCA_007258455.2 Sequoia sempervirens
TATATAATATGATCATTAGGACATGAATCCATTGCTTGATACTATATTCTAATATCTTTCATAATACCAAATAAATCTTGGTATAAGTGAGGTAAAATATTTGATGGTGGTAACAAAAATTCACTAATCGATCTACAACAAAAAATAATTTGTTAATATAAAGAATATTAATGGTACATATTTCATCCTTTATTTACTAGTGATGAACTAACAACAATTAAAATATATGAAAAAAGATGACATATATGACATACATTAACATCCATGAGATTGCTATGTTTGATAAACCATTCATAAGCTTCAAGTTCAACAACAACAATACAACAGAGAGAAGAGTTGTTTGGGAGACTTCATAAAGGGGCTCGTATGCCTTCTCAAGTATAGACCTAAATCATGAACATCATCAAAGTCATGTCGATCATCATGATCAAATTTTCCACTAAATGTGTCATAGATAAATGTATATGTACCATCATGTTCAACTGTGTTTTCTGGTGCATGATCATCTTCTTCCATAGGATCATTAACTTCATCTTTGATATTCACAACTTCATGTATGTCTGTTTGCAAAACCACACTCTTCAAGCCGTAATAATCCATATCATGTGCCCTAGGGTGCCCAACCTTTATAATAATGATAGACACAAACAAACCATGATCATGATCAAGTGATTATATATATATATATAAAATGTTAAAATGATATAAACATTTACAAATTCAATCAATATAAACACATATAATGAACAACTTACCAATCAACGATAATCATGCCCCCCTTCAACATGACCATGCTTCCTATAATGTTTCTCATCTATTGTGATTAAAATTTGTCTCATCTTTAAGCCCTTGCAATTATTGCAAGGACAATAGAATTTCCCATCACATTTTCTTTTCAATCTAGCCCACAATCTATCAAGTGTCTCTTCATTTTGTTTTGGGCTAATATTATCTGATGTGATTTTTCTTTACCAAGCTTGACTATTTAGATCTTCAAAAATATCAAACTCACACTCCAATAATTTTTATTCATAAATAGGTAACAAAATCTAATAATTCTAATATTTTACTCTAAAAAAATTTGGCATGGAACCACCCCTACAAAAGAGAAGATAGTCTAAAGTTAATGACCCCAAAAAACACTTTAAAATGTTAATTCCAAAAGTTATTAAATTTTGATTTTACTATGATTTCCAACTGTTAGACTCCTAAAATTAGAATATTGAACTTGATCACAAAATTCCTACAACGATGGAGGTAGCAAGCTAGTAAGAGCGAGTGACCCATTCCCAAGGAGAAAAAAGTCAGAATCATCATTTCTAATGTCAATACAGATTTATTCTTTTAGTTAAAGATGCAATGTGTCACATATTGTGATGAGCTTATCCCTAGGGCCCTCAACATTGAGAGAGCCCTAATCGCACAAAGAAGCACACACTAGTAGAATTTGGAAAATAAATGAATAGGTGGCTAAAAATTTTAGTCACAACAACTAAAAATGACTAAATTCTACTCTTTTTTTGCAACTCAACTATAAATGAGGAAATAAATTACTAGCTTGGTCATTGAGTAAAAAATATTTAGTCACACAAATAAAAATGACTAAATAGTTAGTCATTTATTTAGTCACAATTCATTTGAATAAATCATTTAAGGAATCAAGAATATATCCCACCAAAATACTCTAAAACTTTAATAAAGATACCCTAAAACTTTTGTCAAAATCTTATTTTCAGGCATAGCCCACAAGAATGGAGTTTTCATTTTAATGAACATACTCTAAAACCTTCATCAAAACATTATTTTCAAGCATAGACTGCCAAAAATGGAGAAGTGTTTCAGTAAACAATGACAAAAAATGGTGAGGAGATGTGCGTGAAAGGAGGTATAGGATTCATTTTTGTTTATCTCATTCCTTCTCTACTAAAAAAAATATTACATTGTTCCCACTACTATTTGTAATCTAGGTATTTAGTTGACATATATCTCCATAATCTGAAATTCCTTTAGAGGATTTTGAAGTATCAATGTATCCTATACAAGGTTTAGAATGATTTCTTTTAATTAAAAAAATAAATAAATGATGTATTTCCCTATAATTAGATAATGTGGAGATCTCCTAAATCTACCCCAACACGCTATCCTCTTTGGCACTATATTCATCACTCTAGCTACTAGGGCTTTGCATGTGACATCTTTAATATCTTCATGAACGTGGCTTTTAAATAGATATCAATCTTTGTTTTAATCATTTTCATGGTAACCCTTGAGTTCCATAATCCACTTTCAATCTCTTCTAAGAATGTTGTCTTAAGCTAGACTACATAGTATGCATATAAAGCAAGTCCTTCATACCTGCCATTGTTTCAAACCACCACTCACTACCTTGCTTAAAATGTTTCCTACATAAGCACAATAGCATGTTTTAAAATCACGGTTGTCAATGATTGACCATTAAGGTCACCACTTTCATCAAGATACAATGACATTTTTGTCTTCAAACTCAAGGCATTATGCAAGATAACATTGTGAATTTTTTGTTGTGTACGATTTGATTTTCTTGAAAATTTATTGCTTTGCTAACTTCCTTTAAGATTGGTTATTGCACCCTCAGCTGCAATCTCAAATAGCTCACTCACTATCACTTGAAGATTCTTTTCATGAGCATCGTTCTATAAAATCAAACTATGTCGTATAGACTACCTACTTACTATAGTAAACTCACTGTTTCATGGTATTTTAGATCTTAATATCCTTCAACCTTATTGACACTACTTCACAGTCCACAAGGTATTATTCACTATTCTCCCATATTTGATGAGACTTAAAACACTACTCAAACATGCAATCCACTACCTCCATTATAAAATGGCTAAGAAGAAACATTGAATTGGTGATTACCACTATTACTTCATTTGGATAGTCATTCCCTGATTGCATTTTCCTTGTCTAACACTACCAAAAGCATTTGAAAAACCTTTAAGGTCATAAAGGAGGTAAGGAAACTCATTGTTAAAATCTCCACTTTATTATGTAGGGTTTGAGCTTTATTATCTTGTCACTACTTAGCCTCTTTTTGACTGTCACATCTCAAGTGACTATCATTTTTCTCATCATAGATTACATTTACAAATGTCACTAAGCTACATAGTGTGCTTGTTATTGGCTACAATCTTTAGATTGCAAGATTTTTTTATTAGCTACAACGTCTCAATCTTTCTAATATTGCAAACTCACTAATCCACTAGAGTTATTGTTTATATTTCTACAGAGGCCTAGGGTTTGTACCCTAATCATGCTCTTACCAATGCTTCTATTGGTATTAAAAAAATAACCTTAAATATTGGGTCAAAAAATTAGTTGTCTTGATAGGGTTATGGTATGATCTTGGATTGTATCCTAGAGTGTGTGGGAAGCTTGTGTTTGATCATTAAGGTATGTAAACCTATTCAGGGAAATATATCCTATATAGCATGGGTCTTGCTTTAATACTTCCCATAATGGTTATTAGTAGATCACATTATTATAGTTTGTGGTAACCCAAGATTGCATTCAAGTATGTAACAAACTTGGTTTGTAGTTTAAGCTATACACTTTTAAGTAACATTCATAAGGTTTAAAAAATCTTGATCACTCTCTAGAATAGCCCATTAAACATGGGTTGTGCTTGAATGAACTACATAATTGGTATAACAAAATTACTGTGCATATCAACCAGAGATATATGATCTTTATTACAACAAGAGGTAATCACTCTTCAATCATGCTATAATTACACCATAACCTATTAAACTTAAGACAACCTGAATGCACCCAATGATGATTGACACCTACATTATACAACCTGAATTAACTACATTATATGAGTTCCTCTATTTATATCACAACATAGCCACATTAAACTTGGGTCACACATAAATGCATCCTATATTTTTTATAGCAGAACTATCCCACATGACCAATAGAGTTATGGATCACATAATTACAGTCACAAGAATTTGTTCCTTGGTTGTGATCTTATGGTGATTCCACACAACAAAATCTAGACATGAAATTTTGAAAATCTTAAACCTCTAAAAATTAAATCTGATGAGATGTTGCTTTAAAATATGATTTTCAAACCTGGAACTACAAATCTGAAAAAGACAGTGACTACCGTCAACCTAGCGATATCTTCTTGAATTTTTTTTGAATTTTCCCAAGAAAATCATCCTTAGTTCTCCACAAACTATCTCAAGTAGAGAAAATTCGCAAGTATATAAAAACACGATCACAATAAATTAGCAAACTCACTTTTCTTTATGTCGGCCACAATTTGATTTTTTCTTATTTTTCATGATTATCAAAATTTTGATGCAACTTCTAGTTGAAATTTCAACGAAACCCAGGTTCCTCAAAATTTGGATGAACGTCGAGGATAAAATTTTAAAAAAATGAAAATTACACATCAAATTTTACAAGCACCCAACAATACATCAAATTATACATATTTCGTGAGAATTTTTTGTCAAATTTTATAGTCAAATGAGTTATTTATACTAAGGGATTTTAGGGGTCTTCTCTAGAGCTTCTTCCTCTCAATTCTTTTAATGATGGAAATTGTACTTCCTTCTTGGAGATAGAGAATTTTCTCATTTAATATGAACCTATTTTAGTAGCCTTGCATTAATTACCCTTTAATTCATCATTAGTGGGACCCTAATACCCTTTATTTTGGATCTTGAGGCTTATTTTAGCTAAAACCCAACAAAATAATTAAAAACACTTGAAATTTTAATAACACACCTTGAAAATCTAGGGTGTAACTCATACACCACCTCTTTTGTATGATTCCACCTAGGTGGGATCCATATGCCAAGGCTAGCTTATGAGTCCCATTTATGGATTTTTAGGGTTTGAGCAAGAAAATTACCTTTTTAATTCAATTTTTTTATGATGTTATCTTTTGAGATCTAAATAATGATATATTAGGTGTAAATTCCTATATAAGAAAGTTTCTGACTCATTATTTCATCCAAGCAAGCATTTTTCAAGAATAATTTCAAGATCCAAGCATTCATTCACAAGAGAATTCAAGTTTCAAAAGAAAGAAAAGTTGAAGTCTTGGAGCAAAATTAATGTGTTTTTGTAGGTCTTCAAACTAACTTTTATTCAATATCTAGCATTGACAAGCATTGATCATGGTTTTCTATGGAAAATCATGATAAATTCTAGCTTGGGGAGATGAAACTAGCCATCAAGACAAGCCTAATGACTTGTTTCCTAAGTGATTCCATCATCCATTATCACTCTACATTTGGCCTAAGGAAGGTACAAGCATTATTAGGGCTCATTTGGGTGATTAGAAATCTCTTAAAGTGATTCATTCATCTTATATACCATTCATGCATCTCATTCTTGCACATTAGAATAGGGTTACATTGCCCTTCAAATTACCTAATCTTAGACACTTAAGGTTAGGATTTACATTCCTATTTGCATGCATATTTCATTTTTTCTATCAAGGATTAATTAAAAAACTAAGGGTTTGACTGAGGAAAAACCCCCATAAGAAAATCAATTCCATATTCTATTTTGTAGGTCTTTTCATAGGTTTGGATCTGAAAATCAATTTGGGAGAAAAGAGCAAGTGTTGAAGTGTAGATCTAAACTTTGAATTCTCAAAAAAGAAGAATAAGGTTGATACACCAGAAGTAGCATATGATTCCAACTACAAGAACTTTTAAATATTTTTGTAGATTCAAATAACCTTTTTCTAGAAACTTGTTCCTATGTAGAAACCTTGATCTTGGAATAATACTCCTATACTAGCATATGAGTCTTGGAAGTAGATTAGAATTTCAAGTTTTTTAGTGCTTCAGAGCTCATTCAAGTTTCCTTTAGATTTTCTGGTGTACACATTTCATCTTGCATCTTTGTGTTTTGTTTTATATGCATTTCTTGGTCATTTAGTGAAATATTTCATCATATTAGGGTTAATCATTACCTCTTGCATGGCATTTATCTTTCCAAGTCCTAACTTGGTTGTAAACCCCTTAATAGTTTGTAATCAGCCCCTAGGATAACCCTATTGCAAGATCTCTTTCTCTTTTTCATCGAGATCTCTAGGTTTATCCTTGAATGAAATAATTGGAAAGTGGGTTTGCTCTATGTACTAAACCAATGAAAGCACATATGCCATTTTCTGTCATTTCATTTTGGTGAACCTAATTTAGAACAACATGATTTTGATTTGAAGTACATTTCCATCCTAGATCTTGCTTGCATGAATACTGCATTAGGATTGCATTAGTTAATTGGCATTCTAGGGATTCTAATTCTTGGATTATTGAAAGTGCATATAGGCTGCATGTTTGCATCTCATATCATTGAAAATCATACATATAGATCATACAACATAAAAAGCATAAAAATCAATTGAAAATTTTGAAGAAAAAACCAATTGGGACTCATATGCCAATTTGGACGAATTAATCTCAGTGCCAAATCTGCACTACATTTTCCATAGTTAATTTCCCTGTATCTAAGTTTCTATTTACTGTTAACATCTTTTTGTTTCATTTTCCATAACTTTTGTTACATTAAGATCATTTGAAGTAGCATAATTTACATTCATTACAATTGTGGATAGAATTAGATTCTTGTATTTTTAATTTTAGCATTAGTTCATAGTTCAATTATATTAGATTACATTTGGCATACATTAGGAAAGAAAACCAAAAACAAGATCAAACAAATAACCCACTAGGAGAAAGTATAGTTATTTGAATATCAAATCTCTTTTTCCAAGTTAACCTAACCCTCAAGCCTTTTAGTAGTGATGACTTGGACATTCTAAATAAATCCCTTGAGGATTTCATCTTGCAATGTTCATCCCCTAAGGCTTGTCATGAAAAACCAAAACCAAGATACGTTAATCTAATTCAACCTCAACTTATCCTTTACCCACCCTCACACAAACATTAAACTCAAAAAAAACCTATTTACATTTTAGAACCACCTAATAGTAATATTTTACAAAACTCAAGTCATGATAATGTTGCTCATACATATAACACTACAAATAATCCACAACCAAAACAAACAACCTCAACATCTTTACCTTTACCTTTGTTTTTCCTAGTGCCCCTAGTTTTCCTTCAAATAGTGGAAAGGAGTATGATCTTGTTGAACAACTTAATAATAATCCTAAGAAAATATACCTATGGGATTTGATTCCAAAGTCACCTAATTATCACACTATGCTTCAAAAAACCTTAGAACAAGTTGGGATCCCCTCTAATACAAATGCAAGTGACATGGAAACTCTACTTAAAGGAATGAATACAATGCAAACATTACTTTTCACTAGCATGAGCTCCCTCCCTTGGAGATAAGAAAGAAACAAGATAACTTCATGATAATAGCCAAATTTAATAGAACAGGAATAAAAAGAACCCTTTTCAATAATTTCTTAGCCCTTAATGTGTGCATTGTGATTATTTTAGATAGATTGGGTATAGATAAATAAAAAATTGAACCTATTTCATCATCAATCCAAGGATTTGACAATGTAGGAAAGAAAACAATTAGTGTGATTAATTTACCTATTACATTTGGAAAATCTACCTTACAAACACCTATTCATGTTATGCCTCATGACCTTTCATACAATCTTCTTTTAAGAAGACCTTGGATTCATGAGATGCATGTGGTGCCTTCAACTCTTCATTGTATCGTGAAGTATGTCAATAAGAACAGGGTATACCAAGTTGAAATAGACCTCAAGCTTAAAATTTGCTTACAAGTTGAAAAAGGAATGACAAGTCCTCTAAGCACATTAATTCCAACATAAGAAATAGAACCTAGGAAAGAGGAAAAATAAGAGATGGAAAAAGTGTCTAAAATATTGGATGATGATTGGGGTTCCTTAGAATTCACTCCCTCATTTATGGGAGAGTACGTAATCACAAGTAAAGAAGATGAAAAGCAAAAGCCCCCAATTTTAATATCAATGCAAAATTCAAAAGAACAATCACAAGAGTCTACCTCATCTACTCTAGAAGAAGACACAAGTTATACAACAAACTTTGATGTGATACATTATCAAAAACTATCAAACCTAGAAGAAATTTAAAGAATTTATGGAAAAAGAAATACGTTCATGAAACAACTTGGTTACAGTGGAAAAGGATGTGGCAAGACAAAACAAGGTATTCATGTTCCTATAGAGCCTAATATGCAAGAAATAAAAAGAGGTTTGTGATATCACCCTTCTAAGATTACACAATCAACAAAGAGACCATCACTAAATATCAACACCATTATGTGTAATCCTACAACAAATCTCACCTTGAAGCATCTAGAATTGATTGATACAACTTGTGAAGAATCATTGGAATTTTTTGAAGATGATGAAGACTTGAAAGAAATTCTAGGATTCTATGATAAAATATTTACTCCCCCTAAAATGAAGCAGTTACATGTGCTATGATTAGTACCAACCAAAAATCCAAAGAAAAGGAAAGCGGTGAAGTTGACATAAACAAAGAAGAATACAACCCAAAATTTATGAAAAATAAATGTGCTTCCTTTGGGAGATACCATGGAAATATAGATGGATGTTAACAATTAATACAAGGTGATTAAGATAGGAAAGTGCCTCGATGATGAAGAACAAGAGGACCATGAAACTTCACTTCATGACTTTCCCAAACTTTTTTCCTAGATTTATTCAGATATTCTAGGAATTCATCCTAAGATTGTAACACACAATATAGTCCTCATTGAAAATGCTAAGCCTGTTAGACAAAAGATTCAAAAAAAAAACCCTAAGATAGCCTTATTAGTTAAGTTCAAGATTTTAAATATCCTTGAAGATGGTTTTATAAGACCTATAAATTATTCTCCTTGGATCTCAAACATTGTCGTAATCACAAAACTAGGCAATCATATTAGGATCTATACATATTTTCATGATTTGAATAAATCATCTTTAAAAGATGACTTTCCCCTTCTTAATATTGACATGATAGCAGAATCAACTATGGGATATGATTTGTTATCATTCATTCATGAATTTTCTAGATATAATAAAATATTTATCAACCCTCAAGACTAATATAAAGAAACATTTTTTACATCTTTAGGAAAATTTTGTTGGATAATGATGCCTTTTGGATTGAAGAATGCGGGTGCAACATATCAACGAGCTATGACAAAGATATTTCATGATTACATACATAAGATTTTGGAAGATTATGTTGATGATATTATAGCCAAATCTTTAACAAAACAAGACAATGTGAATGTCCTTTGAAAAATATTTGAGCGAATACAAAAAATACAACATGAGATTAAATATGAAAAGTGCATCTTTGGTGTAGATAGTGAAAATTTTCTAGGTTTTATCATATCATATATAGGCATTGAGGTTGACACAAAGAAAATTGATACTATAGTTAACATGCCACCTCCTAGAAAAATCTCACAATTATGTACCTTACAAGGAATAATTCAAGGTATATGTCATTTTGTGGCATCCTTAATGGATCAAATGTTACCATTTACACATATCTTTAAGAAACAAGTTTAGTTTAATTGGAATATGGATTGTAAACAAGATTTTTAGAGTTTGAAAGATTATTGTGTTCCTCCTCTTGTTTTACAAACTACTATGCAAAACAAACCATTCATCCTATGGACTACAACATTAGCCCATGCTCTTGGAGCATTGTTTGCTCAATATGATTAATATGGTAAGGAACATCCTATCTATTACATTATCCAAACTTTGAATGATTATGAAAAACAATACACAATGATAGAAATAAAATGTTTGGCTCACATATTCACTATAGGTAAACAAAGATATTACTTACTAAATGTCAAAATACATGTGATGAAAAAATTTGACCTTTAAGACTTGTTTTCACTAAAATATATTTATCATAACGCTTAGCTAAATGGGTTATAGTGTTTATTAAGTTTGACCTTAAACTTTTTTCATGAAAAGCAATCAACGGACAAGCGTTGGCTGACTAGTTAGCTATCACTCCTCTGCTAACATTACCTAACCAAGAATCATTTCATAATGAGAGTGTATTGACTATTCAAGAACATGAAATGCATGGGAATTTTATTTTGATGGGTCTAAGTGTAGCACAAGCTCTAGCATAGGAGTTATAATAGATCTGCTTGGAGGAAAACCTATTCCCTTATCATATTGATTATGCATGAACAATACCATAGAGTATAAAGCATTAATTACTGGGTTACATGCCACTTTAACTTTGGGAGCCCAAAACATCAAAATATTTTGTGATTCATAATATCATGCGAACCATGAAAAACTATCATGACACAAAGATCTCAAAATGACTTTATTAGAGAATTTTGATTCATTTACAATTGATAACATCCCATAGAAAGATAATAGACATGTGGATGTAATGGAAAGCTCAACTTCTTGAATATCCACTCATGATCCCTCAAAATATTTCATATTTGTCATCCACAAAATTATGAAACCATTGATTGAGCATAAAATCGAAGAGATATTAGAAATCACCACAGGAAGCTCTAGAGAATGGTATGCACCAATATTTGTGATGGAACCTACAATTTTTTTTGTTCCATCTTAAACCCTTGTCACATTTAGATATAGGACTGATATATGAGGGTTTAGGATTCATCTTTCATAAGCTCTTGTAATGTTCTATTTTCTTGTTGACTTCCTATTGCTCATTTTTTTATCATATTAAAACTTATTGTGTCTATCATTATTGTCTGCTAATCAATTCCCTCATCCTAATTCTAGGAATCTTAATTTTTATAATGTTAAGTTAAGGAATGTTTGGCCTTTACATCCTTTGCATTATAATGTCTTAGGTGTTTTTGATCCCTTTCTATCATATTATCCTAGAGGGTCCCCTCCATTAAAAAAACTTATCAACACGTGCCTAAATATCTTCACTTAAGTTCAATTGGATTTTATTTTTATCACTCATCGCTGATTACTTTTGAACTGTATGTTCCAAATCAGCGATGACCAATGAGGTGAGTTTCTTTGATATTGCTCATCGCGAATAGTTGTGGAACTCTTAAATTGAATGAGGGATAAGTGATGCTCTTTGTATTAATGAGGGATCACTTATCGCAAAAAACTCTTGATCCTTCAATGTTGCAATAGTGATAAGTGATGCTCTCCAGCCTTATGATCTTATTTTTATTGCCTATCATGAATATGTTATGAAATGATAATTTCAAATCATTGATGAGCGATGGGATGAGTTTCCTTTGTATCACATCTCATGGATTTGTTCTAAGTGCTAAGTTCTATATTGGCAATATGTGATATGTAATGGCACTATGATGATCTCACATCACTAATTTCTTGCAAACCATATGAGGAGAATTAGTGATGAGTGATGACCAGAAATTTTTCTATCATTCATTGTTGATCCATTCCAAAGCCTTCAACCTTGATTGGTGATGAGTGATAGAGTTCCTTATTTAAAATTTTCTTTTGCTAATCTAAGTACATCTTATCTATGATGTATTTTGTGTCATTGATTTTCGTGTAGGTGTATGTGTCTAGATCTGATGCGCTCACTATACTCCTGATCACTGATAGGAGCCTAGGTGTGAATATTGGATTAGTGAAGAGTGATGAAAATGAATGTGATCAAAGTATAGACTGTAGAACCAATGGTTGAGGTTTTATTGCATAAAATACTTAGATTGCTAATGGATCTAGACAAGGATGAAGTATATCAACGATAAGCGACAACTGCTACATGAAGAGGCAACATGGTAGAATCTTGAGCACCTCACTTAAATCAAAGAGGAAGGTGGGAAGATGAACTAATAACCATTGATGTAGTTTTAAAGTTGAATTATCAACAATCAAGGTTTAAACCTAAATGGATAATTCTCAGTTTGCTCACACAATCTTACTTTCAAGTATTAATGGTGGCATACCTCTCTCTTTGCTATAAAATAAAGTAGATACCTATTTGATTGTGCACTTGGAATCATTGTCTAGTAGAAGGGATACTAGGAGCTTAAGAAATTGTGATGGAGGCTTCAAAAATTACCAGGAACAAATGTGGCATAACATTCACCCAGGTAAGCAAAACTGATATCTCCTTCTAGCTGAAGTATTGAGGTGAATACTGTAGAGATTTGATAAGAAATTGGGGAATTATCTATTTGTTCACTACTGATAGCTTCAATTTGATGATTAAGCACTGGATATATTTTGAGGAAAGTGTCATGTTCAATAGTAGTACTTTGTGCTCTCATAATTGTGAAGGTTTTTTTTTTACTATAAAAAATTATAAACCTTAGTTCTATTACATTACAAACATGAGTAATCCAAAGCCTAGTGAATCAGGTATTAGTCCATAGAGGAAACCAAAATAAAAGAGGATTAAACAACTTAAAACTCAATATTCTTTAGCTAAGGTTAAGTCTAAGGCACTGGAAGTGTCCAACCCTTCACCAAGTACTCCTGCAACATCCACTAGGTCTAGAAGTGCAAAGAAAGAAACAAAAATATTTATGCAAGAGGCCTTTGGGGACATAAAGGAAGGAGGGTCATGAATTGGTAAATGACCCATAGGTCAATTTTCCATGACCACTAGGTTGATTGATAGTGCTATAGAAATTGGTGAAAAACCCTAACCTTAGAGTGGATGGAAATTGTTTAGATATGCTTTCAATAGGTAGCATTCTAGCAAGCCAGCATGTTATCTATGGGGGATAAACCTTAGAAATTTGGTGGTCCCAAATGTGTTTATAGAAGTGGACTTAATGATGGAATTGGCCAGGAACTATAACCCTATGGATAGGACAATCATAAGTGAAAATGGTGATATCATTTTGGAGGTAACAAAGGATAAGATGATAGATGTATTTGGTTTAAATCCCAATTATACTACAAAGTTTAGGCATGTTGAGTTGTGTGTTGAGTATGAGAAGAGGAAATATGCATATAAAGAAAGACTACTTGTGTGACATAGGAGGAGCAAGGAGAAATTCATTACTAAGGATTTTGAGCATTTTGAGTGTGAAGAGTTTGAAGATTACTTCAAGAACAGTTATTATTGCTTAAACCAAGTATTTGCTCTGGACTTTGAGGCTAGGATAGCCCCTGATTTATTGTGATGGTGGCAGATATACAAGGTCATAATCAAAATACTAGTTTTGATTATGCCAATTTTGCTGCTGAACGAATGCATGAGGATGTCCTCAATCTAGAAAAGGAGGTTCTCCCCTTGAATTTCCCCCATTACTCTTTGTTGATGCATATCCTCTTATGGGAGGGTGATGATGAATAAAAGAGAAAATTGGATTTTAAACTTAGGGATAGTGAAAATAATGTTCTACCAGTATAGACATGGACATACATTTGGGATCAGGAGTTCTCTAATTCTAATTATATCTTGTTTGCTAATACCGTCAGATATGGTTTCTTAGAAACATTGGGTGTGGCACCTATATTCAGGCTTTCTCCAAAGATCAGAAGTATCATGCACCCAAAAGATTCACTAGGATCAACAACCACACATAACTAGGTAGATTGGTTCTTACATTTTGAATATACTTTGATCAAATCCTATGGAGCTAAAGTGGCACCTCATTGTCTACCCCTGTATGTCTCAGATGTATTGGCTTTTATGGAGCTCATGTGGTAAATTGATTTCATGGGTTATGAGATGTTTAGAAAGCCTAGGAAAGGTATTGTGATAAATCCACATTGTTCTTTTGCTTACTTCATACTCACTTCCCTTGAGGGGTATGAAAATTTTGGCATCATGGTAAATAATCTTAGAATGTTTGTTGATGAGAATAGAGTTTTTGATCCAAAGGGGTTTATGGTATGAAGAAGAATAAAAAAAATCTTAGGCATCATACATCATGAATTCTTATATAAAGATGGTGTACTAAGAAATTTGATAAATGATGAGGTTGTAATGACAAGAAAGAAGGAATGGACAACTATAATGAACATTGAGGAAAGTATCATTAAAAGGAATTCCTTTTACATAATTCCATACAATGTAATTGCAAACCCCCTAGTAAAATCCTTCACTATGCTAAGGGATTATTATTATGGTGAGTTTAAGGTAAAGGTAAAGGAGGCTACTAATAAAGCACAACTTCCCTTAGGGTAGGAATGATAACAACAGGCTATGGATATCCCAAAATAGTTTGTAGATGTTCAAGAGGTCAGGGAGGAACAAATGGCATAAGATGTGCCAAGAAATGAGGTGGAGCAAAAATTTCCTCCTCCCCATATTGAAGAGACTCATAGTTTATATGTTCCTGCTGATAGAATTGTCAATTGGAAATATGACAAAGAAAATGATGATGATCCCAAGATTAGGAAGTGATGAATTTATGGTTCATGATAAATTTGTGCAGACAAAGGAATTTTGAGAGTTTGTGATTCAATAGTGGAGTAAGGAGATAAAGGAGAGACTTGAATTAGCCTGAGCTAATGTTGAACCTTCTCACCAAGAGGAAGCTAAGAAAGTAGAAGAAGAGAAAATTAGGGCTGAAATTGTAGCTATTACTCCTACTGAGGTTGGAAAAATTGTCAAGAATAGTGGAATCATGTTGTTGTTAGGATGTACTATCACTTCTGCCATAGCATATTATGCAATGAGAAGAGATCCTCAAGCTTTAATATCTAAAGATCAATTTAAGGATAAAGTATTTGGTTTTGGATATGGTCCAAAGTTGCATACTTTTGTAGGGTATGTGTAGGATCATCATAGAAAAAACAAGCCCTTAAGTGGCGAAAAATTTAAAAAAATTAGAGTTAGGAAACTTGACATAAAAATTTGAATAAGCTATCTATATTATTTCAAAAATATGTAAGAATAGAATCTATAGAAATTTGAATGTAGTTTCTAAACTACTAGGTTTATTTTTTTTTAAAATCTATTTGGTGAAAATTTGAAATTTTAATGTAGTAAAACTTAAATTTCAAGGAAAAAATAAGAAGTAGATGTCTGTATGACCACCCTAACCACAATAAAATGATAATATATTTTTATAATTTATTTTAGATATAAGTACAGGACTCATGTCTCAATGTGATGCATATTTTTTTGTAATTATTTTCCAAGTAAATTAATTATGAATTTTTTATTAGAGCTTTTAAAAAATATAAAAACTCATATGTTTGACCACTGTAACTTGGCCAAAACTTTATGAAATTCTCCTTTTTTTAATCTTATATTATGTGAAGTATAGAATGTGATGCATGTTTCAAATTCAAAAAATGTGATATCATTTGAAAGCTATAGATAGTTTTCAATCAACCTATCAATCATGACTTTAGTTGTAATTCAAATAGAAAATGAATAATAATTATTTATTAAATTAAAAGTAAAGCATAATTTATATTGGTGGAAAGCTGAGAATCTCATTTAAAAACTATTTTTGTTTCATCAATTTTGGGTAAAAAAAGGTCATCAGCCACATACCCTACACATACCCATCATATCGCCACTTTTTGGCCCATCATGATCCTACACATACCCTACAATTTGGTCTATTGCACCTAATACTAGAAAAAATGATGTTTTTATACCTATTGAAGAAGTTATTGGTTATTTAGTGGTCAAAAGAGCTACTGACATAACTCCTATCCAAGTAGTTGAGTTAACTATCCATATTGTAATGCTTAGTGTGGATACTACACATATTTCTTAGATAAAATATGTCTCTTTGGTTAAGGAGTACAATAAGGCACTGGATGAGTTAAATAAGATGAGAGCCATTGTTCAAGCTACTCAAAAGGAAATAACACAACCATCCTCTTCATCATTTGATTTTTCTACACAGGATAGGGAGACCTTGGCCTTGAGAATTGATGATCTAAAAGGTAAGTTGACTGCTAAGAAGGAAAATGTCAATCAAGACAAATTTGAAACACTCAAAGTGGCAAATGAGATTTTTGAGGATGCCTAGAAGCATAGGGTAACCAAGTTGTTTGACAAGGCAAATGATGTTTGGGCCACTTATAAGAATATTCATGAGGAAAATACAAAGTATCTACAAGTACAAGAGGCCTTTAGGAATGAGTGGAATAATTTTATTACTAGGGTAAATGCTTTCAAAGAAATGATGCCCAAAATGAACGAGGACCCCATTAGACCTACCAATATTCCTAACATTTTGTAATTCATTGACTCAATAAATGAGATAATTACTTTCCATGGAAAATTAGGTATATAGCTCCAAAGAAAGTTGAAGATATTCAAGAGATGGAGGAATGTGGTATGCCTTAGATATTGAGTTCAAAAGGTTAATTACATCTATTCGACACTTGGAAGGAATATTTTGGAGGAATTCTTTCAACAACTATGATGTCCTTAACTATCACTGACTACATCTTGCTCAATTCAAATATCGATCCAATGGTGGAAATTGAAACAAGGATGGACATATTTGTTAAAGAAGTGAGGATTTTAATTGATGCAAGATATTCTTAGTACATTACTAAGGTGAAGGATTTTTTGAATGTAAAATGGCCTAGTGAGGAAGAATATAACACTTGGAGAAATACATAGAGTGAATTTGTGTAGGGATTAGTGAGTAAGATGAATAATGGACGGGAGAAGAATAATACATAGTTTGAATATAGTATAGATTAGGCTTTTGATAAAACATGGTAAAATATTATTCTCTCCCCATTTTGAAATGGATAGTACATGGTGCTAATGTGGATAAGTGAGTTTTGACTTTTTTCTGCTTTCCTTGTCTTGCTTTCTAAGTTTTTCTGTTTTGGCTTTCCCATGGTTAGCATTTTTGAGCACATGGAGAATGCCTTGAAATTGTTGTAACAAAATAATGATATCTTAAGGTGGGACCTGTTTTCTACATTAAGTTGAGATCAATTTTTCCTCATGCTTATTTTCTTCACTTGAAGACTTGAGTGTAACTAAAAATAGAATATTGTTGTAGTGGTCCAATGAAATGTTGACATGTGTGCTTTTTTGGTCTAAAGCTTGTTTTCCTCCATCTCTATAAGAAGGAATTTAGGCCCAGAAGTAGGAGTTAGTTGAATATTTTAAGTTAATACTATGAAATTTTCAAGACAATATGAAGCAAGTTTTAGAGTTTTTGTTTTAAGTCTCTTTTGGAGTTCATATTTATGCATGTAAATTTGATAGCAATATAGCATTGATAATATAGAGTAATATTAGTTTCATGGCTATTGTCTCTCCTTGTATGCATTCTATAAGTTATGAGTGAAAGCAATTTAGAATTTATTTCATTTCTCTCTATCATTTCATGGTATAGGTTTAGTTTTATGCTTACTTGTTGATTCAATGAATTGATGTAAATTATTGTGTAAGATTAATAAATTATAAGAACTAGGTGCTAGGATGGTTATAAGTAGTGATAAAAATGAACATCGTAGATAAATGTTGTAATGCAAAATTTCTTGAGGTTATAGGTGCTATTTTTTGAATTGTTATCAAGTCACATAGAAAGATATTGGCTCTATGCTTGGAATAAATGCACTAGTTCATGCAGAGTATTTTTGGTTCATTTATCAATGTTGATTCATTAGCTACTCAAATTTTAAATCATAAACTCTCTAGTGGATACTTTTTTTTTTTTAAGTTTCATCCTCTCATGTGCAATATATATGACATTGATTAGTAAGCTACCAATTTATTTAATGCATATTATTGAATAGTTTTATGAGAGATATATATTAATGGAAATGTATTTGATTGTAATTGTGTGAATTGTCTAAGTATACATTGTGGGATCACCCTCCCCAGTTTCACAGAGCCTAAAGAGTAGGAATAGAAGTCTTGCAACTTCTATTCATTCACTGGCCAATCCCTTTAGAAATACTAATAATTGGAAATGACAAAGTACATAGGCATTTTTGGAGATTAGTTTGGTTCTTAAAAAAAAATCAACAATTTGATTACCTAAAAAATTGTACCTTTCTTGAGCCCACAACTATGAATACTAGAGTTGACCATCGGAAACTTGCATGTAAGTATATAATTCCTACAGATGTATTGTATCAAAGGTCATTAGATGGTCTCTTTCTTAAATGCCTTGAACAATTTGAAATCCCCATAACACTTGAGGAAGCTCATTCGGGTGCTTGTGGAGGACATTTTGGAGGAATATCATTAGTGAAAAAGTTAATTCGTATAAGATATTATTGGAGAAACATAGAACATGATTGTTTTGAATATGTTAAGAAATATCACAAATGTCAAGAACATAGCAAACTGATTCACGCTCCTACTTTTGAGGTTTGTACACAAGTCCCTATTTGGCCTTGCTCGATGTGGGGCCTAAACATCATTGGAAAAATTTCACCTCCCTCCTTTTCCAGACATACATTTATAATTACTCCAACAAATTATTTCATGAATTTAGTAGAAGTAATTCCCCTTGGTTCAACAACTACCAATGAAATATGTAATTTCATATTGGAACACATTATTGCTTGTTTTAAACACCCTTCCACTTTATTTTTAAACAATGGGACACCATTTAAGAATAAGTATGTGAAGAAGTTATTTGAAATGTTTAACATACAACATTGCTTTTTGACTCCTTACTACCCACAATCTAATGATCAAGGGGTATGTGCAGGATCATGATGGGCCAAAAAGTGGCAAAATTATGGGTATTTGTAGGGTATGTGGCTGCTAATTTTTTCTTTACCCAAAATTGATGAAACGAAAAGGGTTTTTAGAGGAGATTCTCAGCTTTCCACCAATATAAATTATGCTTTAATTTGAATTTAATATATAATTATTATTCATTTTCTATTAGAATTATGACTAAAGTCCTAATCAATAGGTTGATTGAAAAACATCTATAACTTTCAAACGGTATCACATTTTTTGAATCTAAAATATGCGTCACATTCTATGCTTCACATACTATAGGATTAAAAAAAGAAAAAATAAATTTCTTGAATTTTTGACCAAGTTAAGGTGGTCAGACATATGAGTTTTTATATTTTTTTTAAGTTGTAATAAAAAATTCATAATTAATTATTTACTTGGAAATAAATTACAAAAAATATGCATCACATTTGGACATGATTCCTACTTATATCTAAAATCTTATAAAAAAATATTATCATTTTATTGTGGTTAGGGTGGTCAGACAGAGACCTACTTCTTATTTTTTCCCTAAAATTTAAGTACTACTAGATTGAAATTTCAAATTTTCACCAAATAGATTTTATTTATTTTTAAATAAACCTAGTAGTTTAGAAACTACATTCAATTTTCTATAGATTCTATTCTTACATATTTTTGAAATAATATAGATAGCTTATTCAAACTTTTATGTCAAGTTGCCCAACATTGATTTTTCTGATTTTTTTGCCACTTAAGGGCCTATTTTTTCCATGATGATCCTACACATACCCCAAGATGAATCAACTAATAGAACCCTTGAGAAAATCCCAAGGAAAATAGTAAGAAAACACAACTAACATATGTATTATAGGCCTAGCATATGAATGTTACAACATAAACTAGATATACCCCTTATAACCTCATCTATGGAACCGAGGCGATAATTCCCATGGAGTTAGAAATCCCTTCATTAAGAATCATTCTTTAAGGGGTTATTGATGACAATACTTATATGGAACAAGGGTTGTATCAGATTGAAATGCTTGACAAACAATGCATCAACACTCTTGAGCACCTTTAGGCTTATTCTAAAAGCATGTAGTGTAGTTATATTGATAATGTAATACTTCATTCCTTCAATAAAGGAGATTTGGTATTATGTGAGAATCAACATAATGCCAATATTGACTTGACGAAGAAAGGAAAGTTTAGACCTAATTCGTTAGGCCCTTATATAATCAATAAAAATTATGGATCTGGGGAATACGATAATAGAAATGGATAACACACCTCTTAACGAACCTATTAATTCCTCACACTTGCACTGGTACTATGTCTAATCTTCTTGAATAGTGTGAATTATAAAGTAGTAGTGTTAGAGTTAGTAGATGGAAGTCTATGTACACTCACATTGCTTCATTCTTGACAAACAATTATTTGTGTTCCTTGGATGCTAAAGTTATTGTTTAATATGATTAGGTTTCATTCTATTCAAGTTCATCTTGTGTTTAGTGTTAGATTAGATCCTTATATTCATTTAAAGATATTTAATTAGATCAAAAGTGCATTTAATCTAGCATAGCATACTTAATCACAATGTGGCCTCTAAAATAATCTAGAATAAGTTTTAATTAGATAACATAAAAATGTTAAATCATGGAGATATTTATTAACTAGTCTTACAAAGATTATTTAATCAATCACATTACCAATAAACACATAAGCATAAATAACAAAACATCAAATGATCATATATATAAACATTTTGAGTACATGTCATCAATATATACAATGCTAGTGAGGTCTATGACTGTTAGATCCCTTGGGATCTAGTGCTTGTATTTTTCTAGAGGCATTCTATCAAGAGATAGTTGTATGCGATCATGATCATGAGATGTCAAGTACATCTAGAGTATATTGTAAACCCTGCACTCTCCCAAGGGCCTTCCAATAATCCTCCGCTAGATGATCTCTCTCTGCTTGTAGTTTGTCTACCTCTAACTAAAATCTTTCAACCTCTACTAGGGATCGAGATGGCTAACAATCCTAGGAATCCTTGTATTAGTGGGTGCATCTCTTGAAACTTTCATGTGTTTCTCTTAGTCTATAATATGTATCGAACATTTCTAGATCTCACTCCACAAGGGGTCAGGGTACATAGTTTGTATCAGTAACCTCCTCATAGACTGATGGGGGCACTATCTTGGCAACCACCTAGTGATAGAGAACATGAAGGTCTCTCACAACTCCTACAATATAGAAAGCATAAATATAATTAGTTCACATCATGATAGATATATAGATATAAAATTAAAATATAAAGCATGGTAGTAAATCAATTATCATCACCTATCTCTTTGGTCGGCTATGCAAAGATAGCCTTGTTATGTGTAGGAGGCATAGATTATGTGCAAGCCTCTCAATTACTATAGGTGTTGGTGCCTACTACAGTTGTTGATCATGATCTCATCACTTGAGTAGGAGTTGGCTCTCCCCACGCATGACCCACTAGATCCTTATCTACTATCTCATCACCCTCACCTCATCGGCTTCTCCTCCTCCTTGTACTCCTCCTCATCCCATTCCTCCTTTCCATCATAATTAGGATCTATAGCCTCATCATACTCCTCATTCACATCTATGAATATGTCTACAGTCATGACCCATGTCTCCTCAACTCTATCCTACTCCTAGTCTATTTGATCTGGGAGTGGTCCCATATCACCTATCAACTCATCCATCAAAATATAAGATCCATTCGTGCTACTTCCCACCACTCCTCATAAGCATCTATGGTACTAACATCATCATTATCAAAGAATAGAGGCATATCATGATCCTCGTAATTAGAATCACTATATATGACATCATCAACAGTGAATCATCTAGTGTTGTTGAGCCTCCAAGCACTACGAATTGATCTCCTAAAGAGGGGTCATGCCATGGGTGGTACATAGACCTGTCCAAACTATTGCATGACACAATCATAGTAGATAGGCCATACTATGTAATCATGTCTACCTATTAGAAATTTGTGCATCTATAATCTCCTTAGTTGACGAGTCTCATCGAACCATTGTGGTATAAGCTATTAAGGTGTCCATATGATCTCTTCCTCATCCAATCGGTCAAATAAAACTCTCCAAAAATGAAAATCCCCATACTTCCATAGTCACCTCAATGGATAACTGAATGTGCAAGGGTACCCTAGGGTTGATGTACATGGAAATCCTATCAACCTGGTGCACATGATATGTTATAGCGACCACACTTGTAGTAGTGTATAGTTTACCATACTATCAACCTCATGAAATCAAAATTTCCATAGATCATAATATTAGTGTACAAGGATGTTGCTCCCCCAAGCATACATGGTCCTTTGCTCTACCATCCACCAAATCATATGTACTAGTCCTCCCTTTAAATGTGCTCCCTGACCATCAGCAATGAGTACTAGTGCCATAGTAAACATCATAATCTATGCAACAAGTGAAGCTCACAAATATAGTAGCATGGTTAGATCAATCTGTGGTCACACAATATTATCATAAATCGGACCTCCAAGATAGTACTTTATATTGAATTTCATCTCTTTTGATGATTGATCCACTAGAAAATGTACCCTCTCGCCTCAAATATAAACTTAGAGCATGAAATGGACATCCTATAAAGTGATCGTCATATCACCTATTAGGAGATGAAACATGGATGTATCTACATCCCACCGCTCTAGCAACACCATCAACATAGCATCATGGTACCGCATGGGTGGACTGAGGTATGCCTAGTACAATCCCATAGTCTATAATATCTTTGTATCCTTTGATAATATAGTTGGGGCTAGGTCTCAGAGGTGATGGAACTATTTGACACTAAGACGCTACCATGACTGCGATGCGATCTAACAAAAAAGAAAAAATATGCCCTATAAGCATTCTACAATCCTAAATATATACATCAAAAATTAAAAAAGTGTACTAAAGTTGTTCTAGTGTACTCTTCTAAAGGTCCTACACACTTAAGAACCCTTTTGTGACACTTCACAAGGAAACAAGACACCTTGCGACAAAAAGGGACACCTCACAACAAAAAAGGGACACTTTGTGTAAAAAGCAGACACTTTGCAAAAAAGGGATTCTTTGCAAAATTTTCTTCCAAGGTCCTAAATCAACCTAGAAATGTGTACAAATCATAAAATAAAAAGGTAAGGTAGAAAATCAACTCACCTAATAATGTCACTCGTTGAAGGCTATCTACTCTAACAAAATGTCTAGTCTTGGAGGCTTGTGCTCTCGTCGGCTCATCATCTTCAATCACTCTTCAACAAAGTCAAGCTATAAGAAGGAAAATGACAAAATAGTTAGAAATTACTTCAATTTTTACTCTTATATATGCTAAAAATTAGGGGTTTTACGATATTAGGTTTAAAAAGTACATTTCATTCAAATTAACATACTAGGAGCTAGAGAGCTTCATTTTTTACATTGTTTGTTGCATTAGAATTGTGATTCCACTCTCAGTCTCATCAAATTTCTATCATCACACAATATGGTAAGTGTAAATACCCTATGATATGACTTAGTTTATTCAATGTGATTAGACTGCTACCTTGATTCTACCTCTCTAAAGCAAGCAAAATCAAGGGGGAATACATCTACCATTGAATTAAATTTCTAGAGGAAGTTATATAAGAATATTTTTAGACAACTAATGAATTCATGTTTTAGGATGTGGTTCTTAACATTGTGGTTTTTCAAATAGCTACAGTGGGGGGATTCATTATCTTGTATTGTGAATGAACCTATGTGAGTATCCTTTTATGAAACAAAGTTTATGATTTAGATTCCTTTAGCTTGATATACACATAGAGTATTATGGGAGATAAAGTGGGGGTGAGATGTAATGATGGAAATTGCACTCCCTTCTTGAAGATAGGGAAATTTCTCATTTAATCTAGATCTATTTTAGAACCATTGCATTAATTACCCTTTAATTCATCATTAATAGGCCCCTAAGTCTCTTTATTTTAGATCTTGAGGCTTATTTCAGCTAAAATCCTAATAGAATCATTAAAAACACTTCAAATTTTAACAAACTGCCCCAAAAATCTAGGGTGGGACTCATACACCATTTTAGGCATATGAGTCCACCTAGGTGGGACCCATATGCTAGGGTTGGTGTTTGTGTCCCATTTGGGGATTTTTAGGGTTTGAGAGGGAAAATCACCTTTTTAATTCAAATTTGTGGCTAATGTTAGCTTTTGAGATCTAAATAATAGTCAATTAGGTGTAAATTCCTATAAAATCAAGCTTCTAAGTCATTATTTCATCTAAGCAAGCATTTTTCAAGAGCAATTTCAAGATCCAAGCATTCAAAGTCTTCAAGCATTCTTTCACAAGAGAATTCAAGTTGAAGTCTTGGAGTAGCATTAAAGTGGTTTTGCATGTCCTCAAACTCACTTTTATTCAACATCTAGCATTGTCAATGGTTGATCATGGTTGTCTGTGGTGAATCATGATGGATTCTAGGTTTGGGAGATGCAACTATCCATTGAGACAAGCCTAATGAATTATATCCTAAGTGATTTCATCCTTCATTATCACTCTACATTTGGCCTAAGGTACAAGCATTATTAGGGCTCATTTGGGTGATTAGAGATCTCTGAAAGTGAGTCATTCATCTTTATATGCAATTCATGCATCTCATTCTTGTACATTAGAATAGGGTTTCATCGCGACTTAGATTTCCTAATCTTAACACACTTAAGGTTAGGATTTGCATTCCTATTTACATGCATATTTCATTATTTCTATCAAGGTTCTATTAACAAATGAGGGGTTTTTTTGAGGAAAATCCCCCATAAGAAAATCAAGTCTATATTTTGTTTTGCAGGTCCTTTTGTAGATTTCGATCTGAAAATTAATTTGGGAGAAAGAGAAGGTGTTGAATTTTAGATCTAAACTTTGAATTCACAAAAAAGTAGAATGGGACTGATACACTAGAAGTGTTGTATGAGTGCCACTAAAGGAAATTTTCAATATTTTTCCAAATACATATACCCTTTTTCTCAAAACCTATTCCTATGTAGAAACCCTGATCTAGGATACACCTAGACTAGAGTATGACTTCCAATAGGTCAAAATTATATTTTTTTCGATGCTTTAGAGCCCATTTAGGTCTACTTCATATTTCCAGGTGCACACATTTCATCTTGCAAATTTTTTCTTTGTTTTATATGCATTTCTAGGTCTTTTAGTGAAAGATTGCATTATATTAGGGTTAAGCAATACCTCTTGCATTTGATTTTCCTTTCGAAGTCCTAACTTGATGGTGAACCACTCATTAGTTTGTAATCAACCCTTAGGAAATCCCTATTACAAGATGTCTTTCTCTTTTGCATCAAGATCTCTAGGGTTATCCTTGAATGAAATAATTGGAAAGTGGTTTTGCTTTATGTCCTAAACCATACAAAAGCACATACCCCACTTTCTATCATTTCAATTTTGCACTTCTTTTTCATCAAATTTTTCATCTTCTACTTCTCTGGAATTAGGTTCATCTGACACATATCCATCTATGACAATTGAATTATGCAAATTCTAATCAACCTTAATATTTACACTTTCAACTATCTTTCTTAGCCTTTTGTTGTAACATTTGTAATATTTTCTTTTAGTAGAATACCTAAGGAAGATACATTCATCATACCTTGCATCAAACTTTCTTATGATTTCTTCGTATCTTTAGATATAGCATTTGCTTCCAAGTAGTCTAAAGTACATGAGAGTAGGAATGCTTCCATACCATAGCTCATAGGGAGTATTTAGATTTAGCTTAAACTCTATTAATTATGTAAACAACAATATGTATATCTTCTCTCTAGTAGACTTCTAGTAGATTTGTTTCTCTCATCATAGTCCTAGCAACTTCTTGAACAATCTGGTTATTCCTTTCAACAACTCAATTTTGCTAAGGAGTTATACGGTAGAAAATTGCCTCTTAATGCCATGAACTTCACAAAACATGTTAAACTCATTGGAAGTGAATTCACTATCTCTATCAGACCTCAAACATTTAATTTTGAAATCCATTTCATTCTCAAGAATAGCTTTAAATTCCTTGAATTTATCTAGTGTAATAGATTTTTCTCTAAGAAAAGTGACCCATGTTAGTATAGAACAATTATTAGTTAAAAGCATGAAATAACTACCATCTTGAAGACTTCTCACTGCTATAGGATCACGAATATTTATATGTACTAATTCTAGTACTATGATAGTAGATTGTTCCTTTCCTTTGAAACTAATCCTTGTTTGTTTTCCAAATTGACAACTCTTGCAAATAGCATTGATAGGTTTTGTGACTCTTGGTAGATCTCTTACTACATGAACTGAAATAATTCTTGTTGAATTATCAAAATTCATGTGACACATCCTTTAGTGCCATAGCCAACTATTAGTAATCCGAGACATAAAAAAATGTCCATTAGCACCCTTAAGTTGATAAATGTTCTCATCTATTGTCTTACCAATGACAATCATAGTTTTAGACCCTTTTCTGATCTCACATGTTTCATCCTTAAACACAATATTATATCCTTTGCTACACATTTTTCCAACACTCAAAATATTATTCCTTAATCCTTTAACATGGTAAACATTATGAGTATTGTTCTTGCCATCTAAAGTGATTAAACCTATTCCACAAACCTTAGCTCCTAATTTGTCTCCAAATTTAACTAATCCTCCATCATATTTTTCAAGTTTAACAAACTTATTTTTTTCTTTGGTAATTTGATTAGAGAAAACACTATCAACAACCTAGTAATTCTTATCCTCTTTAACATGAAAATCAAATACAAAAGTACCTTCAACCTTATCCTTCTTCTTTGGATAACTTTGCTTCACATAGCTTTTAGATTTAAAAGAACTAGGTTCTTCTTTTATACCTAGGACCAAGCATTTATTATCATCAAAATATCCATAATTAGATTAATCATCAGAGATGCAATCATCTTCTCTAACATAGTAAGCTCTTTAAATCATATTTCCTTTATTCTCCTTATTCTTATTGTTTGCAACTCTTTTTGGACATCTTGAAGCATAATGAACTATATCACCATAGCTAAAACATTTGAAAGGTAGTTTACCTTTCTATTTATTAGTGCCCTTCTTAATTATTCTTACAAAGTTATCTTCCAAATCATCAAGAGCTTCCTTATCTAAATATTCAACCTTCTTTGATACTCTATCCTTGAAAAAAGTCTCTACATTTATACCTTTTTTCAAGCCCTTTTCTCTTATTTCAAAAGAAGTTAGTGTAAAAATCATCTGATCTATAGAAGAAATATTAAGATTTGAAATTTCCTCAATAGTAGATACCTTTTCACTATAAGAATCGAGAAGTTATTTTCAGAACATTCTTTACCACTTTAGATTCTCTCACTTGTGCACCAAGACATCTCATTGCACTCATCAGCTCTCTACAAGTAGATTTTGAATATTTCATCTTCAAACATATGTAGGGTCTCAAATTGTGCCTTCAATTTCTATAGCTTTACTTGTTTAACATTTTCATCTCCTTCATAAATTTTTTCTAGCTTATCCCAAACCTCTTTTGTAGTCTTCGAACTCATAAATTTTACTAATTTATTATTTGAAAGACTATTCTCAATAATAAATATTCTTGTAGCATTGGTCTCATATACCTTGATCTCTACACTTGTACTTGGACCATTTTAAGGTGCAACATATTGATTTCTTTATTTCCATTTGAATTTCATATCCATGAGATACCAAATATCCTTCCATATCTGACTTCTATAATGCATAATATGTGTCATTCAATATAGGGTGTTTCAAAAAAACCTTGTTTTCCATCTTAGATCTACCTCAAGTTGTTAAAATATTTTCCAAGTAACATTGCTCTAATACCAATTTTTGAATAAAAAGATAATTAAGAGGGGGGTGAATCAACTATAGAAAATTAAACCTTCAAAACATCAATAGTAATTAGATCCATTGTTGGCCTCCTATAATGATTTAATAACTAAGCCCTTACAACCATGATTTAGACATTGGACATCTAACTTGAATAGCTATTTCAATCACCATGAATGTGCATTTAGCTTGTTAACCCAGGGATGTGAACTTGAAATAGGTCAACATAGTATGTGCACTAGGAACCCAAAATAGACATTTTTATTCTACAACTAAGGAACACACAATGCTAAAAGTAAGTTGCTTAGAAGGGAATACCATAAATTCCAATCATCAATCAAAAACTACATCAAACCAAAATTCATAACAGAAATGAGAATCTAAGAAACAAATAGGGAACTACTCTTCTTGCTTTGGCTGTAGGAATAGTCGCAAAAGGAAATTCTAGTGGCTGTAGGAACAATTGGTACTAGATTTCTAACTAGTTACTAAATAACAAGTAACACTTAACTAGTACTAAAATAAAAGGATAGATTACTCACCAAGTGGCCCCCCTTGGATAAGTATTCTCTAAAACTAATGAGAAATCATAACTTTATTTTATTCATTGTAAATCATTATTACAAAAGAGTAATGTATTTGTATTACTAAAAACTTGAGAGTGAAAGTACAATATCAAATCATGCAACAACCCCTCAAGAAGAAGCATAAGATATTTATTTATACTATCAGCTAAATAAGGCAGTCAACTTCATAACTGGGAGGACACCATTTAGGGAAAATAGACAAAGTGGAGTGGTGACAATTACACATGCATGGAATTTGGTGAAACATGCAAATCCAAATGCAGATCTAGCTCAGCAGTAGCATTTGCATTTTCTCAACCAACATTAAAGTTCACTACAAGGTGGTTACATTTGGTTTGCATGAGGAATCTTCTGCCAGTGACCTCCTTGACCTTTGAGCAATTCCTTTGTTGGATGTTATGGTGCATGCCCAACTAGTGGTGTCTTGCTCAACTTAGCAACTTTAAATTAAATTTGGATGGCAATGTTAGTACACACAACAACTACATATCTATAACAATCTTAAGGAACATTCATTAACTACATGTAAAATCAATATAGATAATCCACATATTATGCTAATGTCATTAAAACTTGTAGAAATAGGATTAAGCCTAATGTCAATGGTTTGAAGGAAATATTATGAAAATATCAACATTTAACATCAAATTCCATGATGCCTGCTACCAAACAAACTATAGATTCTACCCAAGGTTGGACCAAAAACTATGCTCATCACTCCCCCCATCCTAATGTTTTGTTGGTCCTCCAGTAGGGCAAGGGTTATTTTTTTGCTTGGTCAAAGCTCTAAAATTTGCAACTAATAGTCATCTAGCATTAGTGTTTGTTGAGCATGAATTAGGGTCCCAATAGAACCCTCCTAACCTGTCAAATCTGCTCCATCTATGTTTTTCTACAATAATGTCATATTGGTAGGACCTGAAGTTTGGCATAGGGCACATGAGAATGGGTGACTAAAAATTCAAGTGAAGCCAAAATTTCCCCTTTGTTCTCCCAATATGAATATACCTATCCATCCTTTTTAGTGTTGTAGCATAATTGTGGATGGAATGAGGTTCAGCCTAGCTTAGCTCATTAGTTAAGCTATTCCATATTTGTGATAGGTATCCTCTTATAATTTCCTCCTTTGCTATTTTCTTTACCTCATACTCACTATAAACTACCTCAATCCAAGGCATAATCCTATTGCCATAACTAGGTTTGAGAATTATTATGTGTCATTCTCTATAAATATCCCTTGGGTTGCTTGATTCATCCCTAATGGGCAAATAGATATTAGACTCCAATTGTTTATAAGCCCTATGTTTTTATCCCCAAATAATCTCATTTTGTACCCAAGACATAAATTCCCTTAATTGGACATCTCCAACATACAATAGTTGATTCCAATCATGGTCTTTAGTTACATCATAATTATGTAAGTGGAACTCACATAGCAAATTCTTCATTTTAGGGGTGGAAATCCTATAACCATTGAAAAATTCATTAGGAGTGTCAATAGAAGGATTCAAAGCTGAGACAATCCTTGATAGCCTAAAAGAGAGATATTTTTCTTTTAGGTGCAGAGCGTAGACCCTTGGAGGGGTTCTACATTCCAAGATCTATGTTACCAAGGTCACAATGTTGTCCAGTTTCTTCTTTAGAGTAGCAATTTCCTCATTCTTTTCTTCAATGACTTCATCCCTCTTTTGAATTTCCTTTTTCAATTTCTATTTTTCCTTTTTCCATTCTTCCTCCCTCCTTTGTGTTTCTTCCCATAATTTCAAAACTATCATATGTATTGTAAAACTAGGAGGATTATGAATTCCTACCAGTATTTTTGTAGATGGTCTCTCCCCATATATTACTATCTGCATGGACTCAGGCTATCTAGTTGTATTTGGCTGTAGTGGTATTGTTTATTCTCTCACTTCTTGTTGTAGGGTCTTTCTTCTTCTTTTTTTTTGGCTATGGCTACAAGAACTTATGCTCTAGTTCTAGCTATTGCTATAGGACCTCTTAATGTAGGACTTATTGCTCATGTTGTAGGATATCCTAATTTTCCTCAAACTCTCCTACAATGTTAGCAAGATCGGCCAGTGTTATATTTGTTGCTCTCTCAAACATGTCTTCTTATTTGACATTCTCCTACCCCATTGGAGCTTTAGTACCCTCATTTGAAGCCTCACCAGGCTTAGGAATTTCCCATGGAAGCTTACCAAATGTTGGCCCAACTGGTCTTGATTTCCTAGGAGGTCTCTCACATTTTTCTTGGGCTACAAGATGAATAGTGTTAGCCTTCCTCTTCCTAGAACTTGGCACATTTATTTCTACAGGCTATGATTTATCTTTCCCTTTTCTTTTCTTTTCTTTTTTCTTCCATGTCATAGTTCTTATTAGGGTTTTAAGGGGAACATTTCCATTAGAATACGATGAAGAGTTCTCTTTTTCTAAGTGTTTTAATTGAGAAGAACTAATGTATATTGATCCTTTTCATGTAGGAGGGTTCACACTAGAGCCAACACCAAAGGTTGAAGTACCAAGAGTGGCTTCATCCATACTCAATCTCTTGTTAGACCTATGAGGTTGAGGTAAGACCCTAGGTTGCAATTGTTCAGGTGTAATTTGATCAACATTGATAAATACTTCCCAAGTCAGTCTAGACACATCATGTAGAGACTTCTCAACTAGCAACTTAATCAAAAAATGGTGGGAAACAAAATTATCCCTACCTTTTTGGGTCTTGGTCACCGTGATTTAGAGGAGATTGTATAGCATGTTAGGCACATTCATCCTCATTTTTTGCCTCATGTGATTCAAAATTTTGAAGTGCACAAAATGAAAATTCGACTGGTGACCCTTATACGTGATGTATTTGATAACATAAACAACTATCTAACTCCATTGATCAAAAAGAGATTATCTACACCCTGTTTATCTATGCTCAACGCGTTAGAGCCTTTTTTGGTTGTCTTTCAGGTTTTGGTTGTATGCCCTTGTTTTTTATTGCAAATCCTTGGCTTGTGAGTTTTATCTTTCATTTTAGCACGTGGGTTAAATGGGCTCCCACAAGGGTTGAGCCCAGCATGCTAGTTTTCATCTCTCCGGCGGGGCGGCTTGTGTTAGGGTTTTTCTTGGCTTTTCTTTTCCCTGTTTTTGGGATTTTAGTTTGGTTCCCCTTTCTCTTTTGCTTGCCTTGGATTTTATTTTGTTTTATCAAAGGTGCAATGGATGCTTGAATAGAACTAGAACTTTTCCAAATTCTGAAGTTCTAGTTCCTGTTCATGCATCCATCCCGATTTCGATCCTGCGTGATTGGAGTTTCTTTTTCTTTCTGCCCTACATCAGTCACTAGTCATTTTCCTCTCCATGCTCTTCCCTTTGTTTTTCGCTTTGTTTCCTTTGGCGGGCGCGGGATTAGAATGAGAATAGGTTTTGGAACCTTTTCAGGGGTCCTAGTTTCGGGTTCTGTTCTGCTCCCGTCTCTCTTCCTTTTTCTTTTGTGGAGGCGGATCCGGGTTTGGTTTTGGTCTCGATTGGTCATTTTGGTTTTCATCTCTTCCCCCACTCCGACTCTGAATATTTCTCTTTCCTGGTTGTGGCTCTGACCTTGTTTGGTTCCCATTCTATTAGCTTTTTGATTCATTGACCTGCCTGGCTAGTACACATGCAACTTAAGTTATCCTTTATGCTGTGTTTCTCGTTGGCAACTGGCCCCTTCTTACCATTTTCACCAGCTCCACCTTGCCTTCGGCATGACTTTTGGCTCTCGGGGTGACATCTCAGCGACTCTTATTTGTCTCCCCAAGGTCTTCTTTTCTTGGCTGGCGTTGGTTGTTTTGGGGAGATGTCTCCCTGACCCCTTTGTGTCTCACCGACTGACTTTTTCCTTCGGTATGCTGGCGTCCGTTCGGGGTGTTATCTCAGTGAACTCCTCTTGGTCTCACCAACATGAGCATATGGAAGTCTTTGGCGTGAGTTATACCTTTTGTTGATAGGTCTCGGCGATGTCATCTTGTTACATCGACTGGTGATGGAGGACTTAATGCTTTGGTGAGACTTTTATTTCGGTGTGTGGTCATGGCAATGGGGTCAGGTCTTACCAACAATGGTTCAATACGTGGCTTTCAATGAAAGTCCTAATTTCTCTCAGTAAACAGGTGTCTAAAGGTCTTCTCGGTATAACAATGTAATGTCTACATAACCTCTCACCGAGGATTGCGTGCTACAGTGACATACATTTGGCAAGTGAATTCATCGGTGGGAGATGTTATAAGTCACGGTGACTTGAAATGATGTCTTAGATGAAGCTTGGTGAAATCTCTATAGTGTCTCACCGATGGTAGGTGACTATAGCGACTATGAACAAAGTGAAAGGATTGCTTTGGTGAGGGATATGCCCTTTTCTTGGTGAATGGATAGTACATAAAGGAAATACATTTCGATGAAGCATTTTGACTCTGTATGATGTCTTCCTAAGTCCACCTTCTCTTGCCAATAGTGTGTCTGTTCGGGTGTGGCCATGACCTCTTGTCGAGTGAGCTTTCTCTCACTGACAGGGTGTTACTCTAAGTTGAAATCTCACACTGATGTGTGCTCGGTCTCGCCGACTTGACTGCTTGATCAAACACATAGATCTTTGCCATGATGTATGGCCGATCTGGCCAACTCTTGCCGACTATGATGAGCATTTGATGCAACATATGATTCTTAGCCTATGGTCTCCCCGACCTCTTTATGTCTTGCCAACGGCATGGACTTGATTCAACAGTCTAATGGGATTCAAAGTATGGCCACCCGATCTTCAACGATCGACGACCCAGTTTCATGGTGGTAGATGAGGGTTGTTGGATCCACTGAACCAACATTCATGGAGATGTGACTCTGGGACAAGGATGGCATGGCTCGAGTGTGGGCGTGTGGATTTGGTAGCAGATCCAGTGCATGTTGATTAATCTCTATTCGTGCGAGAATGTCCCCCCTAATAGATATCAGACCAGAGGCATTTATGAGACCAGTGAAGTAGTTGGAAATAATGACTTGGCCTACGAGCTATTTTAGGGTTTGTCCTAGTCATCTAGTGATGTGTATTCTCATATGGCCAGTTGTTTGTTGCTCTCCCTGTTCCTATAAAGGGAGAATTCATGGCCAGATGTAGGGGTTCCAAACTTTGGGATTCTATTCCATATTTTTCTGAGTTTTGGAATAATCTAGGATAGATTAGGGTTTAGTTTTGAGTCATGATTTTGAGTCTATGGTTTGTAATGTTGAATTCCTTTATAAATACAGTCAGTTTGAGCAATGAAGACATGAAGACGGTTGTATCTCATGCATGTTATCAGATTGTCTCCTTATTTGTACACTTTTATTCATTTGAATGAATGCATAAGGTGTCTTTGTTCATCTTCTCATACTTCATGAGACTGTGTTGTTTGTTGATATGTCTATTTTAGGGAAGCAGCTAAATCCTTTTAACAGATAGCAGTGATTACTTGTTTGCAGGTAAGATTTGGTAAGAAGAGTCTGGTTGCTATAGGAGCTAGATTGTCAATGTAAGGCATTGATAGTTGATGTAAGGCATAAAAAAAAAAAAGATCCACTGATTGAGGTCTATTTTCCGATGATTTCCCTTTGTTGTGTTTGACTATGTGGCCTAAACCTAGGCACTGATATGTCCTACAGCCTGTTCCCCTCAGAAATAATTTATAAATCATTAAATATCCTCATTTAGTTTGTGTCCTACCTCCTAGTTGCTGCAAGTATTGTGTCACTAAGAATCTAGCCCCATTTGAGGTCCTCAATGATTAGCATTAGGAGTTATCTGCTATAAAAAGAAATGTCTGGTATTGTTTGAGGCATTATGTGGGTATACCTACCCTGGTTCTACAAAGCCTAAAGTGCAGAAGATCTCTTGATCTTGTCAGTTGGTCCAGGTCCTCTGAGCTGCCCTTGATTGGAGTTGGCTACTCCATAGGTAGAATAGGAGACCAACCTAGTGGCACCACTAAAAACAACCAACAGATTGGTGACTCAGCTGGGGACTTACTCAAAAATTTGGTTATAAGTGCCATATCAAAAAGTCATATTTGTTTGCCATGTTGGTTTTGTTCAAATTTTGAAGGATTTTTGGCCTGAAGAAAGTTCTATTGCAATGAACTTGAAAGCTACAAGATCTATGGTGTTCTGTCGGATGGAACTCAGAGAAATATTTACATGTAAGTGAGCTTCATACCATTTGAAGTTTTTTCCTCTACAAAGAGGTGGCAACTCTATGAAGGTGAACCTGCTAAATATTTGAAGAATAGTTCCATGGTTGCAACATTCTTAGGTATTCTTCATGCTTTTGAACATTTAAAAAAAAAAAACTTTATTTCCCTTTATTTGGTGAGATCAAGCACTAGCATCAAGGGAGGTTTGAATGTTACAACTGGATAGTGTAGAGGGATAGGTTTCATTTACAAAATGCATTGTTGTCCTATTTCTCCCTCTATGAGCTATGATTCCATGCTTAAGGCATGGTCTTGTCTTCATAAGAGGGTGTATGATAATGAAAGATACATCCCTTTGGATTTTGATAAAATCTAGGGTTACCCACATGCTACCCCTAGGGGAATAAATAAATATTTACCCAAGTTTAAAGGTGGTGTTGAGGAATCAGCATCAAGACATATGCATTTTTTTATTGATTTCAGTGGAGACTGTTAGGTTGAAAAAGAGGATGTGGTCATGAGGCTATTTGTCAGATCTTTAGAAGGTGTGGTCGATGATTGGTTTACTTGCTTACCAATGCACTCCATTGGTTGATGGTATCAACTCAGGACTTTGTTCCTTGATACCTTTGATGAGGAAGTTGTCTTTGAACAACTTGTAGAAGTGATGCCCCAAACAGAGGATCAGAGGTTGAGTCTCCCAAGCCAAGAACCCAAAGAGGAACATAAGTTGGACTGGCTCTTTGAAGAAGGGAGGTGTAATCAGCAATGTGATGAGACAGTTAAGTAGATCAAGTGCACAAATGAGTGCAGTCTTGACACCAGTCTTCATGAGAAGGAAAATGAGGTTGCTGATGCAGGGAGTGCTCTAGAGGATATCAAGCTTGACTATGAGGATGTGGAGTTTTACTCTCATGAAGGTTATCTTTTTGAAGATACATTGGGATATCCTGATTTGCTACTTGGTATTACATCTAGTCCTGGTGGAGGTCAAGAAGAGGAAGAGGTGGTTGAGAGGGTAGGATAGAACATTGACCTACTAAGTTGTGAAAAAATATCAGATTTGTTAGCCATCGAATATCAAAGGTTTGCACATAACAACTCTAGGTTGTTGTGGGAAACTCATATAGGTCTTGACGATGAGGACCTGTAGGATGCAAGGTATGATGCAAGTGATTTCGATGCCCCTTCTAATGGTGATCTTATAGATCATGATGACACTAATTTTATTCTAAAATCAGATTTTGCTTCTGGAGTAGAGTTGCTTAATGATGAGCAAGATTGGGATGATGATGAAAGTTGGACAACCCATGAGGATGAGTTAGAATCCTTTGATGACTCTCATTGCCAACATGATGAAGAACAAAGCCAAGTGAAAAGAGGAAGTGGGAGTAGTAGTTTAAACCATCATTGCACTAATGATGTGCCTCCTCCTACTAAAAATGATATAGATCACTTGCAAGATGTGTTGAATGGTGAGTGTATCCCTTTGTATACACTTGATAAATTTTTCACAGAATGTGACAGTATGCAAAGTACTGGAGCTAGTTGTTTTCAGCTTCAGGGTAATGTAAATAGTGAATATGATAGCTTATTGTCACATAACAGTCAACATTTTGAAAGTATGTCTAACTTTCAAATGCATAAGGATCATGTACATGTTGATAATGATGAATATGATAGCCTATTGAGAGGTACTAACATGTTTTGTCAGGTAGCTAATTGTGATCAGACTATGTTTTTATGTGGTCCTAATCAGTATTCACATGTATTACCACATGATACAGAATCAAAGAATCAAGAAGGTGGTAATGAAGAAGTTTATTGGATCTAGTTGCCAGTTGAAGATAAGACTAAACAGAGAACAAGTTTTCACTTGCAAAGAGGCAATCAGATACTTGTGTTTGCAGAGGTGCATTCATTTATATTGTTGTAGTTTGGTAGAGGCAAGCACAAGTTAGGGAATGTCATCTCATTTAGTAGAAATGTGTTTGATAGAGGCAGGTGTTGGCCCTCATTTTCATTTGGTGGCCTAGTGTCATCAAATGAAATAAAGAATCAACAATGTGACTCTTGAATTTCCTATTCATGGACAATTCTCGAAGTGGTGCTTCATCTGAAGCATTTCTTTTTCCATGAACATTAGGTTAGGTTTTTGCTTTCCTAGTCAGTTTCATTTTGTTGTGTCTGCTAACCCTATCTGGTTAGCTCTTGGTCTATTTTTGGATTTTTGTTCTTGTCTCTCTCCCAGTGATCTGAATTCTTGCTATGCCCATGGGGGGCATACATCCCCAACTGGAGCCTATGTTAGAGCCTTTTTTGGTTGTCTTTCAAGTTCTGGTTGTGTTCTCTTGTTTTTTAATTGCAAATCCTTGGCTTGTGATTTTTATCTTTCATTTTAGCACGTGGGTTAAATGGGCTCCCACAAGGGTTGAGCCCAGCATTCTAGTTTTCATCTCTCTGGTGGGGTGGCTTGTGTTAGGGTTTTTCCTGGCTTTTCTTTTCCCCGTTTTCAGGCTTTTAGTTCGGTTCCCCTTTCTCTTTTGCTTGCCTTGGCTTTTCTTTTGTTTTATCAGAAGTGGAATGGATGCTTGAATGGAACTAGAACTTTTCCAAATTCTGAAGTTCTAGTTCCTATTCATGCATCAGTCCTAGTTTTGATCCCACATGATTGGAGTTTCTTTTTCTTTCTACCCTGCATCGGTCGCTGGTCATTTTCCTCTCCACGTTCTTCCCTTTGTTTTTTGCTTTGTTTCCTTTGGGGGGCACGGGATCAAAATCAAAATAGGTTTTGGAACCTTTTCAGGGGTCCTAGTTTCGGGTTCTGTTCCGCTCCCATCTCCCTTCCTTTGTCTTTTGTAGAGGCGGATCCAGGTTGGGTTTTGGTCTCGGGTGGTCATTTTGGTTTTTGTCTCTTCCCCTGCTCTAACTCTGACTCTGTCTCTTTCCTAGTTCTAGCTCCGACCTTGTTTGGTTCCCATTCTGCTAGATTTTTGATTCATTGACTTGCATGGTTGGTACACATGCAACTTAAGTTATCCTTTATGCCCTATTTCTCATTGGCAACTGGCCCCTTCTTACCATTTTCACCGGCTCTGCCTTGCCTTCGGCGTGACTTTTGGCTCTTGGGGTGACATCTCGGCGACTCTTATTTGTCTCCCCGAGGCCTTCTTTTCTCAACTAGTGCTGGTTGCATCTAGGAGATGTCTCGCTGACCGCTTTGTGTCTCACCAACTGAATTTTCCCTTTGGTATGTTGGTGTCCATTCGGGGTGTTATCTTGGAAAACTCCTCTTAATCTCACTGATGTGAGCATATGGAAGTCTTCGATGTGAGTTATACCTTTTGTTGATAGGTCTCGGCGATGTCATCTTGTTATGACAACCGGTGATGGAGGACTTAATGCTTCAGTGAGACTTTTATTTCAGTGTGTGGTCATGGCGATGGGGTCGGGTCTTTCCGATAGTGGTTCAATATGTGGCTTTTGATGAAAGTCCTAATTTCTCTCGGTGAACAGGTGTCTAAAGGTCTTCTTAGTATAACAATGTAATGTCTACATAACCTCTCACCGAGGATTGCATGCTACAACAACATACATTTGGCAAGTGAATTCATTGGCAAGAGATGTTATAAGTCATGGCGACTTGAAATGATGTCTTCGATGAAGCTTGGTGAAATCTCTATAGTGTCTCACCGATGGTTGGTGACTATAGCAACTGTGAACAAAGTGAAAGGATTGCTTCGGTGAGGGATATGCCCTTGTCTTGGCAAATGGATTGTACATAAAGGAAATACATTTTGATGAAGCATTTTGACTCTGTATGATGTCTTCCTAAGTCCATCTTCTCTTGTCGATAGTGTGTTTGTTCGGGTGTCGCCATGACCTCCTATTGAGTGAGCTTTCTCTCACTGATGGGGCATTATTCTAAGTTGAAATCTCACGCTGATGTGCGCCTGGTCTCACTGACTTGACTGCTTGATCAAACACATAAATCTTTACCATGATGTCTGGCCAACCCAGCCAACTCTTGCTGACTATGATGAGCTTCTGATGCAACATATGATTCTCGAATTATGGTCTCCCCGACCTCTTTATGTCATGCCGATGGCATGGACTTGATTCAATGGTCCAATGGGATTCAAAGTATGGCCACCCGATCTTTGATAATCGATGACCCAGTTTCAATTTCATGAGTATCAGGGTTTTGAAGGTGTTTGTGCACAAAAAAATGAAGCCTGGTGCATTCATGGTGGCAGATGAGAGGGTCGCTGGATCCACTGAACTAGCATTCATGGCGATGTGACTCTGGGACAAGGAAGAAATAGCTCAAGTGTGGGCATGACGATTTGGTGGTAGATTTGGTGCAGATTGATTGATCTCTATCCATGTGAGAATGTCCCCCCTAATAAAGATCCGACCAAAGGCATTTATGAGACCAATGAAGTAGTTGGAAATAATGACTTGGCCTATGAGCTATTTTAGGGTTTGTCCTAGTTAGCTGGTGATGTGTATTCTCATTTGGCTGGTTGCTTGTTGCTCTCCCTATTCCTATAAAGGGAGAATTCATGGCCAGATGTAGGGGTTCCAAACTTTGGGGTTTTGTTCCACATTTTTCTAAGTTCTGGAATAGTCTGGGATAGATTAGGGTTTAGTTTTGAGTCATGATTTTGAGTCTATGGTCTATAATGTTGAATTCCTCTGTAAATACAATCAGTTTGAGCAATGAAAACATTAAGACACTTGTCTCTCATGCATTTTATCAGATTTTCTCCTTATTTGTATGCTTTTAATCATTTGAATGAATGCATAAGGTGTCTTTGTTTATTTTCTCATACTTCAGTAGACTGTGTTGTTTTTTGATAGGTGTTCTTCAAGGAAGCAGTTAAATCCTTTGAACAGATAGCAGTGATTACTTGTTTGTAGGTAGGATTTGGTAAGAAGAGTCTGGTTGCTATAGGAGATGGATTGTCAGTGTAAGGAACTGATAGTTTATGTAAGGCATCAACACAACAAGATCCACTGATTGAGTTCTATTTGCCGATGATTTCCCTTTGTTGTGTTTGACTCTGTGGCCCAAAACTAGGCATTGATCTGTCCTGTAGCCTATTCCCCTCAGAAACAATTTATAAATCACTGAATATCCTTATTTAGTTTGTGTCCTACCTCCTGGTTGCTGCAAGTATTGTGTTACTAAGAATCTAGCCCTATTTGAGGTTCTCAATGCTTGGCATAAGAGTTATCTGCTATAAAAAGAAATGTCTAGTCTTGTTTGATGCATTGTGTGGGTATACCCGCCCTGGTTCTACAGAGCCTAAAGTGCAGAAGATCTCTTGATCTTGTCAGTTGGTCTAGGTCCTTCGAGCTGCCCTTGATTGGAGTTGGCTACTCCATAGGTAGAATAGGAGACCAACTTGGTTGCACCATTAAAAAAAACCAACACAACGGAGGGTCCTTTGGCTCTGTAAATTTGGCCCCAACTGATCTAGCATTTCTGGAAGTAGGGTAATTTTCACCATTAGTAGGTAACCTTGTGACTTCTGCAATTATTCCTTCATTTTCCACAACCTCCATCCCTTTTACTATGGCTTTTCCTTCATAAAATTTCTAGGAAAATTATAGTGCAATGCCTTCATCAAAGCCATCCAACTTCAGGAAGTAATCTAACCATCCATAGTTTCTAAATTTGGGTAGGCATTATGCATCATGCAATAAAACATCATGCACTATGGGTTCATTTCAAATTAACCCACCTCCCATTGTCTGCAATCAAAAAAATACTTTAAAATTTATTTCCTATAATTCCTTTTGAAAATAAAGTTCACCTTCCTGCAACACTTGCTAACTTTCTTGTGCCAATATCGATTGAATTTTCCCTTTCCTTTATTTTACCATTTTTCTTGCAACTCAGGATTATGATGGGGTCAATAATGGCAAGAAAAGCAGTGATAAAGGAGAATTATGGTGGGAAGAATTGGCAGCTATAATTAGTGTCACTTCACATATGTGAGTTGTCCTCACTCAGATTTCAAATCTGCTCATTTTAAATTTTCTAATGTAAGCTAACATGAATTGACACATGGCCAATATATTTGCATCTTCTTCTTTCCCCCACGACCTAAATTTGGACATGTCTCTACACATACGAGATGGGAGCGGTGATTTGATAGGGAATAATGACATGTAATGTGAACATCTATACTAATGTACAATCATTAAATGAATGCACTTAAGAGATGATTAAAATATAGCAGTTGATGTGCACATACCTAAATGTGTGGATGATTCCTTGCAAAGATTATGGAGAAATTACTACTCTCCTTTTAAAGGAATAAGTTGAGTAATTAATGAAGATGAAGTAGAATGAATTGAGGTGGAATGAAGTGATGGAAGAGAAAGAAAGGTGGTGATGGATGGGTGGATGGGTGAAGAAATGGACTCCCACATAAGTGGAAGTCTTTATTCTGAGAATTACGCACCTTAATTAGCTAAGAGGGACACTAGGTCCACTTCCTTTGGCTACAAGAAGCTTAGGTATTGAATGCTAGGTGAATTGTTGTAGGAACTCTTCTTTGGAAGTTGGCCTATGATATATTCCAAGGCAATGACCATTGACAAGTAACTTGAATCTAACACGGTCAATGGTAGTAAGCTAAACAACTCCATTAGGAAAGACCTCAAGTGACCTCATATGGTCCTAGCCACCTTGTATGTAATTTTCTTGCATTGTCCTAATATCTTCAGTCATAGAGCAATTCCCAATCTCCTGGTTGGAATTTCTTGTCCTTGATAAATTTTTCATGCCACTTGATTCTTTGATTCTACACTATTTCCATATGGTGCTGGTTTTCTCTTCTTATCTCATCCAAAGCATTTAGCTGCACGATTCTTTCTTTTTGTGCCTCAAAAATATCCATCCGCAATTCTACTACAATCCTAAGAGTCATATATTCAAATACAATGGGAATCATCGATGTCTTTCCATATGAATTGAACTCAAATGTAGTGAAGCCTGTAGTTGTTTTCTAGGTTTTCCTATAGGCCCAAATAACTTTTGGTAATCTATTTGTCCAATCCTTTCTATAAATATCTACCATTTTGGTTAGAGTTACTTCAATTTCTTTGTTGGTCACCTCAACTTAGCCTAGGGGTGATAAGGAGTAGAATTAATGTGCCTTATGTTGTATTCATTGACTAGTGCTACAACAAGGCTTGGTGTGAGGTGAACCCCTTGATTGGTGACTATTTCTCTTGGAACTCCATATCTCTTTTAGATATCCTCATCAAGGAATTTGGAAACCTTGTTATCTCTTGCATGCTTCATGGCCTTAGCTTCTACCCACTTTGTCACATAATCAGCACATACCAAGATATAAGACTTACCATTTGATGGAGGGTCAATGGGTTCTACAAAATCCAATCCCAACTTGTCAAAGGGAGTGATTAATACTTGAGGGAAAAGTTGCATCTCATTAGATTTGGTTGGTGTACCCATTCTTTGACATCTATCACATTTTTTGGTATACCTTCCTGCATCCTTGTGGAGTGTTGGCCAATAATATCTTGTATTCAAAATATTCATTGTTGTCCTCTTGACTACAAAATGTCCTCGACATGGTTCATTGTGGAATGCATGAAAAATGTCATATGTCTCATCTTCTCTCACACATATTCACATGACATGGTATGGTCTAGTATAAAACAAACATCCAACAATCTAGGAGAAAGGAAAAGATTTTTCAATGAGTGCTCGTTTCTCTTTTGGAGAGAAGTTAAAAAGAATTCTACTTGTGAGAAAATTATTGGTTATGTAAACATACCAGGGCATTCGTATATTGAGGGAGAATAGATGCTCATCAGGGAAAGAGTCATCTATTGGTTGATTATCTTCTAGTGTAGTCATCCTTGAAATAAAATCTTCAACAACATTGACCTTCCTTGGCTTATCCACAATGGTTATATCAAAATCCTACATCAACAATAACCATCTTGCTATTCTACTTATGATAAAAAGGTTTATTCATGAGATATAAAATGGCTACATGATTAGTGTGCACAAAGATTTGGTAACCCATTATGTAATGACTGAATTTGTTCAGTGCATAGATTACTGCCAGCATTTCTTTCTCTGTCACTGTATAATTGAATTTAGCTTCTTGTAAATTTTTGTTGACAATGTAAATTGCATTTTCAACAGTTCCTTCTTTCTATCCTAAAATTTCTCCTATGGAATAATCTGATGCATCAGTATGGATGTGGAAAGGAAGCTCCCAATTAGGCCCTTTGAGTATAGGAGCATGACTTAAAGTTTCCTTTAAGTTAGAAAATGCCCTGTCACAAACTTCAATCCATTGGAATTCAACATCTTTAGTGAGAAGAGTATACAATGGTACTGCTACTTTGCTAAAATCCTTGATGAAAAACCTATAATATCCTGCATGACCCAAGAAACTCCTAACATCCTTTTGTTTTGCAGGTGTGGAAAGATTTGTGATTACCTTAATCTTTGTAGGGTCTACTTGAATTCCCTTGTGGGAGATGTAGTGGCCAAGAACTACACCCTCATGCATCATCATGAGGCACTTTTCACTATTTAAGGATAATTTTTGGTCTTCACATCTTTGTAGGACTCTCTTGATATTTTCCAATGCTTGATTAAAATAAACACCATAAGTGGTAAAGTCATCCATATAAATTTCCATGCAATCATGAGAAATGTCAAAGAATATGCTAATGAATGCCCTTTAAAAGGTTGTAAATGCATTGCATAAGCCAAATGGGAGTACCAAGTAGGCATAGGTCCCCCATAGGTAAATGTGGTCTTCTCCTACTCCTCTAGTGCAACTTGGATCTAGTTGTAGCCACTAAATCCATCTAGAAAAGAAAAGTATTGCTTCCCTACAAGCTTGTCCAAAACTTGATCAATGAAGAGTAAGGGAAAGTGGTCCTTCTTGGTGGAAGCATTAGGTTCCCTATAATCAACACAAATTTACCATTTCCCTCCTTTCTTGGACACAATCAATAATGGAGACACCCACTAACTATCTAAAATGGGGTAGATAAATCTTGCATCTCGTAATTTCTATAGTTCCCCTTTTACAATTTCTCTTAGTGGAGGGTTAATTCTTATTTGTGGTTGTCTTACTAGGGTACAATAATCTCTAATGCAAATTTTTGTGTAAAAATTTTAGGGTCCAATCCCTTCATATCACGATAATCCCACGTAAATTCATGTTGATGGGTCCATAATTTTTCATTAACAATTGTTTTTCTTCACTTAATTTATTGTTAGCATTCATATATTTTCCTTCTTAAACCTATACTCGTGTAGTAAAATCTATCATGACTGCTTCATTAACACATGGTACCTTTAGTTCATATGGAAAAAATGTATGGGACATACCTATTGCTGGAGGAAGTTTGTCTGTAGGAGTAGTGGTTGCAGGAAGAGTGGCTATAGTAAGAACGTCTGTAGGAATAGTGGTTGTAGAAAGAGTAGGCAGAAGTGTCTTGACTGGAGTGGAAAAATGAGAAGATTATGCTTCCTCCACTTCACAATGGTTCTATATGACATTAGCCAATACTTCATCCTCATCTTGGAGCTACATGAAAGAGCTTCTGCCTAACATCATAATCTGTTCCATAAAATTAACTTCCTCGGCATCTTCACCAACATGTTCCCATACATGATTATCTTCATCATGAGATGGCTGAGTAGGAGGATAAAGAACAAATTTTTTAGTGCCCTTCCCATCTAAAATAGTCATGTCACCTAGCCAACATCCAATATATGCATTTTCAATTGCTAACCATGGCCTTAAAAGAATAATATGATACTCATCTAGTGTAGCTTTAGGAGAAAGAATCATAAAGTCTACTAGGTACTCCTAGGATTCTAAAACTACCACAAGATCCTCCACTATATCATGAAGCTTAATGGTAGATCTATCAACAAGTTGGAGGAAAATAAGAGTAGATATCATGCTTGCAACATTCAATTATTGTAGGATGTCCTTGGTCATTACATTGATTGTTGCCCCTAAATCAATCAGAGCATTTTTCACTTGGATCTCGTTTATAACAACTACTACCACAAGAATACCTAGGTAATTATACTTGGGGACAATTACTTTTTCTAGCATGAAGTTAGCTAGTTGTCCCACCACATTAATTGTAGTTAGGTCTTTCTTTTTCCTACCTAGCTTCTTTAGGCATGCTTCCTTGATTGTCTTTCCATAGATTGGAACATCCTTTATGGCCAAAAATAAATGTATCTAAACACACATATGATTCAACTGATCCAAGATATCAAAATTTGTATCCTCCTTTTCTTCCTTCTTCTTGGAAACTTCTAATCTTTGAGTAAATGGTGGTTCTTTTTCAGTCTGCTTGAATTGGACTGGTTCAGGATTTTTAGGTACACTTGGCTAAATGGGATCATTTAGAGATTCCTCCTCCTCTTCTATAGGAAGCTCAGTGATAATGGGCTTGGAAGGGGCTGGTAGATTATTTCTTGAATAAAAGTGGATGTCACTTACACTCGCAACATATGCAGAGAATTGATTTGAATTACCAGAGTAGGTAGGTTGTTGTTGTGGTTTGTTATTTGGATTGGGTGTGCACTGAGTTGGTAGTTGAGTAGGTTTAGGTGCATTCAAGCTTGGATTAGTAGGTAGAGGCATTATAGCAGGCTATTGGGGCTGAGAAGGTGGTTGCATGTAATTGGTTGTCTAGACAAGCCATTTATGTCCTCCCCTCAGTTGATTTGCTTACTACAAATTCCCTAGAGGTGGCTACTAATGCCCTTGAAATTGTTGCCAATTCCTCTGAGGTTGCTTCCACTGGGGTGGAGAATTTTGATGATTGGTCCAAGCATTTGGAGGGTTACTCCAAGGTTATTGTTGATATCCTCCATATTTGGATGGATATGGGGGCTGGCATTGGTTACCAGATGAATAGGAATTAAAATATAGCCCAACATAAGATACTGGATCCAGTGGCATACCTTGTCTTGAGCCTAAGGCTTCCTTTGTGCAACATAGTAGACTTGGTATTATTTAATCTAGATTGGTTTGAAGTCAGGTGGAATCTTCTTGCTTTCAAGATTAGCTACCATCTTGCATATTTAGTCCTTCTTTTGTCTCCAGTGGGGGAAATACTCTGCCAACATTTCTTCTACCTCCTCTTGCTTCTTCTTGGCCTGAAGTGTATCTAGCTAAGTAGCTAAATTATTTATAATGTCTTGCTTGAAATCTACCAGAAAATGACTTATCTTCATTCTGGAAACTCGACTGGTAGTTGACTTACCCATGGAAGGTTGGTAAGCTCTCCCTTTCTTTGAAGCTACCCTAGAGTAATCCTGATATATTTTCTTGATATCTTCCCAAGGAACTTGGGATATATCTCCTCCTCCCATGAGGTCCAAGGCATCAGTGCAACTATCACTAATTCCTCTCAAGAAAAGAAACTATTGTGAGTCTTCATTGAGTGTATGGTATGGATATTTTTGTAGGAAAAATAAAAACCTTGCAATATAATCTTCCAACCTCTCATCTTCCTTTTGCTACATCCTGAAAAATGTCACCTTCTCTCATGATGTTTCCCCTACAATATTCCTTGTATTTCTCAACGAATTTTGTCTTCATGTCTTCCCAAGTTTCCATAGTATCTCTTCCTAGGCTTATGAACAATCTTAATGTAGTCTCTTTCAAAGTGGTGGGAAATAGCTTAATCCTATGGGCATCATTGATATAATCATAACTCTTGCAGAGTATGCCAAACTCAAACAAAAAGGTATTAGGATCTTTTGTGACAAGTCCATAAAACTTGGGAAGTGATGAAGCATGAATTTTCTTGATGTTGTAAACTTCATTTTGATGGGAAATGGGAAAAGGAAACGTTGGTTGGTTAGGTCTATTCTTATTTGCATAACCAATGCCTGCTTGATGTATTTCTAGGGAAAAAAGGTTCTCAAGTTGATTTTGGTCTTCAGAGCTAGTTAGTTCAGGAAATGCATCAACGAAGGGGTTTGGATATTCTTCTTCTTCTTCTCTTGGTAGGTTCTGATATTCAACCAGCTGGAATGGATTAGGATTTTTAGGAAGAAATCTCCCATAAGCATCCCTTCTCCTTCCTCTATGCATGTGGTATCACTCACTATCAGCCATCTCACATAAAGAACTGGTAAAGAATAAGGGGTTCATTACTTTGTAAATGAGGATTTACTAAGAACAACTTCCAGAAACACTAAAATGAGAGAAACTACCAATGACTCCAAATAACTCCCTAGTTTGATACCATCCCTAACAATAGGGCCAAAAATGTTGACCTCCTACAATAATTTAATAATTAAGCCCTTACACCCATCATTTATAGAATGGACATCTAACTTGAATAGCTATTTCAATCATGATGAAGTTGAATTTAACTTTTCAACCTAGGGATGTGAACTTGAAATGGGTCAGCATAGTATGTGCACTAGGAACACAAAGTAGCCATTTTCATTCTATAGCTAAGGAACACACAATGTTGAAAGTAAATTTCTGGGAATGGAATACCATAAATGCCAATCCTTGATCAAAAACTACATCAAACTAAAATGCATAACAAAAATGAAAATATTAACAACAAATAGGGCACTACTCTATCTACTTTGGTTATAGGAATAGTCACAAAATAAAATTCTAGTGGTTGTAGGAGCAATCAGTGCTAGATTTCTAAATAGTTACTAAACAACAATTAACACTAAACTATTACTAAACTATAAGGAGGGATTAGTCACCGAATGCGCCCCCTTGGATAATTATCCTCTAAAACTAATGAGAACTCGAATGCTCAAACTTAGAACTTTATTTTATTCCTATAAATCATGAGTACAAAAGAGTAATGTATGTTTATTACTAAAAAATTGAGAGTGCAAGTACAATATCAAATTGTGCAACAACCCCTAAAAAAGGAGCATCAAATCTTTATTTATACTATCAACTAAACAAGGTAGTCAACTCCATGACTAGGAGGATGCCATTTAGGGAAAAAAGAGAAATTGGAATAGTGACAGTTACACGTGCATGGAATCTTGTTAGACATGCAGGTCCAAATGCAAATCTAGCTCAGCAGTAATGCTTGCATCTACTCAACCAACATTAAAGTCCACTACAAGGTAGTTACATTTGGTTTGCATGAGGAATCTTATATCATTGAGCTCCTTGATCTTTGAGCGATTCCTTTGTTGGACGTTACTACACATGCCTAGTTGGTGGTGTCTTCCTCAACTTAGCATCTTTAATTTAAATCTACATGGCAATGTCAATACACACAATAACTACAAATCTATAACCACCTTAAGTAACATTCATTAACCACATACAAAATCAATATAGATAATCCACATATTATGCTAATGTCATTAAAACTTACAAAAATAAGTTTTAGCCTAATCTCAGTGGATTAATGGATTATGAAAATATCAACATTTAACATCAAATTCCATGACAACTACCAAAAAATAAACTATAGATTCTACCTAAGGTTGGACCAAAAACTAGGCTCATCATCCACATGCATTCATTAAGTCCTTATTTTGTTAATGTGATTAAACATGAAATGTAGATAACAAAAACTAAAATAACAACACTATACACAAGAGAACACAATATTTACTTGAAAAACCTATTGAGCAAAAACCCATGTTGAGGATTATATCACAATATAAGTAATTGAAAAACTCATACAAGGGCTCACTACTAGTAAAAGGAATACAAGAATATAGAAGAGAAATGTTACATAGAGAACACCTTCTAAATACAATAAGGAATCCACCACAATGCTCCAACAATCTTGTAGCCTTGCTTGAATGATTTCAAACACCTCCATCTTATTGTCTTCAAGAATCCAAAAAATTTAAATTTACACTACTCTTCTCAAATTTTCATCGCACTCATCAATCACATCAATCTCACATCTATCTTTCTTTTCTCTTGCATCTCACAACACTATTGCACTTATTTATATAAACCTCATCCTCAAAAATTTTCTCTAAGGTCAGAAACTATTCATTACTCTTAAAATATTGAATTATGTTAGCACCTAAATATTCCCGTGGTGGATAGGAATGAAGGTGACCCACATAGATCCTTAATCAAGACCCAAATAGATCCCAAAGCACCTCAAAATGCTTTTACAATCCCCACATGTAGTGCTAACAAAAGGTCATCCAACACCCATGGTAAACACCATAATCATTACATGGTATCTTAAATGAATTTTAAACTTATGGAAAACATAGTTAACTTGAAAATGATCTAGAATAATCCATGACCTACTTATGATTCATCAAAAAATTCATCAAAAGTCAAATCATACAAATACTTTAACTTAGAACAATAGGTAAACCTTATTTGCACAATGAAAAATGACACTCACTCTATAATACACCAAATAAATTAAAGACTTCAAATATAAAAGTTACAAGAATTATAAGAAACTTCCAAAATTTTCACAACCTAAAGCCAAACAACGAAGAATCACAGAGCAAATACATTTCTCCTCTGCTATAGAAAACATCACTGAAAGACTGGTTCATGTACTGGTGAAAGCATCTCTCACTATACAATGATCCACAAACCAAATTTCTAAATACAAAATCCTCTAGCAACCATAAACAACATATCAAATTCACACAAGAATAACATCAACAAAAAAAAACATGAAGCACAATACCAGAGCACACTTCAAACACTTGCACAACACTATTTACTATATTTATCAATTTTTTTGAAAAGCACTTGGAAACCAAGTACCAAAGACATCATCTCAGCTCATTTATCCATTTCTCTTCATCTCTAGACACTACAACAAAAAGATAGCTCCATATACTCACAAAACTTCCTCAATATCTCAACTACACATGCACAACTTGCAACAACTTCTTTTCCTATTTTTCTCATTTTTTTCAATATCCTCAACACACAACAAACCTCCTTAACATCAATGGTAACACTAGTTAGTAGACTTCTTGTTGACATCAATTAAAACACCTTCATACTTGCAACACTCGATTCTACCCAGCTTGAAGTGTTACATTATATTTGATATATGTCGCTCATTTAGAGGGGGTTGATTCTATCTCATAGAAGGAAAAGAATGTTGGATCAAATGTGATGATAATAGTGCCATGTGGAGAGCTATAATAAAAATAAGAAAATAAGTGTTTATTATGTAGATTCTAGTTAAAAAGGTAGGTATGGAAGTTGTATTAATAAGGAAATTGATGGTTCTTAATGAAGGTAAAGAATAAAAGAAGATTTTTAGTGCAAAAAGTGGGGAATTCATTGATGTAGGCGCGGAGTTGGGGTACAACTACAGGGAGATGGTGCATGCCTAATGAAGTGGTAGTTTCTAGTAATGAAGAAATGTAGCAATGTGCAACTATCTTATTTGAAGTATTTCATCACTCTTTTTAGGAAAACAAGTTATTGGTTGGAGAAATTTGTAAGTTGTGCATATATTTTATTACAAAAAATAATGCATTGTGTTGGTTCATGGTTATTTTTATGTGATTTTTTTAAAAAAAATTCTTGCTCATAGTTTCAAAGTCCAACTTGGAGTTGAAAATTGCAAATGTAGTTGCTAATTTTCCAATGCATAATAAACATTGACTTCCATAATCCAAATATTTTGGAATTGTGCTAGATTAAATTTGCTATGTAATTTCTTGTTCCCAATCTTAGCTTTGTATTTGTGTATGGGTAATTTATGTATCTTATAAGAAAACTAGATTTTGGATTGGAGTTGAGATACAACCATCAAATTTTGGTGTTATAACAAGTGACTATGTAGGTTAGGGGTTGGAAAAATAATACCAAGAGATGGTGACAAGAGAGGAATGAAGGAAGGGTTTCTTGAAATTTTGTAGAATCTCATAGTAAGAATGGAGACTATGGAGTAGTCCTAGATGATATTTTACCCGCAAGTGATATAAATGACAATGAAGAGGAGAAGCCAACTAGAGAATAGTTGGTTCATGGAGAAGGAGAAGACCTTGATGGAGTTTAAGTGAGAATACTGAGAACAATCATAGGGGTTTTATCCAAGCCCAAGATAGATATTACCATCTACTTAGGAAAAATTAGTGGAGAAGAACTCATTGATTGGATCAATGATATTGATAAGTATTTTAAATACAAAGTTGTATAGGATAAATGAGTCAAGTTCGAATGCACAATACTCAAAGGCCATGCTACTATGTGGGGGATTATGTTCAATCAAATTGAAAAATAAGAACAAAAAAAAATATAACATCTTGGGATAGAATGGTTTCCAAGTTGAAACCTAAGTTTCTTCTGAGAGACTACTAAACTAATCTATTCAAAAGATTACAAAACCTGAAGAAGGAGTTGAGTGTGAAATAATATATCAAGGAATTCTATAAGCTCATGATTTGGTCAAGGCATAGTGAAGAGGATATGAAGAAGGTAGCTAGGTACCTCAATAGATTGAGATACAATTTTCAAAATGATTTGACTCTTTTGTCACCTAGGACTCCTAAATAAGCCTATGAATTTATAATTAAAGTAGAAGAGAAACTTATGGGGAAAAAAATAGTAAGGAAGAGGTAGAGGAAGAGGAGCAAGAGGAAGAGGGTAACATTCCAGTAGTGGACAACAACACCATCAACGTGAAGAAGTAGGCTCTTCTAGTGGACAAGCTAATCCAAAGAGAGGAGGTTTCCAAACTAGAGGAGGGAGACCATTTGGTAGAGTAGGTTATCAAGGAAGAGGAAGAGGCTTTCTAGGAAATTTTTTTAAGTGTAAAAAGTTTGGTCATAAAATTTAGAGTGTTTTGAGTTTATGTAAGGACACACAAGGCCTAAGAGGATCAATAAGATTGTGCAAGCAAACTAAGAAAATATGGGGTCACCTTCTCATAAATTAGAAGAACCTGAGATAGGAGAGTCTTTATTGTTCAAAAGAGTGCTATTGAAACCACAAAAGGAGATTTCAAAACCTATGTAAAGGATAGCTTTATTCAAGACCAATTGCAAGGATAAAGGTAAGTTTTGCAAACTTATTATTGATAATGGTAGTAAAAATAATATTGTGTTAGTTGAAATAATTAAAAAGCTATTTCTTACAAGAATTAAACATCCTAATCCCAATCAATTTTCTCGGTTGTACAAAAGGGGAATTTGTTATTTGTAAATAAACAAGACTTAGTATAATTTTAGATAGGTAGTATACATACACTCTTATGTGTGACATCATTCCCATGGATGCTTGTCATTTGCTTCTTGGTAGGACTTGAAAATTTGATAGGAGAGCCATACATGATGGAAGAAACAATACATATAATTTTCAAAAGAATGATAAAAAACATACTATATTACCTTTGAGAGGAGAAGGGTTATAATAAGAGCAACAGTAGCAACAAGGTTATGTTTCCAAGTAGAAAGGAATTTCTTCAAGATATGGAGACTGAAGAAGTGGGATATGCATTAGTACTTATGCCCAATGATACACCCTCCTCTATATAGTTGGATGATTTGGTGAAGGAGATATGATACATATTGAAAGATCACATGGATATTGTGGTACCATATTTTCTAAATGAGTTCCTCTAATGATGAGTATTATCCACCATATAAATTTGATTCTAGGAGGTAGCCTACAAAAACAAGGCTACATATAGATTAACTCCTAAGGAGAATGAGGAGATTAGAAATTCAGTTGAAGTGTTGTTGGAGAAAGGATTAATAAGAGAGATTCTTAGCTCATGTGTTCTACAAATAGTCTTAGTGTCCAAGAAAGAAGGTGATTGGAGAATGTGTATGGACTCCAAAGAAATCAATAATATTAACATTAGGTATAGGATTTTTACTCCAAGTATGGATGATTTAATGAATTTTTTGAGTGGTTCTATGTATTTTTCAAAGATAAACTTGCAGAGTGGTTACTATCAAATAAGTGTTAGACTTAAGGATGAATGGAATGATCTAGGGGATACCTTTTTAGTAAAAATTGAAGTGCCCCCAATGCTCTAGAATTCAGCACCATCAGAAAGAGCTTAGAATCTTGATTCCAACAAAACTTGAACAGAGTCAAAAGGACCTCGTATGCTCAAGATACAACCAGTAAAAGTTTATGTCAAACTAGTACTTGAGGCCATCAAAAAAGTGAAGAAAATGGTTGACTCAAAATTGGTCAAAATTAGTGTCAAGTTGAAGAGCTCGTTGAGACATTTCCAATAGTGTCCATTTTTTTGAATTTTGAGTTCTTATGCCTGAGATATTATGAGTCAAAGTTGTAGTTGACTAGGTTGGACTAGTGGTACAAATGATGACATCAGCATAAAATCAACATATTGACTCTGTAGGCCATACATTACAAATATTAAAGTGGACCAATCCAATCATGACACATGTTTTTCCATACAATTGATGGAGTGGCAGACATGGCATTTCGTACATCCACATGGAAGTGATGTGGTACCTCCTACAGTGAACATGTGGATTTTGTAGGTAACTAGATGGATGGTGTGGCAGGTGAGTTAGCATCAGTGGTGGATGCACATGTTTTCAGTAGCAAGTAGAATTGTGCCACATGGCACCAATTCATTGGTGCATGTGGCACCCCATACTCTTCCTCTAACACAGTCAATTGAAATGATGTGCCAAAAATTTGTGGTGGGGATCCAAACCCCCCACCTTCCATTTCTTATTTAGCTACTCAACCACTATACAACTCCACCTGAACTTTACTATAATTAGTCACTAGTTTCTTTTGTTGTTTAATAAGTTTGGATTCAATTGAAGAAAGGATGGCAAGGGGGTCAAACCTTTGACCCCCTGCCAAGTAAAATTATAACACACTGTTGCACCACTGAATTCTTCAGTTATGTATGTGGGGGTAGTTTATTTTATTGTGTATTTTAAGCTATTTATTAACAAATAACCTTCTATGGTTAAACCCCCCCCCAAAAAAAAAATGTAATAAAGCCTAACCAAAAGCCAAAAGGGGTTATATATGAAATAATGAGAAGGTTAATTTGTTGGGGGAGGTTATTTTATTAATTATGGTGGTTTTCACCCCATTTGGAAAAAATAAATGTATAGAAGGGAGGAATTAGGCCTTAGGGTGGCATTAAAAAATCAAGTAGGTGATGATGTTGGGGGAATTACACTGAAGATTTGAAGCCATTCATGTATGTCAGAGGAACGTTGTGCCACCAAAGTGTTTGAATGGAATGGATCTATTTTGCAATTGTAATTTTGTTCTTGGAGCATAATACGATCAGTCACTCTATTGGAGAGGCACCCAAAGACATAGCCTGTTGGCTAACTCTATTATTGATTGCAGTTTTTCTTCTATCTCTTTCTCTCTTTCATTCTATTTATCACCTTAATATGTTATGTTGTTCAAGTATTTTTGTTATGTTAATTCAATTTTTAAATATTTAATTAATCATTGTAATAATTAAGCATTCAATAAGCAATTTTCATAGATCCTAATTCAAATCAAGCTTGGTATCAAATATTTGTGTGATTAGTATTGTAGAAGTGGATACAAAATGTTCTAGGAAATAACGAGGTGAAGGCAAGGTAAAATAATACAATCCTAAGATTGGAAAATGAAGTAATTTTCCAACGATAGAAGAAATTGAAGCTGGGAAAAGTACTAAGAATTAGCTTGATGATAAGTATTTTCAATGAGCCTTTCTTGACATGAAGGTTATGGGGGAAGAGCTTTATGTGGAACAAAAGAAATGCAAAAAGGGAGACTTCAAAGTGAGAAAAGTAGGAAGATCAAAAGGACAATGAAGGAAAAGCTCTAGAAACTCCATCTACTCTATCCTCCCCTTATTTTCCATCTTCCCTTTCTTCTTCTTCTACTGCTATTAATCCTTTGAAGAGTAAGTCTTAGCCTATTATTAAATTGGATGTAGATTTTGAATTACCTAAATACTATGGGAGTTAAATGCCAAAACGTTAGACAATTGGATCCAATAGGTAGAAGTGTACTATACGATTCAAGGCCTAGTAGAAGATGCTTCTAGGATCTAGTTATCAACCCTCTAGTTGGGAGGTACAACTCTCACTTGGTGGGAGAGTAGGACTTGGGAAGAAATTTCTCACCATGGTAAGGTTAATATGACTTGGATGGAATTTGTTGCTACCTTTAAAACATAGTTTTACCCTTTGGGTCATATGCAATAATTAACAATGAATTAGAAAAAATTTAGGCAAGTTAAGGGTTAGTCTATCAAAGATTACACCCATGAGTTTAGAAAATGAGCTATTGCTTTAAATGTTCCATTGTATACTCAAGATACATTGCTTAAGTAAATAGGTAGTTTGCATTCTTATCTAAGACATACTATTCTAATGTTGATTCCTAGTAATCTAGATGAAGTGTCAGTCCAAGCCACTCATTTAGAGTCAAGGGGAAGAACACTTTTAGTGATAATTTCTAAAAGAAACAATGTAAGTCTAAGGGGAAGTCTAAGGGTAAAGACAAAGATAAAGATAAAGGAAAAGGGAAGAAAACAACTATAGTTAAGGAGGGTGATAAGGACACATACTCCCATTGCAAGAAAGAGGGGCATGACGATTCAAAGTGTTGGAAGCTGCATCCAAAATCAAGGCCAAAGAGATATGGGGGCAATAGAGGGAAGCAAAAGAATATAACAATGATCCAACAAGATCTTGGATCCGATTCTAGAGACAAAACACAAATTGTTGTTATCGGGGTCAAAGATAAAGGGAAAGGTATAATTCTCTCTTCTGATCCAAATGTTTTTAATGCAAATGAAAGTACAAGTGAAGTATGTAGTCCTCGTAAAGCTGATAAACAATGAAATGAATTATTTCATATTCAACTTGTAACTAAGCACACTACGATTGACACATTGTTTGATACGGGTTCTCAAGTCAACTTAAGGGTATGTGCAGGATCATGACGGGCCAAAAAGTGGCAATATGATGGGTTTGTGGCTGACGACTATTTTTTTAACCAAAAGTGATGAAACGTAAAGGGTTTTCAAAGGAGATTCTTAGCTTTCCACTGATATAAATCATGCTTTACTTTGAATTTAATAAGTAATTATTATTCATTTTCTATTCAAATTATGACTAAAGTCCTGATTGATAGGCTGATTGAAAAACATTTATAGCTTTCAAACGGTATCACATTTTTTGAATCCAAAACATGCGTCACATTATATGCTTCACATACTATAGGATTAAAAATATAAAAAAATGAATTTCATGAATTTTTGACCAAGTTAAGGTGGTTAGACATACGAGTTTTTATATTTTTTAAAAAATTGTAATAAAAAATTCATAATTAATTATTTGTAGTTGAAAAAAAATAACAAAAAAATATGCATCACATCGGGGCATGAGTCCTCTACTTATATATAAAATTTTATAAAAAAATATTATCATTTTATTGTGGGTAGGGTGGTTAGACAGACACCTACTTCTGATTTTTTTCCTAAAATTTAAGTACCACTACATTGAAATTTCAAAATTTCATCAAATATATATATATTTTTAAAATAAACCTAGTAGTTTAGAAACTACACTCAATTTTCTACAGATTCTATTCTTACATATTTTTGAAATAATATAGATAACTTATTCAAATTTTTACGTCAAGTTGCTTAACTCAGATTTTTCTAAATTTTTTGCCACTTAAGGGTCTATTTTTGCCATGATGATCCTACACATACCTTTAATATCTAAAGAGGTTGTAAAGAAACTTAATTTAACTATAACACCTCATCCAAATCCATATCTTCTTGGATGGGTTTGTAGTGATGCTCAAGTGTAGGTAACGAAACAGTGTAAATTTAGATTTTCTATCACTGTTGTGCCATACAAAAAGGGACCCTTTGCTTTTCATGGGATTAATTCATGATAAAATGGACTTAATGAGGTCTTAATCTAGTGTTGTGAGACATCTTATGTGTCCACACATGGTCTTGGACCCTTTCAAATCAAATAGCATGCTTTTAATGACGTCTTGTAAAGTTGTTGTAAAGTATTGTAAAGGACTTTCACCTATTTCTCCCTAATTCAATATTATAAATGTGTTTAATAAAATTATTACATCAATCTAGAAGGTTATTAACTTAAGGTTAATGATAAACTAGTGTTCTAATGTGTCTTGCACATTCACATTGGTTCTTGTGCATTCCTAGGCTATGTGGACCTAATTTTAGTGTTGTAAAGTGTATTTAATCACACTTTCACATTGATTTATGCTTCCCAAGCCCTATTTAACATTTACATTATCACTAATAGGTATCAATTAACATATATTGTGCATCTCGAGGCTTTAATTCATAAAATACCTAACAAAGTTCCAATTTAAACCTTATTTCCTTATCCCCTATCTTCTTAGCTATTAGAATGGCCCTTATGGGGCCCATTTTCCATGCATGGTGAACCATAACTATCTAGGTGGGACCCATTCTCCATGTGTGGTGAATGAGTCCTATCTAGCCCCTTTTTGACCTTTGAATGGGAAAAAGTGAAATTTAAAGTTTAATTTCACTACATGTTGGCCTGTGATGAGGTATAATCAAGATACTAAGGCACAATTTTATATAAATAAGTTCTTTTATCCTCATTTTACATCTAGCAACTCATTTTTACATCTCTCATCATTAATTCATATTCTATCTTCTAATCCAAGTCAAGCAAGTTAGGGTTTCTTCATTAGAAGTTTTCAAGTTAGCTTTGTAAAGAATTCAAGGGCTGAATCTTCCTCCATTATTGTAGAATTTCAAGATAAAATCATCATGACAAGGTAATCATCTCTATTTTTGCATGATTTTTTTACATTATTTCAGCACTTTGGTTTAATTACCTAAAGGGGTTTGACCAAGGAAAACCCCTATATCCTAACCTTCAACACTTTTTCCCTTTTGCATGTGTTTGTGTATGTAGATTTATAAATTGTAAAGGTGAAAAAATGTGTATATATTGCATCAAAGACATTCAAGGTGTTTCAAGCCCTATTTCAAGCTTCGAGAGAGTCTACAGGTCTAGTTTTACAAATTCAAATCCAAAGAATCTTCAAAAATAGAAGTGTAAATCCTAAGTCACAAAACACAATCTAGATTTCTCTATTATCCAGAAGAGGACTCATTCACCATTCATGGTGAGATAGTCCCATTTGTACGCTTGAACAATGATTTCTAAAGATCTGGATACCCAATTCCTCGAAACTAGTTTGACACTTTTTGGAAAAAACATGACTCATTTGCCATACATGGTGAATTAGTCCCAGTGAGAATTTCTATTATCTTCTACAAGTGTTCAAAGCCTCATTCTATCCTCTTCCAACTTCTAGGTTCATATCTTCAACTGGGTTATTATTTGTTTCAGTTTGTTTACATTGATAGTCAATTTGTTTGAATGTACATTGTGTTTTCCAGCATTTTTACGTTAGGTTAGAATACATTCTTTCTCTACATTTATATTAAGTTTTCAACATTTAAACACATACTCACACACATTCAACACTCATTTTTCCATTTCTTCTAGTGTTAACAACATCATTTTGGCCCATTTTCCTCTCCTTCTAGGTGAAAAACCTTAAGGAGCTAGAGATTTTGGGGAGCCAAAATGTTTGGTACATTTTGGTGAACATGATATTTGAATTCCTTCTTTTCTAATTTTGGATTACTTTAATCATCCTATATTTTCTTGCATTACATTTTACATTAGTTAGCTTGCATTCAAGGGTTTCATTTTTACATGGGTAAAAGTGCATAATAGGCTGCATTTTTCCATCTTTCATCATTGAACAGCTCTGAAATTTTGCATTTTTCATTTATAACTACATCATGGCACTCATAACACATCAAAATCAATTATAAATTTCTATTTGTTTTGAAAAATTCCATACTAGGACTCAATCGCCACCTTGGGCGAATCAGTCCCTTCTAACCCTTGAAACAACATCTTACAAAACTCCAAAAAAAAAATTTAGGCATCTGTTTGGTGCCTTCACTTGTATATATCAGTCAATTACATTTATATATCATGAATTTTGTTATATCTTGCTTCAATTAGCTCATTTCATGCATTGTTTCAATTTCACTTTTTCATTTACAACATTTCATCTTTTAGATTATTGCATTAGTCAATTACTTTGTTTGCAATCTAAAACATTACATTTCATCCTATCTTTACATTGCATTTTATTAGAAATTAGCATCATTTAGATTAATGGCACTTATACTTTTGCAAGTTCCATTTTCAGTCATATTTTGTAGTCCTTTTGGATCAACCTAGATTGAGGAAACTCTAGCAAATCTCCATAGCCAATCACACAACACATCCAATGAACCAATTACAACACACATAACATCCAAGGCCTTTAGTAGTGATGATTTTTCAATGTTAGATGAAGCCTTATATGACTTCCTTTCTTCTAAATCATCCACTAAATATTTCCTACAAAAGAATGCAAGCATTGACAATCATGATAATCATTATTGTTCTTCTCCTGATATCTCTCCCATTGGTGATGAAGGTATCTTGATGAAATAAGAAAAAATCATTAACGATCATGAAATTATTTATTTTCTTCCTTCTCCTCCCACTTGAAAAAATATTATGAGACACAAAGATGAAATAATTACCCCTACCTTACTGAGTCCTCATTCATCTCCCAAAACCTCCCCTAATGGTGAAAATGCTACAATTGTGAATGATCATGAAAAACAAATTTGTGTCAAGGATATGAATAAGAGATATACCTATTCTAATCAAGAGTACATTCTAGGACATGAGGATGTAAGTATAAATGAAAATCCACCATTTTCTTCACCTAATATCTTCTCTACCTAGGAAGAAGATAGTTTAGTGTTAGAAGATATCATTGGTGAAACTCCTGATAGACTTATTTCTTCATTCTTTGATGTCTCTTCCATTTGGGAAGGCATTTTCAAACACAAAAGTCCAATCATTAGTAACCGTGAAACTCCTAGTAATCCTTCTATTTATTCCTCTCCTATAAGCAATGAAGATATCTTGCCTACTCTAATTATGAAATGTGATGAAAATTTTAGCTCTCCTCCTAGGGTCAATCTTATGGCACATAAGAATGATATCATAGTGATACTTGACAACCAAATAGATCCTCCTATCCTCACTTTTAATACTCCAACAAATTCAATCCTTAATCATCACCCTATGCAAGCTCACACTATACCTAACCTCATTCTTCCAAATCATATTCTTCTTGATTGTCATTTCATAGCTATCAACCCATCCAACAACCCTTCACTCAACATCTATACTATCACCAACCATTTTTACAACAAACCTCTACCCTTGTTAATACCTAAATCAATACATAAATAACATTAGTTGTTGTCCCTTTCCATGTAATAGTTTTAGGATCATATTATCCTCACTATTACATGTTTCACATCCCTTGCAAGGGGCAGCATATTGTCATCCACTTTAGGCTCCCCTTCATCCTTCACTAAGTGGGGGCAAGGGGTTCAAAATCCATATCCCTATATGTAACTTGTTTTCTATTTCGACTACTCGTCAAGCTTTCATGAACATATAAGATCAAGCTTGAGATGTGAATGACATGTCTTAAGATTGACTTGCATGTGACATACTCCCCTTTTTTTTAATGATTCAGCTTATCAAAAACATATGACTTGGTATAGGGATTTTTGGATATTCTCTCATGTTCTTCTCTTCTACTTTAAAGAAATTTCTCATAGCAATGGTGTTAGCAACCACTTTAAAGTGGGGGGAATACAATACCATAATTCATTTACATTCTTAATTCCTACTATAGCATTGTTGTTTATGTGATGTGTGCATTAGTTTGTGGATGACATTGGGTGTGATGTCCTTCATAAGTGTGATCTTTCTTAGTATATTACAATCCTCTTGGTGGCTTGATGCAACACACTGCATCCCCTAAGTTGTGAATAAATTATTCTTTGATTGGTCCTCTCTTGGAGAGATTAGACACAATATTCCCTAAGTGACTAACCTTGCATAAATTGAACAAGACTCCTTTGAACACCTTTTCACATTTTACATTTTACATTACATTTTCATTTCTTTTTTCTACCTTACATAATGCAACTTTCATGACTATGATACCTTTTCCTTTTTTTCATAAGCATTTTTCTTTGTGGTGTCTTGTTAAAGTTATCACTATGTATAACTTCAATATGGTTGAGTGGGAAGCCCACCTAGCGGCATGGATTTTCCCCATAGCCACCTTTGTGTTTGTGAGTGCATACCACATAGTGAATGTATCTTACCTTTTGGGATTTATCACCCCATGGACAACTATTTTTTTGGCCCTAGAGTGAGTATACCTTTGGTCTTTCTCACCTGGAAAATACCATCGACCCAAAGTGAGTACATATTTTCATCTTTTCTAGTTATTTCCTTTGCATTATTTTGTATCTTGGGGGCTTGAACTACATTTAGATCTCTCTTGAATGTCTAATTTAGTGTGATTTTGAAGCAAGTTCATCCTCTTACTAAAGTAGGTGGTAAATGTGTCATAAAGAAAATGATCCCTTGCTTGAAATGGGATTAATTCATGATAAAATAGACTTAATGAGGTCTCAATGTAGTGTTGTGAGACATTTTATGTGTCTACATTAGGTCTTGGACCCTTTCAAATCAAATAACATGCTTTTAATGACATCTTGTAAGGGTATGTGTAGAATCATGATAGGCCAAAAAGTGGTGATATGATGGGTATGTGTACGATATGTGGCTAATGACCTTATTTTACCGAAAATTGATAAAACAAAAAGGTTTTTTAAAGGATATTCTCAGCTTTCCATAAATATAAATTATCCTCTACTTTAAATTTAATAAATAATTATTATTCATTTTCTATTTGAATTACGACTAAAGTCCAAATTGATAGGCTGATTGAAAAATATCTATAGCTTTCAAATGGTATCACATTTTTTGAATCCAAAACATGCATCACATTCTATGCTTCACATAATATAGGATTAAAAAAAAAAAGAGGTTCATGAAGTTTTGACCAAGTTAAAGTGGTCAAACATATGAGTTTTAATATTTTTTAAAAGTTGTAATAAAATATTCATAATTAATTATTTACTTCAAAACAAATTACAAAAAAATATGCATCAGATCTAGACATGAGTCCTCTACTTATATCTAAAATATTATAAAAAAATATTATCACTTTATTGTGGTTAGGATGGTCAGACAAAAACCTACTTCTTATTTTTTCCCTGAGATTTAAGCACTACTGCATTGAAATTTCAAATTTTCACCAAATATATTTTTTCTTTTTTTAAATAAACCTAGTAGTTTAGAAATTACATTCAATTTTCTATAGATTCTATTCTTACATATTTTTGAAATAATATAGATAACTTATTCAAATTTTTACATCAAGTTGCCTAACTTTGATTTAATTTTTGCCACTTCATGGCCTATTTTTTCCATGATGATCCTGCACATACCAATAAAGTTGTTGTAAAGTATTGTAAAGGGATTTCACCTATTTCTCCCTAATTCAACATTATAAATGTGTTTAATAAGATTATTACATCAATCTATAAGGTTCTTAACTTAAAATTACTAATAAACTAGTGTTGTAATATGTCTTGTACATTCACATTGGTTCTTGTGCATTCCTAGGCTATGTGGACCTAATTTTAGTGTTCTAAAGTGTATTTAATCAAAATTTGACATTGATTTATGTGTCCCAAGTGCTATTTAACATTTACATTGTCATTAATAGGTATAAATTAACCCATATTGTGCATCCTAATGCTTTAATTGATCAAATACCTGACAAAGTGGGAATTTGAACCTTATTTACGTATCCCCTAGCTTCTTAGTTGTCAGAATGCCCTCTATGGGACCCGTTCACCATGCATACCAAACCAGTCCCATCTAGGTGGGACCTATTCACCATGTGTGGAAAATAAGTCCTATCTAGCCCCATTTTGACCTTTGAGTGGGAAAAAGTGAAATTGAAAGTTTAATTTCACTACATGTTGGCCTATGATGAGGTATAATCAGGATACTAAGGAAAAATTGTCTATAAATAAGTGCTTTTATCCTCATTTTACATCTAACAACTCATTTTTACATCTATCATCATTAATTCATCTTCTATCTTCTCATCCAAGTTAGGCAAGTTAGGGTTTGTTCATTATAAGTATTCAAGTTAACTTTCTAAAGCATTCAAGGGCTGAATCTTCCTCCATTGTCATAGAATTTCAATATAAAATCATCATGAAAAGGTAATCATATCCATTTTTGTATGATTCTTTACTTTATTTCAGCACTTTGGTTTAATTACCTAAAGGGGTTTGACAAAGGAAAACCCCTATATCCTAACCTTGAACACTTTTTCCCCTTTGAATGTGTTTGTGTATGAGAATTTATCAATTGGAAAGGTGAGGAAAGGTGTAGATATCTCATCAAAGTCATTCAAGATGTTTCAAGCCCTATTTCAAGCTTGGAGAGAGTCTACAGGTATAGTTTTGTATATTCAAATACGAGGAATCTTTAGAAACAGAAGTTAAGATCCTAAGCCACAAAATCCAATCAATATTTCTCTATTTTCTATAAGAGGACTCATTCACCATTGATGGGGAATCAGTCCCATTTCTAGGCTTGAATAGTGATGTTTGAAGATCTAGATACATAATTCCCCAAAACTAGTTTTGATGCTTTCTGGAAAAAATAGGACTCATTCGCCATACATGGAAAGTCAGTCCCAATGAGAATTTCTAGTATCTTCTACAAGTGTTGAAAGCCTCATTACATCCTCTTCCAACTTCTAGGTTCATATCTTCAACTAGGTTATTTTCTATTTCAGTTTGTTTACATTCCTAGTCAATTTGGTTGAATACACATTGTGTGTTCCAACACTTTTGCATTATGTTAGAATACATTCTTTTTTCTGCATTTCAATTAGGTTTCTAGCATTTAAACACATCCTCACACACATTCCACACTCCTCTTTCCATTTCTTCTAGTGTTAACAAAAATTTTTTGGCCCATTTTCCTCTCCTTCTAGGTGAAAAACCTTAAGAAGGAGCTAGAGTTTTTGAAGACCCAAAATCTTTTTTTACAACTGCAAGCTTTGTTGATGAGGTAGAGGCAGATGTTGTTTCTTTGGATATTTGTGGGATTGTGTTAGGGAGTCCTTTTGTATGATAGAAAAGCAATCTTTTATAGGGGGAGATTAAGTATCATTTTTTAAAGGATGGGATAGAATACATTGTACACGCACACAAAGTTAAGACTAATCTTTCACTATTTAATGTTGGTCAGATGAAAAGTTTGTTCAATTCTAGTAAGAAATTTGTATTAATTCTTGTAAAACCCAAAGAGGATGAAAAAGTTGAAGCATTTAAGGGATATATTCCAGAGCGTAAAACTGAGATGGTCAAAATAGTTTCTACTTATCATGACTTATTTTAGGAGCCAAAGGGGTTGCCACCTAAGAGAGAGATACAACATGAAACCTAGTTACAATAGGATGTGCCTCTTCCAAACATTAGCATGTACTGTTTATCAAATTTTTAGAATGAAGAAATTAGAAAGTTCATAAGTTTTTTGAAAAAGGAGTCATCCATCCTAGTACATCTCCTTATGGTTCTCCAATTGTGTTGGTTCTAAAGAAGGATGGGTCTTGGAGAATGTGCATCAACTATCAAATCCTGAACAAGATAACAGTAACAAACATGTATCCTCTTCCCTGAATTGATGATTTACTTGATCAATTAAAACATATAGTTTATTTCTCTTAGACTTGCATAGTGGATATCATCAGATAAGAATTGCAAAAGATGACATTCGAAAAACTACATTTCAGACAAAACATGGATTGTTTGAGTGGTTGGTCATGCCCTTCAGGCTTTGCAATGCACCAACTAGATTTATGAGAGTCATGAATGATGTCTTTTCTCCTTTTATTGATGATTTTGTCATATTATATTTAGATGATATTATTCTATTTAGTCAAACTTGGGGAAATCATGTAAGTCATGTAAAGAAAGTTTTGATGTATTAAGGAAAGAAAAACTCGTTGATGTGTGTCAATATTATAGGGCAACTTGTTCATATGACCCCACTGGCACTTAGGAGGATTCTACGTAGGATCTGTATGCTACTATGCAGGATTCGTATGATGCTCTACAAGATCTGTATACTACTACACAGGATCCATATGTTGCTATGGGGATGGAGAGGATGACTAACATTTTGCATCATGCATATGGAATTGATAGTCAAGTAAAAGTCAACATCTTAATTGAATTTAATTTATTAAATTTTGATTCTGAAATGCATGATTAACTAATTTAGTTTTATTATTTTAATAAAATTGTAGGGTCATAGTGTTGAGACTGGATACACTGATCCTCCACCTACTTATTTATGCAGTAGACCTATTAGTGTGGTATGTAACTAGTAAAAAATTATAATTTTATTACATGTTAATAGCATTGTTTTATGAATCTTATTTTAATACATGTGATTTTGGATGTTGAACAAGCTAATATTGGTGGGTTCAAGCAAACACCTCCTAGTGCCAGTGGATTCGCTCAAATGTATACAGAGGTAATAGAATAAAGAGAACTTAACTAATGATTCTACTTAATAGATTTGTGTAGTTTATATTCATATTGTTGGTTACGTTGCATTACAAATCATTGAAACTCATAACATTCCTTCAAATTCCATAACTAATAACTAGATGTTGATAGATGACAAAATTTCAACTATATAATATATAGTTGTTTAAAAAGTCAACATAAGCAGCACGATGCAATTACTTCACATGGAGGCATGTGTTTGCAAAGGTGTACCACCACGAAAAACTATGGATGCTTGGAAAAAATCTATGAAACCATAATAGTAAGCAATAGCATAGACAAGGCAGTTAGTGATGTAGAGCATCATATCAAAACACTCAATCATCAGGGTACATCTGATGCAGAGCATCCAACAAATACCATCAACATCATTTCTTCAGGGTAGTTCAATCCCAAATAGAATTAGGAGAAGATCAAATATAATTTCATCATAAATTTGCATTTCATTCAACCAAAACCCACTCAAATTCTCTTAGCCATTCCATAGGCCATCATTCATCATTCCACTAATCAGTATTCCAATCGACTCATTCAAAGAAAAAACCACATTAATGAAAACTTTGACTTAATCAATTAGATTCACTTCATTCTCAACCACCATAAAAACAACATAAACCTGATTATTGATGGGTATGTGCAGGATCATGATGGACCAAAAAGTGGCTATATGATGGGTATTTGTAGGGTATGTGGCTAATGACTTTTTTTTACCAAAAATTGATGAAATGAAAAGGGTTTTTAAAGGAGATTCTCAGCTTTCCACCAATATAAATTATGCTTTACTTTGAATTTAATAAATAATTATTATTCATTTTCTATTTGAATTATGACTAAATTCCTGATTGATAGGGTGATTGAAAAA
>VDFB02271358.1:481665556-481680382 GCA_007258455.2 Sequoia sempervirens
CTCTCATAGTCTCCCACCCTCTCTCCAACCCTCCTGCACTCTCGACCACTCCCACCCTCTCTCCCATAAGCATAAATACATACATGCATTCATACATACATACATACATGACATAGCAGAATACATATACATACAAACATATGAACAAACATTCAAAAATGTGGCATTTAACTAAAGGAAGAAATAATGCAAGAATGTTGTTTTGCTAGATATGTTCCCTAGAGAAGAAAAAATGTCAAAACTAATAAATAACGTGAGTATGTTATAACGCACTCACGTTATATTTTTCTTTTGGAATCCCAGGGCCTTAGATTTGGTATTTTCATTGGAATACCAACCCAAAGGCTTGGAGGTCATTCCCAATGACCAAAGATGTGTTTTTTGCAAATTCTACAATTTTTCACATAATCAGGTTCGTGCTCACCATCAGGATTGCATTTGGTTCAATAATGACAAAATCAAACACATGGGTAATGTTAAGTTCTCTCTTAACTTTCCAATGATATAACTATTTTCAATTTTTGACAATGTTAGGCCTTTCATCCATAATTTATTTTGTTTGTATGTCTATTTTTTGTAAAAAAGAAGTGATTGTTTTTTTTTCATTATAAATTAACTATTCATCAAAATTTCAAATAAATTACATTTTTAGAAACTAGAATCCATTCTACAAATTTTAAAAAATAAAAATTTAAAAAAATCTATTACTTTTCAAAATTTGTAGGGGGAGCACAGCCAAAATTCTACTTTTTAGGAAGTTCCCACTTAGAAAATTAATAGAAAATAAAATATTCATTTAAAAATTATCAAAAAAATTGTGCATCAACTAGATGTTGTTAGCTAACTTCTGACCTTAGCGATTTTAAAAATACTAAAAAAAATTTCATCGTGCTCAAGTCGTACAAGAGTTGCTATGTTATCTTTTTCTAACAAAAACAACACCAATTTGTTTACATCCCTCTTTTGAACCCCTTAATCTAAACCATTTTCAAAATAAATTAGTAGTTTAGAATGTAGACTCGGAAAACTTCGATCCTTGGTTCGGTTCCATCTCAAAATTTTGAGTGTAACTATCCTCAATTTCACATCCAAGGTCAACATTTCCTAATTTTAGAAAAAAAGTGGCCACTTAAGCCCCCTTTTTGGGAACCATCTTGGTCCACTTACCCAGCTACATACCCTACACATACCCATCATATCACCACTTGTTGGCCTATCATGATCCTGATCTATCAAATGCCAACATCTAGCAATAATTACTTCTAGAACGTGGTGGTAGTTTTCTCTTTTTGCAGCTATAAATGAGAGGCAATGAAAAAAGGAAGGGGTTATAAGTTTCAGTTTTTCTTTTGTTAGGAAAAGTTTCTTTAGTTTCCTAAAGTTATAGAACTATTTTTAGAAGTAGAATTAGCCAAAAAAAAAAATTCTCTAGCATGTTATATTTTTTATGCTTGAACTATTATTGGATTGGCATCTGACCTCTATTTTAAATTTCATTTGATATTTAAGCACAAATTGTTTGGAAGATATCTTTAAGACTATGCATGTTACATAATTTATCAAGTTTCCTTCTTTATTATTTCATTCAGAATGAAACATTGAGTCAAGTTGAATTCAAATAGTTTAAGTAGTTTATTTCCATGCTATAGGCTTTTATGGTAGGATAATAACTTTTGAAAATTGGACCATGTTTGTGAAATTTTCTATTTTTCTGAAGGGTTGTTGCTTTGTTATATTGTGTTGTAAGAAGAGAAATATTTTATGTTATTTCTGAATGTTTTTTGTTAACCTCAAAATGTTTTATCAGACCTTAATAAACACTATCTATGGGGAGATTTGAAAAACTACACTGTGCTTGTAGTTAGCCTTTGTTGTTTCTTCTCTTCCCAGAAATGAAGGGTTGTGGCATTTTGTGTCTAAAATATTATTCATAGGAAAGATTGGGTTTGAAATGTTGTAAAATCTTTGGCACATTTCCATTTTTATGTTTTATGTTTACATTTCCTTATACCATTTTCTCCAAAACTTATAGAAGATTCAGCTTTCTATAAAAATATCAAAGGTATTTAGTGAGCAAAATATTAGTTCCCCACTCGCTAAATTTCCCATGAGGCTATTAGAGAGGTACACACTTTGATGATCAACAAAAAAACCTTACCAGGGATGTCTAAAAGAGCATAGATGTTAAAGAAGAGGATTCTCTCCCTCGATTCCAAGTTAGATGCCACAAAAGGGATAGAATGTCTACAAGAGGACCACCAGATGGTGGTAACCCACTGAGGATCCCTTAAGCATGCAAGACTATCAAAGCTACCCTATGCACCCACACATTGGTGTAGCTCTCTATTCCAAATCTTAGAAGCACACTACATCATACCATCAACCAACAATTTGGTTTCCTAGAGGAAGACCAAATCTAGAGAATGGACATGAACCAAATCACGAATAGCCTTTTGTCTAGGGATGCTATTCATACCCTTTACATTCCAGGATAACACAATCATCACAAAGATTGGGAGAAGTGAGAATCCAACATCCTCACCAAACTAGCCTCAACCAGCACCTCACAAACCAATTTTACCTTTTCTTGATCCTTCTTTCTACCTACCTTCGAAGGCTTTTCCAGAACACCCTTTTTCAAGGGTTTCTGCTTCAAACCTAAGATAAGAGAAGAAGAGGAAGATTTATTTTTACTAGATTTATCCAAACCTGACCCACTTGTGTGAACTATACCTAGAGCCACCTTTAGTACACTAGAATCCCTAGGCACAACAAGGGAGAGGTATTTAGAATCCAATAATGTCCCAAAATCTACAACAGGAACCAAAATTGAAGTAAACTTGAGTTAAGAAGTTGAAAGATGCTCAACTACAAGAGAAACCTCAACTTGATTATTGAAGGGGACCCCTTCATCATGAACTAACTCATCTAGAGCATCAAATATATTAAATGTCTCCTCCTTCTACCTACCTCTAAGGGTCCTCTTCTAACCACAATTTTTATTTTGCGACTTAACTAGCACAAACCCATCTTTTTCCACCACCATTCCCTACATGGAAACCTTACCCTTGTCAACCACGAAAGAAAATTTGGGAGGAAAAGTACTAGAACCAAATGAATTTATAGCTTTGAGGCACTTTATTTGAAGGTGAACTTATTCATGGCATAAACGACACTAAAACGAGAATGTTTCATAATCCAACTGTTCAGTCCAAGAAGTTGTCTCAATGCTTATATCAACTAAGTTTGGTAGAGGATTATTCAAGTTAATCTCCACACACACATAGGAATAGGAAAGATCATGTTTGGTCAAGGTATGTTGTGAAGGCTCGATAGGCTTTCTAATCAAATGTGCTATCATCTATAAAATATTTCATCACCAACATTCCAGTGGAAAACAAGGAAGGCATACCCACACTAGAACTCTAATTGAAACACACATGCCAAGGTTTGAAAAAAGGCCCACCTAATTGTAGAAATAGGTTCCAACCTCAAATTCCCTATTCTTATCCATAGTGCACAAAAATCCACCAAAAAAGAGTTATTGGCTACTAGCAATATGTCATATAGTCCCCCTATAGATTCTAGGTCTTGTGAATCCATGATTATAGGAATAGAAGTGATACCCACATCCCCATAAATTTGGAGATTAAGAAATGATTATAATAATAATTCACATGATTAGCAATGGACTCTGGTTTTATTACTAGCATCAATCGATCTTGTGTTCTCTCCAAACACCCATTAATTTTCTTCAACAAAGACCATTATTTCTATCAAAATCCCACTCATTGTTTTCCCAAGAAAAGGAGGACATATCATGTCATGGTGAAGAAGATCTTGAATTCTATAAAGTAGAGAACACATGCATCACCATCCATAAAAAATAAAATCCATCAAGCTAGCAAGAAAGGCTGACACACTAGACCAAAACCCCATAGCACCCACAATAAGAAAGGCACGGCCAAAGGCCATGCAACACACACAAAAGAAAATTATTGTACTTCCCACTACAACAACCAAGAAAAACACCAAGAGAAAGATAGAAAGAAACAATCAATGAAGAGAAAGATGCTCCAAGATCAAAAATCCAATGGAAAAGACCCCCACCACCTACATGCAAGAACCACCCCCAAATAGAAACAAACCCTAGATCATTGAACAACAAACACCAAATGCATGCAATGAATAGATGCATACATGCATCCACAACCTCATAGATTGTGGCATGCCCTACCCATACACAAACCTCTATTCATTCCCAATGCCATCTGAATTCCTATAAGATAGTTTTTGTATTTAAATATGTATTAATATTTGTTTCTTATATTTATTATAAAAGTCAATAAAGTTTTTAAAAAATTATATTTTATAATCTCTATCACAAATAGTAATTTAAAATTTTTAAAGTAATTAAAATAATTAAAAATTAATTTTAATAAAATAAAATTACTCTTCAATAAAAAGAAATAACTCTTAACTCCATGCCCTCAATGGCTCCTACAATCCATATAATGGCTCTTGAAGTGGTGGTTCTTTTATAGAAAATGCCTCCCCCTACATGACTCCATCTCCATTTTTTGACAAAAAGAACAAATTTGTGAATGGTGTGCACAGTGGGGCTAGGGTTTGTAATGATGCTAGACAAATTTTGACCAAGTTCCATTTTACCTTCTTTAAGATCTCCCTATAGGGCCCGTGCCAAAGTTTTTGGTTCTCTAGTTTTTGGGAAGAAAGGTCATAAGTCTCCCTAATATTCATCACCAAAACATACCAATTGGAATTCCATCTCTATGCACAATAGTCATACAATTCATGTATCTAATTTGTCCTCTAATTTTGGGATTCAATTGGATGGATTAGTGAAGAATAGGATTTTTTTTTGTTGGAAAATGTCATGATTTCTAAATTTACTAATGTATGGATAAAATTAAGTGAATATCATTCCTTGTTATCCAAAATATGGAATGAGTCTCTAGAGGATGAAATTTATTTATTTCTTTATCTTAGAGGACTTTTAATTATTGAATTTGAATCCATTATAAACAAAGAATGGGTGTTGCAAATTGGTCCTTGGGTTTTCCAAGGAGATTTTCTATGCATGAAATGTTGGTATCCTTCATTTGATCTATGAATTTAGAAATTATCCTTTGATATTTTTGGGGTATACCTTTCTTATCTTCCATTTCAAATTTGGGAATTAAATTTTTTTTTGTAGGCCATAGGCAATAGTATTGGAAAGTTCCATTACAGTTTAGATGAAACAATGAACTACATAAGCTCCACCTCTACACATATTTTTGCGGAAATCAACCTCTGCAATAGTCTCCCAACTAAGATCACAATGAAGGTTGGTGATCGATGTTTGATGCAGCCTATGGAATATGAAAAAAAGCTCTTCATTCTAGAAAGTATGTCTCAATTGAACACTAAATGCCTCAATGTCACAAGCTATTCACCCATAAGTGTGATTCTAGTGCAAGGCCCACCTATTGGATTGGGGTTGAACCCAAACACTATGTTATCCAACCTTGCTCTCAGAATGAGATGAACTTGCCTCAAGATCCAACAATTAACTTGTCAAGCACATATAATTCTCTGATTGATAGATCCCTCTAAATTTTCCTAATAGTTCTCAGTTGCATGGTCTAATGGTTTTTTTGATCATCTTCATGGGGATGACCTTGCAGATTTTGTAGACATATTTTATTCAATTTTCAATATTTCTCCCAAATAGTAGGCATCTTTATTGGCTTCACATTCTAAGGCAAGCCCAATTTATTCCCTTTTCTTAGCTCCACAACTAGAGTAAGATTGGATAGAATTTAAAATTAAGAAACATGCAAATCAAAACCCAAGCACTAGATGACTTTAAGATCAACAATGAAAGAGAAAAAATGGACGGAAAGAGTAATTGTGATACAATAATATCTTAGGATTTATCTTTTTGGGGAAATTTTCTAGAGGAACTTTGATGCACCCCTATTAGAGAGTTGATGAATTTTTTGAGCTAGGGTCAATTTATGCTAGTTGCTCTGATTTTGTCTTTGTGGAGCATGGTATGGTGTCTTTGTTGAGAGGTCTATTTATTCACCTCACTATGCTATCTTTGTAATGCTTATATTTCTAAAGTTAATATATAGGTACAACCCCTTTAGCTACTTTTAATTGATACCTATAACTTGAAATAAAGAAAAGGAATTTTAGATAGATAAAATAATTCTTAATATAAATTCAAATTAAAAACCAAATTGATTATAGGAAATAAAATCACATTTATAACTAAATGAGATAACTCTTCAAAAAATAAAATAACTTTAAGTAGAAATATAGATAATAATGTAATTAGTATACTAATATTAATATTATTAATATAAATAAATAGATACAATTTTATTTTTTTGATAAGATGCAAAAGGCCTAAATTATTTATATTAATCTTAAAATTAGAATACATGCTTCAAAACCGATTGCACGAATGAGCCATCAAGGGAAAAAAGAGAGAAAAATTCTATAAATTACCCCTTACAATCCAAGAAAAATTCTATAAATTACCCCTTACAATCCAATGTGTAGTCAAAACTAATGGCAAAAAAATCATGATAATCAACATTATCTTTAAAAATTCAAAATGCAAAAATTTGATTGGCCAGAAGTAGCTATAAAAACCTTTCTAACAACTAAAATCCTTCTATGACAAAACATTAAATTCCTATGTTAAAAAAGAATAGATTTCAAACCTTGCAGAGAGGACTTTACTATACATTACCAATTTCTTGAATATAATTGATAAAATTTCTTAGCCATTTGAAGTCTTGGATCGACCAATGTGCAACATTTTAGTCAAAAATCTTACTACCACCTTTTTCCACTCTCTATGTTCATGTAGTGTCTCACCTTTGATACATAGTATGAAGGGGAAGAAGGTTACTATTCAACCAAGCACCAAGAGATGATCCAAAACACGAGGCTTGGGAATACCTAGACCATATGAGGCAACATCCATCACCACTTCCAACTCACCTAAAATTTTAGGTATAAAAATATTTCGTGTTATCTCCACCACCTCTACTTTTAGATTGTGCAAGTAAAGTAACGCCACCATGAAACATGAAGTTATATCAAAATCAACCCTATACAATTCATTTAAACCTAAAATGATTGATTGAGGATGAATTCAATTACTCCAATCAACATAAAATTTGGTTCCACAATTATTCACTTTAAGCAGAGCTCTTTGATTGTACTCTAAAACTCAATTTGTATACACATACTCATAAGACTAATGGGAGTATACATATGTCCTCATAGAAACACCAAAAGCTATTAAGGAAGATATAGAAACTATGAATTTTAGACTACTTCGATAATTTAATCACACTAATTTTAAACAATATTCATGTGTGAAAAGGAACCCCATATAGTGTAACAATAAAATATATTAAAAGTTGATTGTATGCATATTTGGGCCATGAAGATGATTTTCAGCCTTCATACATGCTCAACTTCAATCTTGAAAGAAAAAATGACTAGATTACATGCTACTACAAGTATATATCATTAGTGGTTGTGGTTGGCATCCTTGATATTTAAGAGGCATCTTTATGCTAGATAAATTAGTCATTAATACCCATCAATTCAAGTTTATAAGAAAGTGTGTTATCAGAGGAACTCTACCACTTTGGCTACGAAAATTAAAAAATAGTATTCCCTAAAATTAGAAAGCTTTCTAGCATTTGTAGTGGTGTTCCTAAATAGAGTTCTATATAAGTTTGAAAGCACTCATGGAATCCTAAGATCCATCTAGAAGTGATATCAAGATAGAACTTTGTTGAATAGCTTATGTGGCCATGGACCTATTAGAGCTAACAAATTAACCTTAATTTTTACTGACTTTCATCACCTTGTTCACACTTCACCTACATCAAAAAACCTACTACCTTTGGTTCTACATTGTGCTTAACATTAAATTCAAGAATTTGTGTGACAAGATCCATAAAATAATTCATATTACATAGCTATTAGAGTCACCTTTTGTAAATAAACCAAAGTCTAATTAATATGTTCATTTATTCCTTTAGATAAATCCTCTTGGTAATCACCACTCTCTGCTAAGTATTACCTCAACAACATATACCATTGAAACATTATAAGAAGCATCAGAGAGACAATACCACGTTATAGGGACTCTCATCATGATCTCCTCAATGAGTCAATAAAGCAAGTCAATATACATATGCCATCGACACAACAACACTATATCAAACGAATTTCTAACACAGTCTTATTGATAAGACAATGAAGCAAGTTACTATAGACATATCAGGGTGAGTGGAATCCATCAATAGGACACACTTCATTGTCCCCTTGATAGCCTGAATAGAACATATCAGAGAAAATTGAGAATATCAAAGAAAAAAGACATGGTGTCCCATTGATAGGAAAAAACATGTGACACTATGAGATATTTAAAAAGGGTATCAAAGGGGAGATTTACTCTATTATTAATTTCAAAATATTTAGTGGCAAGTGATTTCAGGGAGACATAACATTATCGAGATGGAAAATGAGTGTGTACCTTTAATACAACAATGAAGATACAAAAGATAAGAACAACAAAGGGAGTGATGATTATCAGTGGGACATAACCAAAGGTCCCCTCGATGACTTGATGACATAAAAGGGGAAAACCTTATTAATGATAATCAAATATAAAGTCTAAGTTTAAGAAATGATATTGAAGATACCAAGGTATATCAAGGAGAGACTATTCAACATGATGAATTCCCCAAAAGGGAAGTAATAACATGAAGCTAATCAAAGAGAAAGATAGATATCTGTGAGAGTAGAGTTATGGCCCCTTAAATACAATGATAATCATCACTTTTATAATGATGTGTAAACCAAAGATATCAAAAATATATTTAAAATTTAATGACCAACTTGATGAGAAGAAATCGAGCAAGTGCACCATTTATAAATGAAAGCTAAAAATGTAAATCCGATATTGATCTCATTTTGATTTTTCAAAATATAAGAAACACATGGAGAGTAGGAGTGAGGGAGACAAACCTAGGATATGACATTGTTGCATAGTCAAGAGATTAAAGAAGGACAATTTGGTACAAGTACACAAAGCCCAAGCTAAGAAAACTTTCTAAAAACAAGTAAAATAAAAAGAAATTCTAGGGTTTGTTTAATCGAAAGAACTTCATAAACACGAAAAGAAAAAAAGGAAAAAAATAGAAACTAGAACTATGAATCAAGACTTAATTGACCAATGTCTTGGGTCAAGGATGAGGTCCAAAAGAAGTTCACAATTAAATCCTATAGCTAACAAGTTATGAGATAAACATAAGGACTTGGGTGATGTATGGACACCACAAAGAGGGTGTGACTTGTTTATCTACCATTACAGAAAACAATATAGGTTTCAACTTATATGTAACCCATGGAGAATGAACCTATGTAAATTGGTTGTACCTAGTGTATTTGTCAATGTGGAGCTGATTAAGGCATTGGCTACTAGATATAATCTCAGAACATGAGAAATTCAGTTGCACGATGGGTTTAAATTTATCATCATTTCAAACAAATTTGTCTCCACTATTTTTTAACTAGACTTTACTATGAACCAACCATTTATGATAAAGGATCTCTCAAAAAGGTATCAAACTATGGACACTAGCTATAAGAGGTGGAAATTTCCATTGCATAGGCCACGTGATGTAGGGAATCAACTCAACAAGTTTTCTAGTAATGAATATCCTCCCTTTCATGTGGATTTATTTGAACAATAATTTCAATACACCTATTATTCTACTGAACAAGTACTAGGAGTATAAGTTCCTTCCCTCATGCCAATAGCTCCTATGGTTCTAGCATTATACATACAAAATCGAGATGCCAGGCTATTTGACTATGTAGAGTACCTAACCAATGCATTAAATATGGCCATTGAGAAGATAAAAAATAGTGATGCAATCAATTTCAAACATTATTCTCTATTTATGCATATGATCTTATATGAAGGAAAAGTTGAAGGACTATGGGGAGAAGAATTTAGAATAAAAGGCATAGATGAAGATGGGAATTTTAGGCCAATAAAGATGTGGACCTCAATCTAGGAGAGTAGATATGTGAAGTCTCATTATTTATACTTTGAAGAGTATTTTGCTAAACCCTTGTATAGATTTCTAGGTCACCCATGTGATCACAACATGTCCCTTGAAGTGAAAATATTTCTGAGACCCAAAGAGAAGGACCCTAGAAATAAAATAAACCATAATTGGGGTGACAGGTACACATTTTCTAATTGCACTTAAACAAGGATATATTGGTTTGAAGGAGCATCAATTTTACTTCCAAGAATGATTCCTAACAGTGTTGCATATCTAGAGATCATAAGACAATTGGCCAATTCAAATTCCATGCACCTTAAGAGGAAACAAAAAAGAATAATTTTGACCCATAAAACTTCATCAATAATGTAAAAATATCACATAAATTATTTAGGTATGGGCATCATTATTTTGTTGCTGATGTAATATGGAAGTGTGATGAAACCTTAACATAGAAGATAACTTTAGATAATATAATCATTATGGCTGGGGTATGGAGGAAGGAAAATGATCCCCTTTATATAGGAGCATACCATGATGTATGAAACACCTTGGAAAGGGTGGAACAATTAATTACACACGAGGAAGAACTAATTAAGGATATATCTGTTACCTAATTTTGCTTCCAGATCAATCGGGTAGAGCTGAATTATATTTTCAAATAAAAGATAAAACCTCGTAAATGCTTCGAAGGGCTCTTGATTGCTCTAGAAGTTGCTTGATTGCTGCATAAATACCTACAAGAGATGAAAAGTTGGTGTTAGAGCTTAGGATGCCTACTCTCCTCATATGCAACATCAACAAACATATAGCTCATTCTCATAAGGCATTGAAGTTTGTTTTGTAGTATAACAGATATCAAAGGAAAAGTAGAGGATTATCATCAACATCCATTATATTTTGAGTTTCACTATTTTTATCTAACATGTTTGTTCATTGTGCAGGTATAGGTGAAATTCTCACTATTAGAGAATTTTTATTTGATATCATAGCATTTGAAGTGAAATGGGCTCCTACAAGGGTTGATCCCAACATACTTGTTGTTTGTTTTGAAGAGGGATGGGAGTGGAAACACATCATATTCAAGAGTAATAAAACTTTTCCTTCAAACACTAAAGGACATAGATGCATTTGTTAACATCAAGAGATAGAATGAATAGCTACTATATGTTCCAAAAGGTAAAAAACACAATGGATCTCACATGGGACATCATCTAGATAGTCACAAGAATGAGCAGTGTAAAAAGAAAAAAACTGATGAAGGAAGCAATCTTTGAAAAGTACAACATAAAGATGCTCTTGACCAAGCAACATTTAGATATTTGAAAGTAGCAGATCTCTCATAGATGTTTTGAAAAAAAATCATGATGTAGTTGACCTATTGAAGAAGACATTCAAGGGATCGATCGTGTTTTATTCGTATCTTGAAAAGTGAAAATTGAGTTTTCATGATTTTTTGAAAAATATTGGAAAACAACAAAATGAAAAAACCCAATAAATTTTGTGCAAACCTAGTTTGTAGTTTGTGATATTTTTTCACCAATTCAGAGCATAAAAAGTAAAACCCAGAAAATGTTCACATATGAAACCATGACAATGCCCTTAAAGCATGGTTGAAATGATGCTTTATTTCTCATTTGATATGTAATGTAAAACATTTATCTAAGTGATTCCATTATAAATCACTTAGTTAATGTTATAAGTAAAGCAAAGATAAAGGTTATGTTAGTATTTGTCTTCAAGGTATGGTCAGAGAGATGTAAATGGGCTTTATGACTAAGTACTAAGCATATGAGGTTGGAGGAGGTTATCCAACAAGTTCCAAAGATATAAGGGGTGGTTTTTGACTAAGTTTATGAATTTGGAGAGGATCTAAGGGTAGTTTTGGATGCCTTTATGATAGGTGAGGTGGAGGCTTGACAATTTCTTCACCCTTGAGCCTTTTTGGAATGGTTTTAGCGGCTAGATTTTAGGATTTATTATTTTACATGACCAAGAGAAGTTTCTACTTCCTATTTTTGTGCAACCTCTTGTAAAAGCATAAAGCAACTTCAAACTTTAGTTGGGAGTTACCACTTTTTCTGTCCAAGGGAGGGAAAAATGAAACATCAATTTAGAGTTAGTTCTTTTTCTCTCCAAGACATTCAAGGGAATGGTTGTGTTTTAGTCATATCTTGAAAAGTAAAAACTCAACTTTCATGATGTTTTGAATGAAATTAGAAAAAAACAAAATGAAAAAATGCAATAAATTTTGTGCAAACCCAGTTTGTAGTTTGTGATATATTTTCACTAGTTTGGAGCATAAAAAGTAAAAACTAGAAAATGTTCACATATGAAACCATGGTGACACCCTAAAAGCATGGATGAAAAGATGATTTATTTTTCACTTGATCTGTAATGTAAAACATTTATCTAAGTGATTCCATTATAAATCACTTAGTTAATGTTATATGTAAAGTAAAGATAAAGGTTGTGTTAGCATGTTTCCTCAAGGTATGGTCAAAGAGATGTAATTGGGCTTTATGACTAAGTGCAAAGCATATAAGGGGGTTGGAGGAGGCTATCCAACAAGTTCCAAAGATATAGGGGGTGGTTTTTGACTAAGTTTATGACTCTAGAGAGCATCTAGGGATAGTTTTGGATGTCTTTATGATAGGTTAGGTTGAGGCTTCACTATTTCTTCACCTTTGAGGCTTTTTGGAGTGGATTTAGGGGCTAGATTTTAAGATTTATTGTTTTACACGACCAAGAGAAGTTTCTACTTCCTATTTTTGTGCAACCTCTTGGGAAAGAAGAAAGAAACTTCCAAAATAAATTGGGAGTTAGTTCTTTTAGTCTCCAAGCATTGTATTATAATGTTTGGAGTTCTTTCATTATTGGAGCAATAGATTCTAGCTCACTTTCATACTTGTATAGATGTGTAACAACCTCTTTTTGTTAAATGTACAATATATTGAGAGGGGGGTGAATTAGTATCTTCATAAATTTTTTAGTTAGAAACCATCCAATTATTCCAATTCATATAATAGCAAAGATAACTGAGAGAATTAATGGAACATGAAATCACAAAACACATCAACACCAAGATTTTTACATTGAAAACCCAAAATGGGAAAAACCATGAAGACTGTTTGATCACAATATAGTATAACTAGTTATAAGATATTACAAAATGGGTGACTCATTTCCATAACTCACTATCCATATTCAAATTCTCATTGCCTACAAAACTACAATGACAAAAGTTCCTTATAGCTAGAAAATGAATTAATAAAGTACACCTAGTGAGTGTAGATTCAGTTCCAATGAAGCTTAGTAAACTTACTTGACACACTTCATCATATTCGCTCTTCTTCACATTCACATTCACAATACAAAAATCACATTTCCAATCTTCAAAAACTATCCAATATACATTTGATCTCTCTGCAAGCATCATTTAAGATGGTCTAATTAGATGCACTTCTCATTTACCAAAAAGACCAACTTGTTGGCTTCAAGCTCTTACAAAATCTTCTCAAAAAGGAATTCACACATCGAAAATGCTACATCAAGTTAGCATGGACCTAAAATAGGTCACACATATATTTGCATAACAAAACATAATTCACCATTAGACAATACATCCATTAGGTCATCCAAGGATAGACCTAATAGAATAATTGCAAATACTAGTGTAATGTTGATACACCATACGAGCATTTGGATACATGAGATCTTGAATGTACATGCTCTCAACATCTAAAACCTATTTCCCTAAGCCACAAGCAATCATAATCACCATCAAACCAATGTGAACCAAAATACCAGAGGATTTAAGAAAAATACTGGTTCATATATAAGACTAGGATACCAGAACAACTTCACACTTGATCTTGCAGTTGAAACTCATATATCATGGTGACATAAATGAAAACACAAAATAACAAAATGAGAAGTTCTTCTTCATTTTTCAACAATCTCCCCCTTTGTCATTGATGGAAACATGTGCCAATTTTTTTTTTACAAAAGTCCTTATTTACAACACTTCTCCCTAGAACACTAGTATTTCCTTATTTTTCACTCCCCCTTTGACATCAAGGACAAAGGGTGTCCAAAAACAACTAACAATATTTAAAGAAAGAAAATAAAGAAACATATATCAACTGGAGGATGGTGAGCCTTGAAGTTCTTTTATAATACTTTCCCATATTGACTTTCCATTCTCCTAGCTATCCTTTGTGGCAATTATCAACATCCTATTCATAGATTCTAACTCAACTAGAGTTTCTTCTACACCATCTAAATTATCAATAGTAAAATTTATCTACTCAAGTTTTTTTGTGAATGTCAAAGCCTTGCCAACTAGATTCTATTCCACTCTTCCAATGTCACTTAATTAATCAATTTTTAAAAAATTTCTTCCCTTTTCTTTTGCAAGACAAAAAAATATTCTTTATGCATAGTGATGGCTTTCTAGGTTGATCTATCTTTATCTTTGGATAGGCTATAAGTATCAGAAATGAAAAATAGTTGAGACACAATGGATTCCATAACAAACTTAATATTTTGAGTGAAACTCTTCCACTTTAAGCAATAAGGAAGGACAACATTTTCTTCTGACTCACAGACCTTCATGGCTTCTAAATTCTTTTCAACACTTGAGTGTGCAAGAGCACACTAGTCCTGTAATTCCATTAACCTTTTCTCTACCAATTTCTCTTCA
>VDFB02271358.1:481680482-481811953 GCA_007258455.2 Sequoia sempervirens
AGATGTCACCAAAAATGTTGCCTAATTTTGCTTCCAGCTCAATCAGGTAGAGTTGAATTGTGTTTGCAAATAAAAGATAAAAGCTTCTGAGTGCTCTTGAGGGCTCCTAATTGCTTCTAAATTTGCTTGATTGCTTCAGAAATACCTACAAGAGATAAAAAGTTTGTGTTAGAGCTTGGGATGCCTATTCTTCTCATATGCAACATCAACAAACATATAGTTCATTCTCATAAGGAATTGAAGTTAGTTTTGCAGTATCATAGATATCAGAGGAAAAGTATAGGATTACATCAACATCGATCACATTCTGAGTTTCACTATCTTTATCTAACATGTTTTTTCACTGTGTAGGTATAGGTGAGATTTTCATTACTAGGGTATTTTTATTTGATATCATAGCATGTGGAGTGAAATGGTCTCCCACAAGGGTTGAGTCTAGCATGCTTGTCATTTGTTTTGAAGAAGGATGAGAGTGGAAAATAATCATATTCAAGAGTCATAAAGCTTTTCATTCAAGCACTAAAGGACATAGATGCATTTGTTAACATCAAGAGATAGCATGAATAGCTACTATATGTTCCAAAAGGTAAAAAACACAATGGATGTCACATGGGAAATCATCTAGAAAGTCACAAGAATGAGTAGTGTAAACAAAAACACAATGATGAAGGAAGCAATATTTGAAAACTACAACATAAAGATGCTCTTGAGTAGACAACATTGAGATGTTTGAAAGCAATAGATCTCTCTTAGAATTTTTGAAACAATTCCATGATGTATTAGATGTATTAAAGAAGATATTCAAGGGAATGGTCATGTTTTTGTTGTATCTCAAAAACTACAAATTGGGTTTTTGTGATTTTTGGACAAGAATTGGAAGTCATAAAAATGAAAAAACACAATAAATTTCATGCAAATCTAGTTCATACTTTGTGATATTTTTTAACCAGTATGGAGCATAAAAAATTAAAACCTAGAAAATGTTCACATATGAAACCATGGTGGCACCCTCAAAGCATGGATGAAACGATGCTTTAGTTTGCATTTGATTTATAATGTAAAAAAATTACCTAAGTGATGCCATTATAAATCACTTAGTTAATGTTATATGTAAAGAAAAGATAAATGTTACCTTAGCATGTCTCTTCAAGGTATGGTCAAAGAGATGTAATTGGGCTTTATGACTAAGTTCCAAGCATATAGGGAGGTTGGAGGAGGTTATCCAACAAGTTCCAAAGATATAGGGAGTGTTTTTTGACTGAGTTTATGACTTTCAAGAGCATCTACGAGAAATTTTGGCTGCCTTTATGATAGGTGAGGTCAAGGCTTGACCATTTCTTCACCTTTAAGCCTTTTTAGAGTGAATTTAGGGGCTATATTTTAGTCTTTATTGTTTTACATGACCAAGATAATTTTATACTTCCTTTTTTTGTGCAACCTCTTGGAAAAACATAAAGAAAATTCAAACATCAGTTGGGAGTTAGTTCTTTTTCTCTCCAAGCATTGTATTGTAACTTTTGGAGTTCTTTCATTGTTGGAGTAGTAGATTGTATATCACTTTTATACTTGTACAACTATGTAAGCACCTCTTTTATCAATAAAATTTAGTGTTTTTTTGCCTTCTTAATGGTTGTTTCATTGTGTGTATGGATGATTGATACTTATTTCTATTATTTTAAGCAAAAAGCATGTCTTATACAATCCATGAGTTATTTCATTAATGTTTACACACTTTATTTATGAAAGATATATCTAGTCTTCCTTCAAAATTTGTAAACATATCAACTTTCTTATCAATTATTGATATAGAAGCATGTTAAATAATTGAGTTGTGTGAGTTTTAGCTAGGTATTTGGAAAAATTGTGTGCTAAAATAGTAGAATAAGTTTAAAAACTTTTTTTGGTGTATCACCTTTTAGAGTGTAGGCTCATTTTAAAGTTCACCCTTAGTCTTTTCCTTAGGAAAGCATTAGTTAAGATAGGTGATAAATCAAAAGGAACTAACCCTCTGTGGAGGTCCATTCCAAGTTTAGGTGACCTGCAACTTAGGAGTGTTGCAATGTTTCTCCAATGTGCTAAACTCTGCAACTTAGCAAGGGTGCAACTTTGAGAACTAACAATACCTCCCATGGTCTTTGAGATAGATGTGGCAACCTACTCCAAAAAATAGGCCAAAGAGATGAAGCCTCTCAGTCATATTCCATCACAACCTACCCCTGAAGTTAGTTTCTTTATGGAAACTCCCATGATTGGAGAAGAAAGTGATGAGGAAGAGAACAAATTTAGGTAGATAAATATACCTATTGTTACATAATATGAGCCCCCTCCTAAGAGAATAATTTTAAATTTTGAGACATAAAATGAGCTCTTTGATGATGTGAGAGTTTGAGCTAGCTAGGAATTTGTTTTTGATAGTGATTTCATGAAATATTGAGAATTTAAATCATTTTTCTATGAACATAAAGGAAGAATACTAAGAAAAGGATGACAAATATTACTCCAAAGCAAGAGGAAAATTCCTTAGAACAGTTAAGAAAAGAAGTAGATCAAGAATTAGAAGTTATCACCCCTGTGAGAGGAAGGGAATTACTACAAGAAGTTTTGGTTTTACTCTTACCAAGGTGGAACATTAGTTCTTCCATATTATTTTATAACTTAAAGAGAGGAGGGGAAAATATTTTTAATTTAATAGAAGAGGCAAGTGACAAAATGTACTCTAAATTAGGGTATAACCTAGATGAAGCCACCTTGTTGATTTGGTCCTTATACACCCAAGGTAAAAGACCTACCATAATCAGTGACCCAAACCAAATGTTTGGAAATATTTTGGTTTAGAGAGTGGGAGATACTAATCCCATTGAAACAACATATTTGAACATAAATGTTGTAAAATTCAACAAGGCACAAGTTGAGAAATTAATAAGAGAAAATGAGAAATTGAAAAGGGAAGCAACTAGCTACAGAGATAAATTTCCCTCTACTTCATCAGAGTTGTACTCTCCACTGATAGATAGTGATAAGAGGGTGTTAGATGCCATGGAAGAAGTCATATTCTGGAAGCATTGTCATGAAAAGGTTCAAAAGAAATGCAATGAACTTGAGAAAAGAGTAAAAACCACTAAGTTTGAAGTGGTATTTGAAATAATCAAGAAGAGATTCAAAAAGGTGATGGACCAAGCTAACCAGTATTGGGCAGTCTTTGTGAATGTGCACTCTACTTTCCATGAACATAAGAGATTATAGGAATATATGAAATAAAATAAATAGGAACTTATTAGTAAAGATATTATGAACGGACAAGTCCTCCACAAGTACAACAAGTTGATCAATCACCGTAAGCAGTTTCATACTAGGATTAAGGAGGAACTCGATGATTTCAATCAACCTTGGATATCCCATTTCACTTGTTCTTCAATGACCATAGGGAAATTAAAGAAAAAGAACATTGGAAAAGTGACTTGGCTTAGGTGTTACCACAAGCACTCAATCTAATTTATGTCTAAGAAGTGATGATGAAGAACACCCATAAAAAAACTCAAAGGAATAATGTATATGGAATACAATATGGAAGACATGATCACAAATACTAATACTCATATTAGGAAAGACTATATATATCATTTGTCATAAATAAATCTATTCATCATCAATACTAGAAGTGCCATGGATTTGGAGGGATTCACATTGAGTTTAATGATACTAAATGATCAAAAACTTCATCAAGGAGAGGGGAACCTTGACACATCTAGAGAGTCCACAAGTTCTATATGTTGAATAATAGAGCAAGTGTCACGATCTATTGTTGAATTCCAATTATTTCTTTATGCTTATACAAATGTAATTAATTAAGATAAAATTAATGAAGAGACACATCTTTTGTAAAAGGCTTGAAGCTTGTTGCTTCCCATATAAGAAGGGAAACTAGGGCCTAGTTTTGTATCAATCAATCATCATTATCATTTTCATCTAGTAGCTAGAAGAGTATAGTAATATTCAACCATGAATAATTTTGTTACATTTTTTATAATATTTTGAAGCAATATTAATGGAGAAGAAGCATTAATCTGGTGTTCAATTTCCTAGTGTTAAATTATCTGTTGAGTTTAATTCTTATAAGTTACCTTTGTTGTCTTTAAAGTGCTCTTTTCTGATTATTTAAATTATTATATCAAGCATATATATGGTTTATTTGGGAAAATTTGTTGTCGTTGTATGATTAACTCAATTGGACTTTGTGTGAAATAATTAAAATCCTTCTTAACTGGTTCATGCTTATAGGTTTCCACTAGGAATTAAAGTCCTTTAAACAAATCATCTCAAGTTGGCTTCCTTTAAACAAGAGTTAAATTCCTTTAGAGTAGTCATAGTAATCTAAAAAGATATCATTGGGATTAGTAAGAAGAGCTTGATAGCTAATATTCATGTACATTTATACAAGTTATAAACATCAAAAGGTGCTAAATAATTAGAGTTAAGCCAAGGAATATGCCACACTTATTATCCACATCTGACTCCATTCACCTAATAAGATTAGGCATTGGTCACATTCATATCAAAATAATATTTCATATAAAATTTATTCACATATTCAAACCCTCACTATTAGTAGGATTAGATATAATTATTTCATCTATTTCACACCTATATGCAATAAGAAATAGATTTCCTCAGTTAATACACTTAATTCTTACATCTTATTTCATCATTGAAGTTTGCCCGCCTAGGTTTAGTAAAGCCTAAAGTGCAGGGAGTTGTAAGCCATATAGGTTCACTCCATATGTTGGCCAAAGCCTTGTTGAATTCAATAATAGGACTTCACATACCCTTAGGATTATCAAGCAACACTTTTGGGATCCAACAATTTGGTGACTCTGCTAGGGATCACTCAGGGAAAATACATTAGCATATCCAAAGTCTAGGGTCAATCTAGGCCTCTCATCAAAGAGTCATAAACATCAAAAAAATTTGAAACACAACCAATCACTTGATTGGATAAAAGAAATTGTTGGGATAATTTTTTTTTTATCTAGATCCTAACTTTCCTACTTATGAAGAGGTAGGTGGTGACTCAGTCAGAATTTTATGAATGATAAGCTAAACATCAAATTAGAAAGATTAGATCATAGACATCAAAGATATACCATATCACCCAAAATGGATGGAAGAAGGTCATTTCACAAAGGGAATCCAAATAAGAACAATGGTAGTTGGATAGAGAAGAATGGATCTCCTCCTTCAAAGGTTGACACAAAAAATAATAAGTAACATCTAATCAATTAGATATCATGTGTAGTGATAAAGGGAACAAATCGAAGCAAACTTTCACAATGCATAATACATCTTTTCATAGTGATGAAGTATACCAATCAGTTCCATCTAAGTGAAACAATTTAATAGATAGAATTCTCAATTTCAAACTAGATCCTCAAAAGGAAAGTCAATTTTATGCACGTGTAGAGGAAACAAGGATCCAAAACCAAAAGGAGTATGACCATAGCATGCCATTATATCAAGGAGAAGAAACCCAATATGAATTCATGGATCACTCTACCCATACTGAGAATCATATCGATCATACCACTACAACCAAAATGACCACTCAAGAATTGGAACAACATGTGGAAAGATAAAAGGAGGAACTTAGGAGGTGACAGTTGAGAAAAGAAAGTGAAGAACTAACCCAACATTTTCTCTAGATGAAAATCCATTCATCAAAACCACCAAAATATGTACCCCCCCATAAGAAAGGGGGAAACATTGATCTAAATGGATCATCTCAAAGTATAGGTGTTCCAAGTAGTTCAAAAAAACCTATCAATATGTCTAGAAATCCAATGCATACCAATTATGTACAACAAATATTCCACCTTAGAATATTCCTCAAAATTTGCATCAACTTATACTTACCCTCCCCCTAGCTACTGATACATCCCACCCCACCAATATCACCCATCTTAGAAAAATACATAGGGAAATGTGTACTTTCACTAAAATGTACAATTGAATGTGCCTCACTATCAATACCTGTAGGGTGATCCCATAATAGTGGTTTACAATTTTTGGCCAAACTGGACACTGAAATTATTATTTTTAACTAAATCTTCACATTCGAGCACCTATAGCGGCTAAACTGTGAGGAATTTGAAGATGGTGCAAACTACAGTCTCATCAAATTTTGTCTGTAGATTCTAAAAATATTTTTTTCAAAATTTTTGGAATCAAATTGCACTTCTTTTTCCATCTCCCCACGAAAATAGTTTTTTTTTCAAAAAATAACATTTTTAAAAAGTGACGCCACCGTATAACGCATAATTTTTTTTCCATGAAGGATAAAATTATAATTCTTTCAAATTTAGATTTGTAACTCTGATATCTGGTGCTTCCACTTGGTTAGATAGTTTTTTATTTAATATTTTTTCCTTATTCAAGTTTCAAAGTCAAACGAATTACAATTTAGACACAACGCGACTGTATAACACATAACTTTTTTGTACATGTCAAAATTTAATTTTTTTTTTTGTTGGATCAAGGACTTCAATATCTGGTGCACTCATATTTTTCAATTTTTTTTTTTTGATAATCTTCTATTTTTCCACATGTGAAGAACAAAGAAATTCATTTTCAATGAAAAACCTATGTTTAATAAAACTTAAAAAACAAATACATAACAAAACCAAAAAATATTAAAATTATATTCATTGGATAGCTTGTTCTGAGGAATACCATAATCATTTGAAATAAATTTTAAATGAATTCATTTGGTCCCCCAAAATATAAATCAAATGTTATTTTTTATCAGCATTTTGATAGGTGTAAAGGAGACGCATTTATAGGTATGGTTTAAAACTAACGAAGTTCTATCCAAGGGGGTTTGATCTAAGGTGATTTGATCAAACCCTCTTCAATTGGAATCCTTAAAATGGAACTTTTTAAGGCTTAAATCATTATATTTTTTAAAAATATGTGATTTCAGCTAAAATTCATTCCTCTCAGGAATTGTAAACCACTATTATGACAACACCTAGTAGGGCCCTCAAGGCCAATACTAATAACCAAAGCAAAACAATTTTCTGAGAGGACCTTCAAGTGGATATAGATAGTTGGACTTTTCTACATATCAATTTTTTCCTAACCAAATTACTAGTGATTGGAGAAGTTCCATCTCAAAATTTATAGGGACACATGCCATCATAGTAGAGGAACACATAGAGAGTTTTGAAAATACCAAAGAAAACATTGAAATAGAAGCTAAAGATCTCAAAATGAAGTTGTTCATGCAATCCCTAGTGGAAGATGCAAGGGGTTGGTATAGAAGTTTCTATGATGAATCAATCAAGTCTCTAGAAGACTTCAAGGATAAGTTTTTAGAGAAATATGGGATAATTATAGTTCACATTTCACCTTGAAGGACAACCAATATTTAAAATTTTTACAATGAGTCAGTGGTTGATTTCAATATAATATTTTCTAAAGTCTATAATAAGATTACCCCTAAATTGAAACCAACAAAAGAAATGTGTGTAGATTTCTACATTAATGCTTTTGATTCCAAGATAGCATATGAGATTAGAAGTAAAGGAGCTACATCCCTATTAGAGGCTAAGAGAATTTCATTAACTATAGAACAAAACAGAAGAGTTGTTGGAAAAGCTTGTAGAAGAGGTGATCTTATAATTCCACCAAGCCCCAACAAAAATGTACACAAATATAATACCCATTATAGAAATGATAGAAAAAGGCTCCATGGCATGCCTTACAACACTAATTGGAAGGATGGGAAGTCAATGGATGAGAATCAAAGAAACAATTTTAAGGAAACTTTGGACCCACTGAAGAAAAATAAAGCACATCTTGTAGAAAGTAATTGATGGTGTGTGATATGTAGACTCCCACATCCACCTAAATATTGTGTAGTAGCCTAAGAATCTCAAAAGGAAGATATCCCCTATGCCCAAGAGGTTGAGCATCACAATATAAAATATGTTTTCAATGAGACCTCACCATATTTATAATGAATATTCTTCATCAAATGGAGGATGGGTATGAATATGATGTAAGTAGTTAAAGGTATAATGTCCATATGATAGAACAAGAAATATTTTCTGATCAAGGAAATGGAGGTGATGTAAAGCATTATCTACCTAAAGCACCATAAAAAAAAAATAGTGTCAATTCAAAAGACCAATAGAAGAGTAAATTAAAGCATTAACTATTGCCACAGTGGCACAAAAAAAGAATAACTACAAACTAAGAAATAGGAAATTTAATGTAGATGAAGGAAATCCTTGGGGACTATTCATAAATGGTAAAGGTAGAAAATACAGATTATCAAAAGGCTAAATATAAAGAGATAACTAAGGCTAATCAAGGAAAAATTAAAAATAAATCAAAGGATTTACATGAGGAAAAGAAAACAACTAAGATAGAAGTAGTGAATTCCCCTTCATTTTATTTCACCCAAGATTTGTCCCAAATAAAAATGTATGTACCTTTGCTAGAAATGATTAGTATTGAAGAATACAAAAATGAAACACTCAAGGTACTATTAGATATACCTAAAAAAAACAAATTAATCAGACAAGGGTGTAGTCCAAAAGGATCAAAATTAGGTCAATAATGTCAAAAGGGAAGAATCCAAAAGTCTACAAGTATACCTAGGGGAAACCTTGAGCCCCCTCTCAAATAGACCCTTTCTACACTACCTTGCTGATAAATAACAAATTGGTGAGAAACTGCATGATTGACTTAGGGGCAACAATCAATGTTATGTCATTGGTTGTTATGAAAGAGTTAGGAATATTTATGGATACCACCTATGGAAAATGTTACGTTGTGGATAATAGATCTTTCTTGGTCATCAGTGTAATATGGGATGTAGAACTGAAGCTGGCTTCCTACCCAAAAGCCACTTACAAAACTGATATAACAATAGTGGATACACCTCCTTACTTTGGTATGCTTTTATCAAGACAATGGACAACAATAGTCTAGTTAGATCTATCCTATGCCATAATACTTGTGAATGGAACAGAAGTCAAGTTGTATAGGGAACCAAGATCAAAACAAGTCATAGAGAATTTTGATCCAAATTAAATGATTTTTTTTTGTGATGTGGACATTAGAAGCTTTAAAATTGAACATACAAACCCTGAATTGAAAAATATAAACCCAATTGCTAGAGACATTTCTCATAATGAACAAGTTGTATGGAAAGTGTTTTTTGATGGAGCTTGTAGTAAAGAGGGGAATGGAGTTGGAGTTTTTTACATTTCACCCAATGGTAGAACATTTAAGTATTCATTTCTATTGAAATTTGAATGTACAAACAACATAGCATAATATGAAACCTTGTTATTAGGCTTAAACATTTCTAGAAGATATGTGATCTAGGGACTAGCTATGTTTTGGGATTCATTGTTAGTTGTTTCACAAGTGAGGGAAAAATATTTTATAGAAAGAAAAAGGTTGAAACAATATAAAAAATGCAGTGTTGGATGACATAGAGCTCTTTGATGCTTTTCCAATTGATTGGGTAGATAGATCTATAAACATAATGGCTAGCTTCTTGGAAAATGTGGCACTAAAGAAGGATGATCTTACACTAACAAGCATCTAACAAGTGGAGTTTAAGGCTATACCTATAATTCCTAATAATATTTACAATTGGTAGGTGTTCAATGATGAAGAAGATCTAGTAAAATTCCTACACTATATAGATCAATATAAGGCTCAATAAATTGATTTCAATGCATTCATTGAAGAAGTGGATGGCAAGAAAACTATGTTTGGAAAAGAAGTGGTGTGGCTAAAAAAAAAATCATAAGGGATTAGTGGCATTATAAAGGGTAATTGATAGGAATGATTGGGCAATTATGAAACAAACACCAATGAAGAAGGAAGACATTGAAGATGCTAACCTGGGAACTGAATTGGCTCCCAAAATGGTTTACATCGGGAAAAAAATAAGTCCTAAGATCAAGGAGATGTTGATTACATTGTTAAGAAAGTATAAACATTTTTTTGCATGGTTGTATGAGGACCTTAAAGAATATAGAGAGGACTTATTTTAGCATAAAATCCCATTAAAACCTAATTTTAAACCCTTTAGGCAGAAATAAAGACCAATAAATCCTACTCAAGAACCCAAGATGTATGAGGAGCTCATGAAACCTAGAGAAGGAGGTATCATTAAGACCATCAAGAACTCCTCTTGGGTGTCTTGTAGTACCCATCCTCTTGCTAGTTGGATTTATTACTTTGACTATGCGTTTGTTTGCTACTTGTGACGATGATGATATTGTTTGAGTTGGATAGTTAGACATTTGATGATGTTGTATTCCGTTAGTAGACTGTTGGTGATTATGTTTATGCACTTGAGGATTTGATTATTTCATTTGACATTGTGGTTGGTTAGATTTTAGTTCATTTTCATAATTATGATATGATGCAGTGATTTAATTAGATATGTTATGAGATGATTGCTAGTTAGAAATGTTGATTTATTGGTTATATTATAATTGTTAGAATAGGTGTGATGAAGGACAATATGGAATCACTCGTTCGCGAGTGCCCTGCTATGTTGTGATTCCTTCTTACAATGTAGTACTTTGATTTAATGCTTTGATTATATATATATATATGTATGCACATGTACACAACTTCGTTTGTATGCAGGATTGCAGGTACAAGTCTCGATTCCACCTGCTTCGGCAGGACAGGGCGAGCACCAATAACCCAACGGTTAAATGTTGAAACAGAGGTGACGATGAAGTCCTCCCATCCCATGATGTCAGATCGTCTCGTTTGTCTGGTATTGTTTATTTTGTGAATTTGTCGTCATTTGTGGCTTGTGTTTTGTGTGTTGTCGTATTTTGATTAATGTGGTATTTTATAAGTGATGATTATTTAATTGATGTTGATATTTTATAAGTTGTGAATTAGTTAATTAAATGTGAATAATAATTGTGTATTTTAATGTTGATTTATTTGTATGAAAATATTTAAATGTTTTATTTAATTTTAATAAAATCATATATTTCAATTAGATGATAATTAAATATTAAATGTGTGTTATTTATTTTAATTAATTATCTGATTGAAGGTAATTATTAGAATAAATTATTTAAATTAAATAGATAATGTGATGTGCAAGGAAAGTGGTTAAAATAGAAATTAAAACAATAAAACAAAAGAAAAGACTAAAAAGTGGTGAGAATGAATAAGAATAGAGATCTAATTAAAAAGCTGGCTTTTAAAGAATTGTTTTCTTTTATTTTTGATTTTTAGAGTTTTTGGAGGAAATGGAGAATATATTTTATTTAATTAGGTATTTTGTAAGTTTGGACACACAAGGGATTAGGGATTGAGAGAGGGCATAAGTTATTCTGTATTTTTGAATCTGAAGAGAATATGGGTTTTTGGATCTTTTGCTAATTGGAAGAGAGTTGGAGAAAGCGTTTGGAAATCTATTACTAGTTATTTTAGAGTCTTCTGAAGAAAGGATCGGGTTCGAGATTTGAGCACGGTGACTCAGAGGAGATTCGAAGCAAGAAGGAGGAGGGCTCTTCATACAGGCCGTCAGGAACCAGCTTCTTCAGATTCTCAAAGAAGCGCAGGACTCAGGTTCCCGTCTCTACCTTTGATTTTCTGAATCTGCAAAATAAATAAATAAAAGATATGATTTGAATATAATTGTGTGGCAAATAAACAAATAGAATTTGTTTGTGATTTAGATTTAAATAATTTCCTTTGATTAGAAAATGAATGAACAAATAGATTTTCCTTGGAAAAGAAAATTCATATTGACATTAGAAATCTTGTTTGCAAGCAAACTGAAAAGAGACTCTATCGAATTCCGCCAAATTTCTCTCTCTTATTTTCTGAGGAAACGATCAATCCTTGTATTTGAATAAATATGAAATTTTATTTTAATGATTATCTGTAATATGTATTTTAAATTGTGTGATGATTCTATATTTTATACAGAAAATTGAGTTATCTGTATTTATGTAATTTTATTTATATATTTATATATATTCATAGAAATATATATATATATATAAAGTGAGATTTATTATTTATATATATATATCTTTGTATGGAAAGTGTTTATATATTATTAAAAAAAAAAAACAAAAACTGAAAATGTTGAAAAGGGCGAATGAATTTTCATTTAGATTTCGTGCTTTAAAAAAATATATATATATACATTTATATAAAATGTAAGTTGTTTTTATTTAAAAAATAAATAAATTTAAATCGAAATTTTTGTTGAAATGAAAGTATTATATTTTTTTATAGGGATTAGGGAGGGGACGGCTGGGCCGTACCCCGCCCCTATCCCAAGTGGGCCGCGGCTGCCACAGCAGTCCGTGGGACTGCTGCGTACAGCAGCCTTACGGCTGCTGTACCAGCTGTGGCGGGCTTTAATAAGCCACGTCAGGGTTGTTTATTTAAGTTTCTTTTTATTTATTTTAAATTTGTTATATATGTTAAATGTATTTTAAATATATTTAAATATATTTGTTAAAATTTTAATAATATTAATATATATATATATATGTGTGTGTGTGTGTATGTATGTGTATATATATATATTAATAATGTTGTTTTTTATTATTATTTGGATTATTTTATGAAATTTAGAAATTTGGAAGTATTTGAATGACAAAGTAAAAATTATTCGTATGAATTATTTCATTATTATTGATTCAGTGGGGCTATATATACATTTATATTTATATATTTTAATATAATTATAATGCGTTTTGTTTTAAAATATATATATGTTTATATATAAAATTATAATCATTTTTTTATTCAATATTATTTAATTTAAAATGGATTATAATTATTTAATGATATTTTATTATATTTTGGGAATATAATTTTGTATAGGAATTGAATAATCCATGTTGTTTATATTGATATGTTCCTAAAGGGCACTGTTTAGTTAAACAAATTTGTTAGGCAAGAATTAGCCTTTAACTGGGATTGTGCATCTTGTTGAGACAATTTTATGTGATTACAAAATCGGAATTGAAATCAAACTTAATGGTACAACCTTGTAAATGTGATCTGAATCTTCTTTTATGTTATGTTTCTCTTTGTTTAGTGTTGTCGATGTGGGAACCGTTTTGATCTGTGAAAATCTTGTCCGAGAGGCTTGTGATTTTAAAATGTATTTACTTGTTTATGCTTTTGAGCATTTTTGGGGTTATGTTAGGAAGGGTTGGACGGGTTTGCAGTGTTGTTGATTTTGTGCAGTCACGAGATGGGTAATGCCTCGTGTGTTGGATTTTGGTTTTATGATTTATATGTGCTAGTCCAACCCTTGCCTGCTTTGAGATATGTTAGGGGTCATAGGAGGGAGAGTGGCTCTTCGTGGGCGCCGGCGCCTCGGATGAGGAAGGGCCAGGATAACCCTCGAAAGAGTAGTAAACAAGTGATAACCTAAACAATAGATTTAGGAGGTTGGGTAGTTCTAAAAACACAAGATAATAAAACTTTGGATTCCTCAGCTATGCATTAGGGCTACCTTAGACTAGTGATAGACTGAGAAGGTCGTGGTCGGCATAGTCATAGTCTTGTCTTCACAAGAGACTATTGGCTCCGCATTAGCTACCCTATGGTGCCGGCGCCTCAGTTAGGAGGAAGGGCCAGGATATCCATAGATGGGTGCCGACGCCTCAGTTGGAGGAAGGGCCAGGATAATCCCATGAGAGCTATGCGATGACACTCTCCACTTGACACCCTTGTGCTTTGTGTTATTGCCTCTGGATGTTATCTCTTTATGATGTTTCTTTGAATTCTTGTGAATTGTTTCTTGATTGTTAAGTGATAGTACTTCATGTTATCGTGATGAGTTCTTGGCTTAATCTTGTCATGTGATTTGTGAAATTTGATGGTTGTTCATAGTAAGCTTTGAGTTGTACTTGCTTTATATCATATTGTGGTTGAGTCGGTTGACACTCATGGTCGGGTTCACTTCCTCATCACCTTTGAGCACAGGGGGTGAGTTACTTGTAATTCACATGGTTGGGTGGAACGTGCTCCGCACCCGTTGGGTTCCCCATTAGCGTCTTGTCTTCTCAGCATTCCGCAGTGGAGTTGTACCAGTGATCAGTTGTACTTCATGTTTCATTACTTGTATCAATCCCCATGTTGGGAAATCCAATGTAATTCATATGTCAAGGAAAATTGTAATGTAATATTATATCAATGATGTAATAGTTAGGTTCTCTTGTAACTCTTGTTAAAAGATTTATCATGGATGTAATTATGCGATGTTTATTATGCTCGCATCATGGTTATGGGATGTATAATTGTTTATGGTTATTGTAAAAGTATATGGTTATGTTGTAATCTTTATTATGTTTAGTGGTTGTGAAGTAACCTCACGTGCCCCAGAGAACCAAGTGTATTAATGCTATGCGTTATGCTATGTGGTTATGTGTTAATGTTGTTGCACATGTTTACTTTTATTAATTTAAAAAAAAAAATTGTGTGTTCTCTGGGGTTTGCACGACGAGCGTTACATGTCTAATGTGTCACCTCTCATAAAGAAGAATGGGGATATAAGATTGTGTGTGGACTTTAGAAATCTGAATGTAGCATCATGTAAAGACAACTACCCTTTGCCAAACATGGAGGCAATGCTATAGAGAGTAACTGGATATGAACTCTTATCCATGATGGATGGTTTCTCAAGATATAATAAGGTAAAATTCAAGGAATTAGAACAATACAAGATTGCTTTTCCTACACCATGGGGCACATATGTATATGTCAGGATGCCATTTGGTCTCATAGATGTTGGTGCCACCTTTCAAAGGGCTATGGACGTTTCTTTTTTGACTTGATCAATGCAATAATGGTAGTATATCAATATGACTTCACAAAATATTCTAAAAAGGAAGAAGACCATGCTGAACATCTAGAAAATATTTTCCTTAAAGCTTTAGAATATGGTATCTCTTTAAAACCAATGAATTTCCATTTTGCTGTGACTTAAGGAAAATTGTTGGGCCACATAGTTTCCAAAGATGGGGTAATAATTGATCCTAAGAGAGTGGAGGCTATTGAAAAAAGTTACATCCCCAAGATAGTGAAAGTTGTAAACACCAAAATTTGGTTTAGGCCTATGACTTAAATATTCTTTGTAATTCAATATTCTTCACAGTCATGATTAAATAATCTTAATTATTTAATTGATTCACATTTTCTTGATTCTATTTGATTAATTAAATAAACACTTTTTATTTAATTATGTTACTAATTAACCTTATCCTTCTTGTCAAATTAAATAAATTCTTATTTAATTTACTCTTTATCATACTTCAACTATAATTAAATAGATTCTTTATTTATTTAATTATTCTTCAAATACCAAATCTTGAATTAAATGAATTATTTAATTCATGAATTCTATTTTAACACATTTCTCTATATTTAGATAATTGTGTGAGTTATCTAAGTATTCACTTTTACTTGACTCAAAGATCTATTCAAATCACTCAGTTAACTCTTGATTTAATGTCTGAGTGGCATTCTCGAGTAATCTCTTCGTAAAATCATTCAATCATCCAGGTCTAACTCATTTGCATGTACATGTTGATTAATTAAATATTCCTATTTAATTAATTAAACCTTGTGCATGCATTTGAACAAGAGTTGCTTTAATCCATCATCATCATTATCATGCAAAGATAATTCTTCTATTTTTGAATACCAAATTGGAAGATTAAATCATTTATTTAATCCTTAATTCTATTTCTATTTTATATCACTCATATCATTACTAACTATTATCAGAATGCATGACTAATTAGTCAATCTCAACCATTCGTTCATCTTTCAATCCTGGCCTATTGTTCGAATAATCAATTTACTATAAATTGATCTGGTCGTCATCATTCCAATCTCTCTTGAAATATTATGAATTTTTGGAGAAATTATCTTGAATCTTCTATTTTTTGCTAAATCAGTATCATAGGCTATACTTGCATGAACTTTGAAAATTTGAGGGAAATTATACTACTACAAGCAAAACGGAGAAGGACAACGAAGATAAATCATGGAAGAATGTAGATTGGTTGATATTGTTTCTTTATTTACATTTTGAATTCCTTTGTACTTTGTTGATATGACTTAGATTGCATTAGAGTTTTATAGATCTTGGATTGCATTGCATGTTTTCTCTTAATCTTGTCTTGTGCATTTTCTAGACATTACATTTGGTGAACCTGACATGAAGACACCATCTTTGCATATCTGCATAATTTTATTTTGATTTTGCATGTATTCATATAGAACGACACATCAGATTGACAGAATGCCACAATTGACATCCGAAGACACATCAGTTTGATGAAACAATGCAATTGACTTCTTGAACTGCATCTAACACCAGAAACAACGCATCTGATAAAATCCGATGCATCTATCAATTCCTAAACCACAACTGACTGGTAAAATACCGAGAGCATAATTGTAGAGAATATTGACACATCTGACTGGTAAGGCAGTGACACAATTGACTGGTATGTTCCTTTTGTTTCTCTTTTCGAAAATCTAAAATTTTCAATTTATTTCTGTGGTACTAATATCAGATTTTCAACGTGTGGGATTTTTGTTTTTGGAGTTAACAAGTTTTTGCAAGATGATTGACGAAGAAAATACTAAAAACCACTAATGAATCTTTTGAAAAAATGCATGTTGAAGACCTTAGTTAAATTTTTTAAATAGACTGTTTGGTAGTGTAGAAAATGTTTCATTTGGATTAAAATTAACAAGTGTCTACTATGTTTGGTGCGAAAGCACAACTGTTCAATTACCCTCATGATTTGGTACATTGAAGTATCCTCTCCCCTTATGCATCTGTATGATCCTGGGTGTAAGAGAAATGGTTACCAACTCTAGAACTTGGGTCTGTTTGGGTGGGAAAAAGTACTCACCCTAGGATGATTCAGACCGATAGCACCCTGAACCCAAGGGACTTCTAGCTAGTATATAAAAGTGGATTCTTGGGGAAAGACCAAGAATCACATGTATGGTTCTAATGAGATGGATTCAAAAAAGGACTCTCACCACATGGATCATGCCCTATGAATGGAATGCCTATATTAAACACCTTTTGTTTTAGAGACCAACCATTTTCAGCCATTGCTTGGTATACTGTAGGGTACAGTATCATGGCAGAAGACACTCACTATCGATCCCCTTGAGTATAGATAGCAATTCTTGGGAGGTCATTGCCCAAAGAATCTGATGTTGGTGTGCTTAAATGACATTAATGAGCCGTGGAGGGGAGCTAATGCCACCAAACTTCTAAGCTATTCTCTCTCAAGAAGGAAAGGTGGTTATCACTAATTAGGGTATTTAGGTGGGCTATACCAAGTATACAAATCCTTGGCCTATTGGCCTATTAGGATGTGTTTTTCTATTGTCAAATTAAACATTCTTTAAGTCCAAAATAAAACTAAAAACACTTTGTTTTATGATTTTCTTTGTTTTCCAAAACTTGATCACAGAAAATAGTGTTGGTTTTATATCTCAAATCACAGAAAATACAGAGTCGCAACTATTCACCAGAAATTCACAATTGATAATTTAGGTGCATCTATTTAATTTCACATTGTATCTATTAGTATCAGTCACATCTATCTAGTATAGAGTCATATATGCTAGATTAGCTCGCATTTAATTTGTGAAAAACTGCATCTATATTAGAAAACTACATTTGTCATTGTCGCAAAAATTTTACCAATGCATAATTTGAGGAAAACCACATATGTTATATTCTGAGTCACAATTGCTATTACGATTCACATCTGTTAGAAAGTTAACCGCATCTGCCAGAGTTAGACATTGAACTTTACAAGAGACATGGAATTGATCATCAGAAAATCGCAACTGTGAAACTTAACCACATATGTGAAATCCTGTGATGCATTTGCCTAATTAGAAAACTAGAATTCATAGTTACTGTCTAGTCAATATAGTTATACTAGTCTTTTAGTTGTCTTTCCACAAGTATTACTTGAACAAAAACCTGAAACAATTTGCTCAATTTTGCATCCTTTTGGTATCATTTTGTCATAACTATAGTCATCTTAGTTCCCAGTTTTAGTTTCATCTTAGAATACATATTACCTTGCATTAAACTTTTAGAAAGGTCACTTTTACAAACTTTAGGATAGGTCCATCATCTATACTCTAGAAAAATCATAGTGTCAACAAAATCTGTCATTGAACCTAGTCCTATCATCTTATCCTTTGTCTTACAGAGAGTCTACCTAACTCATCAGTTTAGTTAGGAGACAACTTATCTTTGATCATTGTCCTACATTGGTTCCTTCAAATAACTAAATTGACACCTTGGTTAGACTTTAGGTAGTTGGTAGCTTCATCTTAGGTTCACAAAATTGATTACCATAGAAGCTTGCTTAGAATTTGCATCTTTAGAAACTATCATCCTAGGATAGCATCATTTTAGACATACCTTATTTGTAGGGAAAAATACCAAAAAAAATATAGCTGCATTCATTCCTTATTTACACCTAGAAAATCCCAAAAACATAGCTTAGGTTTCATACCTTAGACTTAAGTTACTCTTTGCATTGTTATACCTTAGACCTCATATCACATACCTTAGTCATACTCCATCTTTTGTCATAACCTCACCACCATGTCTTCAATTTACCTTGATATGCTTGCTAGTCAAGTTGAATACTAGTTACTCTATAATGGTCAATGCGAACAAGCCATAGACTTCAAAATAAATTTTATCCAATCCAAATTCCAATCAATGTCAACCCATGGATAACTACCCACATACCCTTCCTACCAACAATCCATAATTCCTAGTCCTCCATCCATCTACCCTCATTATCAAGAGTCCCTTAGCATAATCCATGCCATTAATCCACAACAAACGTCCACTTATCACCATTATCCTAACCTTGACAAGGGAAACCAACCTTCCAATAATCCCTTCCAAGCCTCCATGTCCTATCCTAGTCCTTCATCCACTAATCCCTTCCAAGCCACTCCATCTTAGTCTACATTTAGTCATGAAAATACATCTATTCATGGTATCCAAAGTCACATCCCATCTACTAAACTTAAGGATACATGTCAAATGGAAAGTCCAAAACATGACTTCATGGCTTCACCTTCATGTCAAGATCAAAGTAGTCTATCTCATGACCCTATCTGTAATTCCATCCAAGAAGTCCTTCTAGATAATCATGGCATCCAAAATACACCTATCTTTGATCAAGATTTCATTCCCAACCATATCATTCAAGACAAACCCGTCTTTGATCAAGACACTACTATTGAGCAAGAAGTCCAAAAAGATCCACTCCTTGAATTTTATGCCATTAATGATCAAACACTTGAAGATGACCCTATCCAAGTATCAAACACATCCATTTATCAAAATGAGACACTTGCCTCCTTTGGACACATAGATGATATTCCTCTAGAATGAGAGTCTCCTACTCTAGACATATTTGTAAATGATCAAGCTATAGTTGAGTTCATTAGACTATATGACAATGACCATAAAGATAGTTTTGACATCAACTTGGAAGCACCAGTAGAATGCTCTAAATCTAATATGTCACAAAATCACACCAAAGATGTTCAACATGTTAATGAAGCCATGACATCCTATCAACTAGGATCATCCACTTTTCATCAAATAAGGATTTCTTGTAGAGGAGAAGATTCCAAGTAACTATTTCCACATGCACAGTGATGGGTTAGAATCTTGCTTTCAAAACAAAAAATACCCCATCACAAACAAAATCTATTAGAGCATGCAATATCAAGGAAAAGGACTAGGGATACATGAAAAAGGAATTCTAGAACCAATACAGTTTTAGGAAAATTATAGACAACAAGGTCTTCCATATCCTTCAATCAACAAATCTAATGATGTTAATGATATCATCTTGATATTGGGGGCAACTTTATCTGATACAAACATCAAAATGGAGGCCATGAGTAGTTCTTACCATAAGGTTGTTGCCAACACTCCTTCCATCCATACCATAAACTATCATTCCAACATGAATAAACCTTCCATTTGGAACCAACAAAAACAAAAGTCTTACAAATTCAAAGTTCAAAATCAAATATCAAAAGCCATTGAATCAATCAAAAATCCAATTGGACAAACAAAGTTAAAATGGATCCCAAAGAAAAATGGATCAAGCAAAGAAAATAGTTCAAAAGTAAAAGTCAATCAAAATGTGGAGCCACAAGAAAAGAGGAATCCCACATATAATAAATGTCCACCTCCATCAAAATAGTCATAATACAAGGCATATAAAAGTCATGGTTCCAAACATTATCCCAATATAAAACCCAATCTCCATCATCCATCACCCCAATTTTGGAAAATGAAAATTCCTACATCTAAATTTCCAAATGTGTCTACCATCGTCCGTCATAATCCTACATCTCACCTAAAGTCTAAAAATACTATATCACAAATCCATCGCATCTTGGTAGAAACTCTTTATTGTCAGGACTCCCATGGCACTCTATCATGTTGTGCGTATTTTGATAAGGCCAACTCTAGTGTCAACAAGGATCACAATGAAATCAATCAATTGTATGTAAGTGCTATGATCCTAACAAGGAAACTACTTCATCAAGGTTATTATTGGCATATCATGGCACCAGTCTCTACATTGGCATGATCAATGGATTCAACACAATCAGTGATCATCTAAAGCATCAAGGCCATCCAGAAAAAGAAAGAAAAAAAGGTCAGTTTGATGAAAACTTGATAAATAGGCATCTTGGTGACACCAAAAAGAACAAAAAAAAAAGTCAAGAGAAAATTTTTGTCCAATAGTGAAAACCATTCTTATGGCACTTTGGATAAGTACCATGATCAAAACCTAGCAAACAAGCATCATGCATAAGAAATTATCTATATGGACTATTACACTTGGGGGCAAGTTGTCTCATCTCCCATACCCTTCGTATGACATTTCCATCTATCAATCTTAGCCCTACCACTCATGTCCATTTTCCCAGCTACTTTGATCTTGATAAGGATAGGTAGAAACATAAATAATGCTTTGGAAAAACTCTTGACATGTCTATCCTTTAGTCATACACTATCCATGAAATATCATGTCATAGCCTTCATAGATTTTTTCCAAATGAGTTATCCCTACTCATAATCCTATTGCATGTCTTGGTTTTTCCCTTGTCAATGGTCTAAGGATTTTCCATCATACCATCTAATCCAAAAAATTAATTCCAAATGCAACAAGCCCAATCCATACAATCTTTCTATGTATCCTAGTGCATCATTCAAAACATTCACTGGCTTTGTTTCTAGCCTAGCTGCAAACCTTGATCCTTTAGTCACATTATCATCATCCTCATGTTGTCTTTGGATGTGTCCTTCCTATGTTAAACAACATTTTCACCATCCTCATCACCTGTCAATTGGTTTTCAACTTGACTAGGGGCAAGATCATGGTTGTCCTTGGATTCTTGTGCATGGTTTCTTGGTTGCTTGTAGGAATCACATCCATGTACATAGTCCACTTCCCTGTACATAGTCCACTACCCTATACATAGTCCTTATCCCTGTACATACTACCTATCCCTATACATACCATTTGTTCCTATACATATCCCTTGTTCCTATACATATCCCTTGTCTTTGTACATACTACCTATCCCTGTACATAGTCCACTTCCCTATACATAGTCCACTACCCTATACATAGTCCTTATTCCTATACATACTACCTATTCTTGTACATATCCCTTATCTTTTGTATCCATTGCTTGTATATAGCATTCATAATAATTGGTAGTATTTCCCATAACTTGGAATGATTGACATCAAGTGCATTTCATATCACCCATTTTACCCTATTCATAATCAATTGGTCTTATACTCGACTAGGGGAAAACACTTGATGCGTGTCATATTGATTCTTCCAATCGATATGTTGAAGACATAAAACCATAGAAAAATCCACAAACATCACAAAATGACATACGAAAACACAAAAAATATTAGAAAAATTCAAAAAGACAAAAAAATCAAAACATTTCAAAAATCCAAAAATAGAGTCAAAGTCAGTCACACTTGTCAGTCTTTGTCGTTAGTCGAACTATGTTGCCTCTGTGATTGGATGCAAGCAAGGCTATCCATAGATAGGGAGATAATCAAAGGTTTAAATGCATTGAATACAATAAACAAATTAAATCCTATCAAGCACAATGAAGTACAAACTAGAATGAAAATAAAAATAATAAACAAAGAACGTGCAAACCGATTTTCAAACTAGTGTTGATTGATCTCCATGGCTCTTCTCCACCTGCATAAGGATGCAATATTTTGAAGGTTGATTGTAGAGGAGGAATGTTGGTTGCTTAATTCTGCAGCATAACAACCTGATGAAGATGATAGATGGTGATTGAAGACTGATTTTGATAGAGTGAAGATGGTAGAAGAAGACTCAATCCAAATGGCTTGTGAAAGGTTTGATTTATAGATTTTCATGTGGACAGAGATAAGATTTGATAAGATTGATAATGATTTGATTTTTGACAAAAGAGGAAATATGACGAGATGAGATAAGATTTCAAAAAGATAGAAAGATTTTGATTTATTGTTTTAAAGGAATTAAAACAAGATAAAATAAGATGTGAAAAGATAGAAAGATTTTGATTCTCTTTTAAAGGAAATAAATCCTAAAAAAGATGAGAAGGATAATTGATAAATTATCTAATTAAATTAAATTAATTAGATGCACATGAGTTTCAATTTTGGAAAGAAAGTGAGAAGATATTTTTAAGATTTTATTGATTAAATAAATTTTGGATTTATTTAATTAACATTGAATTTATGATTTCATTAATTAAATAATATAAATTATTTAATTAACATTAGAGAAATGGATGAAAATGATTTAATTAATTCAATAATATAAATTATTTAATTAACATTAGAGGAATGGATGGAAATGATTTAATTAATTAAATAATATAAATTATTTAATTAACATTAGAGGAAGGGATATAAATGATTTAATTAATTAAATAATATAAATTATTTAATTAACATTAGAGAAATGGATGGAAATGATTATGAATTTAATTAAATAATTAAAAATTATTTAATTAAATAGATGATGACATGAGTACCTAGGGAAAAACATTCTACAAGGTGTCTAAATGATGCAATGTTGTGACAAGGTATCGTAAGATGACAATTTTTTGATGTCTACATTTTTCCCCTCTTTGAGATGATGTTCAAGATGATTAGATTGTGTCAAGTAACATCATTTCAAAGAAGTTAAGATACAGGTAAAAGAAAATGGATGGTGAAGGAAAGATAGGGTAATGGAATGATGATGCCCCCTCGAGAGGATAGGCGGGTTGGACAAACACGGGTATACTCTTGAAATGAAATGATAAAGGGAGGGATAAGACAAATGATGCAAGCTAGAAAGTGGATGAAGGAGATGAATGATACGTTATGCTGCAATGAAGGTGAGCAACCATGATGTTCGATGTAGCACTAGATGTTCTACACCAAGATATAAGGACCAAGGTGACAATGTGTCGCGTGCTTCAGCTTAATACAAACTTGTCTAGATGTATGAGGAAGTAGACTTAGAGCATTAAAGTCCCAATGCACAAAAGGTATGATATGACCTTAGATGCAAAGGATAGTGCAAAAAGCTACTCCAACATACACAAGATATGAATATTAGCTGGAATGACATGGATTTGATACAAATGCAAGATAAAATGATAACAGACACAAGCAAGGAAGCAAGCATGCATAAATGATACAAAAAAAAACAAGGTATTGCCCTTGTCAAGATGTAAACCATTGATTGATTGATTGATTGATTGATGATGATGATAGTGTTGTCATTGTTGGGAAGTGATATATCCCTAGAGCAACACAAGGATGATGATAATTGATTGATTGATTGGTTGATTGGTTTACGACAAGATTAGGGTCAAGACCAAAGGATGTGATTGGATAATTTGACAAAATTGATTGACTTGATTGGTATGGATTAAGGATTGACTTGCATTTGGATATTTTCTTGGAATAATTGAAGATGATTTGATGTATGGATGAATAGTTTTGATGAAGATGATGATTGATTGGATTGAATGGTTGAATGATTGGATTGAGGTTAGGGATTGAATTGATGAAATTGGATGAAGTAATTGGATGGATTGATTTTATTGCTTGAATTTTTGTTGGATATTTGATTTTTTTTGTATTTTTGGGGATATTTTGATTTTTTTGGAATTTTGAAATGTGTTGATTTTTTTGGACTTTTGAGATGTTTTGATTTTTTTGGACTTTTGAGATGTTTTGATTTTGTTAAAGGATGAAAATTTGAGTAGCCTTTGTGCTAGATACCAATGACAAGGGGTAAACCAAGTCTAGGTGCAAGGAGATAAATGGGATTGATGGATGAAAGGGTGGGTGATGGGAAAAGGCTCATGATATATGGGTGGATGGAAAGGATAGGTCATAGTGAATGGAATTGATGTATTCATCATAAGAGAGTAAGGATGTGATATCCAAAGACTACGCCGCATAGGAATAACATGCCCATTCGAGGTACAAGACTCAGGATATTTTATGACAAAGCTTATGACAATAGGATAATGATAGGCTTGTTTGGAAGGATGAGGTATATCAAAAGATATCCAAGAAATGTTTCAAATTTTTTCCCCTATATCTTCATCAAGATCAAAAGAAGAAGGGTGGATGAATGGAATCAATATGATAGGAATGTATGAGTAGACTCAATATGATGGCTAAAGATGGTAGGTAAGATGGAAATGATATGACATGAAAATGATAGGTTGGATAGATAAGACATTGTGCCCCCAAGTGTAAGTGAGATAGAAGATTAACCTACACATGATGCCTATTTGCTAGGTTTTCATCATGGTACTTATCCAGGGGGACTGTTTACTAGGTTTTCACCGTTGGATGAAGGGATTTCTCTTTACTTTTTTTTTTGTTTCTTTTGTTTCTTTTGTTTTTTGTTTTTTGACTTTTTGACTTTTTGACTTTTTGGATAGGAGAAGGGGAATATGGATAGGATGGACTCAAGTGTCTAGTTGCATGAAAGGTGATAGTCCCAGTAGGGATGGATGGCATTGCATGGACCATCTCAAATATCATTATGCTCATAGATGTTGGTAAGGGATGACATGAAATGGAAATGGAGTAGGTAGATAATGGATTATGATGTGGATTATGGAGGAAAATAATGGATTATGATGTGGATTATGTAGGGAAGATTATAGGGTGTATATGGGACTTATGTAAAAGATGAATGAGGAGGCTTAGCCAAAAGCATGGACCATAGGAAGATGGTGGGGGAGATATGTAGGATAATGAGTGAAGGATGAGGAGATGGAGGTATGTGGAATCGTTGTGAAATGGAAGGGAACCATGACCAATGGTTGCACACATTGTGATAAATGTTGAAGCTTTTGATGTGGATGAGGTGTAGGAAGCAATGGAGATGTTTTCTTTGGAGGTGGTGGATGAAGTGCTTTAAGTACCCACATAGACTTAGTATTTTTATGATTTTTATTTTGCTTGTGGGTTTTAGGAATTTGAGACTTTTGAATGCAATGAGAATGTGGGATGGAAGTGGATGGTTGGGATTTTTGTGATGTAGATGGCTCATTTGACTTGCTTTCTTTTTTCTTAGGTACCCAAACCAATTTAGTTTTGGCCTTTACTTTTGGAGGTATGGGCTTATAGAACTTTTTAGATGGATTTTTCTTTGACTTTTTGTATTGATGTCCTAAGGTACAAGAACCCTTTGGATTTTTTACTTTATAGGTAGAGGCATTAAAATTATTGCTTTTGAATCTCATGGGTATGGTGGAATGGGTGGAAGCTTCATGTTTATACAATATGTGCATTTTTTGGTCATGATTAGGAATGTTATGGTATTTATGGATAAATGGATAAAAGGATTGGATGCTAGGGATATTAGGTGTTGGGATAAGTGGAGGTAAAGTGGATGGAGGGATATTAGGAGTTGGAAGCAATGGTGATAGAATGGATGGTGGAAGGTGTATGGTCACATGCTTTTGACATTTGTAGGATGATGGAGGTGGAATGGAAACATATGTTTTAGGTGTATGATAGGATTTATGATGGAAAGTGGACTTAGGAGGCATGGAGGAAATACCAATATCTTTAGGTTTTTTTCCTTGGGGTGTAGGTCTAAGGCCATAAGAGCGTGGAGGGACTTTGACATGGATGTGCTCCAAAATACTTGGTTCATGAAGGTCCAGACCTTTACCTTGGTGATTCATGTTTTGGAGAGTGCAATGGATAATGGGACTAGGTGTAGGTGGAACACTAGACACGAGTTCTTTATTGGATGGAGAAGATAATGGTTGTTGTTGTTCTAAGGAAGAACATTCATGAATGAGGGTGGAGAGACCAATAGGATAGGATGGAGGACTTGCAATGGGGTCCATAGTGGGTGATGGAGGATCATTAGGATCTTGATGAGCATTGTGTTCACTTAGATCCAAGGTATTTGTGTGATCTTCTATGTGTTCTTGGGAGGCATATGTCTCATCATGGGAAGTGGACTTTTGTGCATCATGGATGGGTGAGGTGGAAAGATCTTGACCATGGAATGTATAAAGTTGGCTAAGAGGATCATCATGGTCTTCTTGATCATAAAAGGGGTCTTGATCAAAGATGGAAGACTGATCATGAATAGTATTAGGTATGTTTTGAATGGAATCCTTGGGAGGGTGTTGATCTTTATGTGGATGAGGGGGTAATGTTTTCACATGTTTAGGATTGTGCTCTTGAAATAACTCATGACTTATTGGAATGGAGGTGGGAGGGGATTTCTCATGGAGAGACTTATCATGTTCTTGATGATCAACAACATAGAAGCATGATAGAGGGTGACTTGGACTTATGAGGGGAGACTTTGGAATTGGCTCAAGGGGTTATGGATGACATGGTTGGCTTGAAGGACTTGGCATGATGTTTGATAACTCTTTTGTATGTTCAAGTATATGTGTTGAATGACATGGGGACAATGGATTCCTTGCTTGTAGCCCTTGGGTCACATCCCTTGAAGGTGTAGGGGTGGAAGGTGTTGGCTTAGGATTTTGATTTTGATTGAATGATGGTATGATAAATTTATATGGTGCATGTGCTAGATTTGTATTCCCCTTGTCAATGGTTGCGTTAGAACATGAATAAGTTTGACCTTGTTGCAAGGTAGAACTTAAATTCACATGTGTTTGTCGTGATGTGGCTTGATAGGTTGATGTGGCATTGACATGTGAAGAAGTGGATGGATTAGATTGGTATGAGGTGGAAGGGTGATAATGAATGGGTAGGGGATGACGTTGTGGTTGTTGAATTTGACAAATGGCCATAAATTGATTTGCTTGAGCTAGGAGGTGTTGGATTTGAGGTGATTTAATTTGTTGAAAATTTTGGAAGAGGGTTTGAAGGCTTTGTATGGTTTGGTGGTCTAGGGGTTGGGGTATTTGGTGAAGTTTCTAAAGGAGGTTTTGAAGTTGGGATGCTAGGGATTTGTGTTTGAATGTGGGCATGGTGTCACACATGTGTGTAAGCTCTTGCACATCAATTTGTTCCTCAAAGTATGTAACATCGTTCATATCATCATTAGAGGTGGTAGGAGAAGCCCCTCGAAGTATGATTTTAGGTTTTGGTTTTCTTTCATGATTTTGACTATAGAAAGGGACTCCTTGAATTATGAGCTCGGACTTATGATTAGGATTGGGCTTATTTATGATTATGACCATTTTGACAAGTGGTGACTAGGAATTTGTTGGTGATGGTGATGATGTGCAATGATAAGATTGGATGACTTGATTGATTAGGAAGAAATGGATAGGATGTGGCTAAGAAGAATGAGTAGGATGAAAGTGATTGGATATGAATGTGTTGGAAGAACGTGTAGAGTGACTTGTCTTTATGTGTTTGGTGTTTAGCTTGATTTGGCAATTTTTAAATGAATGATCACACATGTACACACATAAATCACTCACATAAGACACATAAGAAAGTTTGAATTTTGAAATTTGAAGAATGTAATGATGATTATTAAACAAGCACACATGGAATACACATCAACAAGCCCTATGACTAGTCAAGTGGGGTATGGCCAATTAGGTCTCAAGCTAGTCTACACAAGGTTGACTAAGGATAATTTGAAAGAAAAATCCTGCCACACAGTCGGGAGAAAGGGGTAACCCACCTTTCACCTTCACTTCCCAAAGGTATAAAGTTCTTTGGGGCTTCGCCAAGAGTGACAAGATTTTAAATCTCAAACAAGCGTGTCTTTTGATTCACACTTCGATTGAGGTCATCCCCAAGGGTGATGAAATCCCCTAGCAGGCCTCCTAGAAAGGGTTTGAAAAAAAAAAACCAAGTGAGGTGTTTGTGATCACACACACACTTGATTCACACTGACAATGATTAATTTCCCTTAAAAAAAATTGCAATGTTTATAAAACAATTCAAACACTTGTTCTTTTTATCCCCAAATCAAGATGTGATGGAAGACAATGATTAATTTTAGACCCAATTTTTGAAGTGTGATTAAAGACAATATTTGTTTTAAACCAATTGCAATGATGTGATCAAACAAGATTTGATTTTATGTCCCAAATTGAAAGATGTGACAAACACGATTAATGAGATTAAAAAAATAGAATGTGTGCACCTGATTATTCACTTTTCAGATTGTTGTGAGTGATATTTTCTGCTATTGGAGCTCCTTATGATCACCTACAAGATGAAAAAAATGATATTATAATGCAGCCAAAAAACTAAATAAACTCATAATTTTTTTTTGCAATTTCAGAGACATGTTTTTGACATAGCCGAATTAGATTTCAGTATTTGACAATTTTATTGATATGAAAAATAAAAACTCAAAGAAGAGATCCCATCTTATTTTTTGAGAGCTTTCTAGAAATGTAAAGAAGTCAGAAAAATTCTCTGTTTTGCTCTCAAAAACGTGGATTTGTTAAAACCATATAGAAAATGAAGATCATATTTTCTCGCATTGTATTTAACTTCTAAATTAAATATGTAAAACATGGACCCACATTAGAATTTAAAGAGCTTTCCAAAAATGTAAAAATTTCTCAAAAATTCATCGATTTACATCCAAAAAGTAGATTTTATGAAAAAATATAAAATTATGATAACTTCTACAAAAACAATGATACACGATCTATTTTTTTTATTGTAGGCTCTTGAGATGATGTACAAGACTTTGTAAAAATATTACAAAAAAAATCGTAGTTTTGTAGAAGATATGAAGAAATTGGTAAAACTTGCGATTTTGTCAAAAAACTATCAGATCTGCAAAACAAAGTCAATAAAACCTACAAGAAGCACCATTAAAAGATTTGTATGCACTACATAAACCCTCATATACACTATAGAAACCCTCAGATGCACTAAAATGATAATTTTTGTCAGAAAGTTGAATTACAGAATGCGAAATCCTATCAGAAAACTTGCAGATAAATGTTAAAAATGGGGCAAGGCCCCACGGTGGGTGCCAAAATGTAGATAGGAAGATAATCAATAATATTTTAGAGTATTGAAAACAATAAATGACTAAATCCTATCAAACACAATAGAGTACAAAATAAATACAAAAATCATAATAAGAAGCACAAATGCAAACCGATCTCCGTGCCAACTCAATTTATCTTCATTGCTCTTCTCCACCTACACAAGGATGCAAGATTTCAAAGGTTGATTGTAGAGGAGGAATATTGGTTGCTCAATTCTACAGTATAACAACCTGATGAAGATGATAGATGGTGATTGAAGACTTATTTTGACAGAGTGAAGATGCTAGAAGAAGATTCGATCCAAATGGCTTGTGAAAGGTTTGATTTATAGATTTTTGATGTGGATAGAGATAAAATTTGATAAGATTGATAATGATTTGATTTTTGACAAAAGAGGAAATATGACGAGATGAGATAAGATTTCAAAAAGATAGAAATATTTTGATTTATTGTTTTAAAGGAATTAAAATAAGATAAGATAAGATGTGAAAAGATAGAAAGATTTTGATTCTCTTTTAAAGGAAATAAATCCTAAAAAAGATGAGAAGGATAATTGATGAATTATCTAATTAAATTAAATTAATTAGATGCATATGAGTTTCAATTTTGGAAAGAAAGCGAGAAGAAATTTTTAAGATTTTATTGATTAAATAAATTTTGGATTTATTTAATTAATATTGAATTTATGATTTCATTAATTAAATAATATAAATTATTTAATAAACATTAGAGGAATGGATGAAAATTATTTAATTAATTAAATAATATAAATTATTTAATTAACATTAGAGGAATGGATGGAAATGATTTAATTAATTAAATAATATAAATTATTTAATTAACATTAGAGGAAGGGATATAAATGATTTAATTAATTAAATAATATAAATTATTTTATTGACATTAGAGAAATGGATGGAAATGATTATGAATTTAATTAAATAAATAAAATTTATTTAATTAAATAGATGATGACATGAGTACCTAGTGCAAAGCATGTTACAAGGTGTCTAAATGATGCAATGTTTTGACAAGGTATTGTAAGATGACAATTTTTTGATGTCTACACTATCTACCAATGTGCCTCTAAGGCATTATGTAAGTTTATTTAGGTTTGTCTGTATAAAATCATGCTTCAATTAATATGTCTATATGTCAAGGTCATTGGTTTTTTTGAACTACGAGGTCTTTACATGTATAACATAGGAAAGGCCATGAATCGATGAGCCGCTAAGGCTGCACTAGGTCAGTCCATTAGGGTTCATCACATTCACTTTCACTCACATCTTCTATTTGTAGTCAATCTTGTCACTCAAATTCAAGTTGAACTATGAGGTCTCTGCATATATAACATAGGCAAGGGCATCAATCGATGAGCCCCAAAAGCCACACTAGGTCAGTATTTTAGGGTTTGTCATCACACAGTGAATTGTCCACACATCATATTAGGTCATGCATTAATCTGGTGAACAAGTCAGCAATGTCTCTAAGTCAAATAAAAAAATAATACCAAGGAAATAATCATAACAAATCAACTAATGTCTGCTATAGGATGCGTCCTTCCTGGAGACATACATCATAATAAAAATCAACCTTTGTCTTATTCAAGATGAGTCCTTCCTGAATATTGATATCATCAAAACAATCTATGTTTATACAGGATGAGTCCTTGCATGATCAACATTGTCAAACAAATCAGTATAGCCTTACATAGGTTATCACATCAATGACATTTGACTCAACGTCTTACATCTGACTCAACATCTTATATGATACATTTCTTTCTAAAACCAGGCTTTGTCATGCCTTATACAGATAGTCATAACATTGAAACTAGACTCACAGTCTTATCCAGTATGTGTATGTCCTAAAATTAGGCTTTATCAATCAATCCTTTTATCAATCGAAACAAATCAAATAAACAGATCAAGTTTTGGAAAATATTTTATTGGATTTTTGACTTTATGGTTTATTTATCTTATCTTTTCATTTGAATTTATGACAGGAATTATGTTACCAGCTTTCTCAGGGATGTCCCATGAAGGATTTAGACAAGCGATGATGTATCACAATTCTATTTTCTTTGACTATTGTCTATCGACTGTCTTTTAACAATTGATTTTGAGTCATGTTACTAGTTTCCTCAAGGATGTCCCATGAAGGATTTAGAGGAGCGATGATGTCTCATGACCTGTCATTTATTTTGATTGTTGTCTGTGGCTTGTCCTGACAAAAAGACTGGTGTAACTTATGCCCTTAGTATGAGTTAACAACAATCCTTGTCTACGACTATCTTTTGTTATCAAGTGGATGACCTTGTACACCTTTATTTATATCATATCTCGATGTTTGTCTCCATTTGTATTAATCCCACCCAATGATGATAAAGTGCAACACGTTTTGTGATATAGTGAGACATTGAAGATTGCTAATACTAACATCAATCTCATTTCTTTTATTTCTTAATCTTTCTTTACATGCTAACAATTCTTCCTTCTTGCATTATGACAAAGTCCTGTGACACACACAAATCATAAATCATCCTGCATATACACATAAATGTTAGAAAAATACATACATACATGCATTTATCATATCTAGGACATCATGGCATAATAGATATTCATCATCATACAATACATATCATAAGCATTTATGTACATCATAAATGTAAATACATGCATTACATTACATCTATATAGCATCACATGTCAAAACCATTGTATATATAACATCATATTACATCTCATAATTATACATTTCATACATAACATTTATTGACATCATACATATTATATATGCATCATTACATAGAATCAAGATCATATCATATGCTGCATAAACACATCATAAAGTACATCCAATCATCCATCACAATGCATATAATATAAAAATAACATGTACAAATAAATGACTGCATATTCAATAAATAGAAATGCATATCATGAGAATCACCAACAAAATCATATACATATATATCCCTCAAACATGTCAAATCACAATGTCATAGTGTATTACATAAATATGGAGGCCTATAGGCTATATAATCATAATACAATGTCTCAATACATTTCAAGAAATGCCCTTATCCAAAAACTGCCACTGCTATCATGACTAGAGTGTGGATGAATGATGTTGGGAGCTCGATGACCTATGAGTTGAATGAGGCCTATCATATGAACCTGATATGCGTGGCTGCTCCACACCCTCTATGCTAACTGTCCTAGTGTGGGTCCTGGTCTATGACCTTCTGCTACGTGCCTGCGAGAAGTTAGGAGCCCGTCTCTTTGGAGGAGCCTCTACCTCTTATAAGTCATGGTAATAAGTTTCCCTCTTCCTAGCTCTGACTAACTCTTAAGAAAAGGAAATTGCTGGCCTAGTACATAAAGCTCTGAGCTCTGTGAATCTCTACTCAGCCTCCTATCTCTGAGCTATGGCATGATCTTTGTCCATGATGTATTTGTCCCTCTCCATCCATAACACATCTCTCTTAGACATCAGGACCCTCATCTACTCCTCCAAGGATGCAACCTGATCACACAATGTAGCTATATCAGGATCAACTGCCCTTGTGTCATCCTATCTGGCCCTTAGTACACCATCCTCCTCATCCAACTCCTCCAAAATCTAGTCCTGAATCTCTCTCTCATGATCACCATCCTCCTCATCATCCTCCTGATAGGCACCCAAAAAGCCTAGGGCATCAATCTTTGCCTCCTCTGACTTTACCACCTTCTCCTTTGTAGGAACATCTAGAATGGCTTCCTCTCCAAGATGCTCCTCCTCTCTTCCAATCTCTATGGCTGCCTCTTTCCTAGCTCTACCAACATTTGTCATGGCTATATCCTCCTCTCCTTGTACCTCCTCACGAATCGGTGAAAATGGTGGCCCTTGTCCCCTTCATCCATGTCTCCCTCTCTTACCACCTCATTGCACACCTCTACCATCATCTCCATCATCACCACAGCCCCCTCCGCCTCTCCAACCTCTACCTCTCTTAGGCCTACCTCGTGGTCCTGTCCCTCACTGCTCTTTTAGCACTAGTTGATCTAGATCTATCAAGGGAATCAGCCTATGCATGGCCCACCACTAATCATACTCCTCTATGGTACCTGGGTCTGCTGGACCATCTCTCCATCCCCATGGAACTTCATGTAATCCATCAATATCTGCCTTAGCTGTGGGGATTGAAAACTTTGGACCCCATAGGGGGATCTCTTGCAATGACCTCATGAACTCAGTTGGTCCTCTTGGCACATCATGTACCTCTTCGAACTACCGCAATACATGATTTGGCAAGTGATGCTCTATGATATGGACATGTGAAATAGTCCACCTAATCAAGTACTATGTCTATCAGAAAAATGGTAAGTGCTCATCCTCATCCGACGACTCTGCACATCCTAGGTGTGGTCTCCATGTAAACTAAACCATAGTATCTATGGCATGCTTGAAGTATCTTGTATCTCCTACATGGTGCTGAGTGTTCGTCCTTGCATAACAGAAAGCATAAGGAGCTCCATGCTATATATGAACTGTCGCTGGTGGCTAAAAGATCACAATGTGTTCACACACCCATACCATTAGGAGTGTGGTACCACAACTCATCAACTGAGCATCTCAGTAGGCTATATCATGTAAGTGAAAATATAACATCGCAAGAAAACAGGAACCCCAAGCATATACAAATCGATGCTCTAACATGCCTACAAGCATCTCCCCCCACCCCATGGGAAAACCATGACCTTGATGGTCAGGAAGTACTATGCCACCTATCAATGTACACAATAGACAATGCAACTACCTATACCTTTGTGCCAATATGCACCATCTATTCTCATAATGATCTGGCCCTAACTACCTAACATTAGCATGTGGGTAATATTGGCACATCTAGACAATACCCCTCTGGGTATCATAGCTAACATGCGTGCCTCTGATAGGAAGTCTCAAAATCTTGTAGACATCCTCTAACATCACTGTAGCCTCTCCAGTAGGCAGGTGAAAGGATAATGTCTCTGAGTGCCACCGCTCGCATAAGGTAGTCAGTAAACCCTGGTTTGCCGAATCTGGGGCATGTCTGTAATGTGTAGAAGACCTAGGTGCCATAGGAACTGTCACTCTGCACTTCACAAGCTATCTCTGAAGTGAAAAGTCATCGGTCTAGACTCTTGCATATGGGTCCTGTCATAATAGTGGTTTACAATTCCTGAGAGGAACGAATTTTAGCTGAAATCACATATTTTTAGAAAATATAATGATTTAAGCCTTAAAAAGTTCCATTTTAAGGATTCCAATTGAAGAGGGTTTGATCAAATCACCTTAGATCAAACCCCTTGGATAGAAACCTCGCTTGTTTTAAACCATACCTATAAATGCTCTCCTTTACACCTATCAAAATGCTGATAAAAATCACTTTTGATTTAGATTTTGGGGATCAATGAATTCATTTAAAATTTATTTTAAATGATTATGGTATTCGTAGAACAAGCTATCCAATGAATATAATTTTAATATGTTTTGGTTTTGTTATGTATTTGTTTTTTAAGTTTTATTAAACATAGGTTTTTCATCAAAAATGAATTTCTTTGTTCTTCACATGTGGAAAAATAGAAGATTATCAAAACAAAAATTGAAAAATATGAGTGCACCAGATATTGAAGTCCTTGATCCAACAAATAAAATAAAATAAAATTTTGACATATACAAAAAAAGTTACGCTATACAGCCATGATGTGTCTAATTGTAATTGCTTTGACTTTGAAACTTGATTAAGGAAAAATATTCAATTAAAAACTATCTAACCAAGTGGAAGCACTAGATATCAGAGTTGTAAATCTAAATTTGAAAGAATTAGAATTTTATCCTTCATGGAAAAAAAGTTGTGTTATACGGTGTGTGTCACTTTTTAAAAATGTTGTTTTCTGAAAAATTCTATTTTTGTGGGAGATGGAAAAAGAAGTGCAATTTGATTCCCAAAATTTTGAAAAAAATATTTTTAGAATCTACATACAAAATTTGATGAGACTCTAGTTTGCACCATCTTCAAATTCCTCACAGTTTGGCTGCTATAGGTGCCCGAATGTGAAAATTTAGTTAAAAATAATAATTTCAATGTCCAGTTTGGCCAAAAATTGTAAACCACTATTATGGGATCACCCATATACACCATGTCTAACAAAACCTCCAATCGCATTATACATGCCCCATGTTAGCATCAAACATTAATCCTAGTGAAAAATGGCTAAAATTAACTGCTATTCAAATGCGTCATTATTTGGAATATGCATTGCAGAAAAATCACATGCGTCATTCAATTACACATATGCATCATTCCTTTTCACATGTGTAACTTTAAAATACATATGCATGAATAAGAAAAATAGGACTACAAACAATTACCTATCACATGCAAATGTGTTGAACTAAATGCAAATGCATTAAAAAATAAACACATGCGGCTCTTTGATATGCAAATGTGATGCTAATTATCAAATGCGTTTAAGTAAAGCACACATGTAGCGAACCGCAAAAAATCTATGCTAACCTGTTTATGTGATATTGCACATGTGTTGATCTTCATGCAGATGCATCATTTGTGCACTCACATGAGGTGTTTAAAGAAAATGACGCATAACTAAAATTAGAATTAAATGCATTAAAACATGCGCAAATTAAAAATTTCAAAAGTCAAGTTTGTGGTACATACCGTGGGGTCCGCATCGGTTGGCCGACTGAAGGTCTGGATCTTGTATGCTCGATGGTGGGTGTTCAGAACATGAGACATTGTCGCTGTGGGTGCAAAGTGAAATCTCAATTCTCAAAGCTAGGTGGGTGAAAATGAATTGGTTTTTACCCCAATTTCTATTTATACATAGGCTTTTGGTAGCATTCCTTTCTACTGGCCACGTCAGCTTCCAACTTCAATTGACCCATACCTGTACCTAACATTCCCAAACTCAATTCTGTCAAATCCACTGCATTTCTAGCTATCCAATGGACTAATCAGGATTATTTCCAAATTTTTATTGAATTTTTTGAAAATTTGTCAATTTTCTCGAGGGGGCATACCTTCACCTATTTAACACTAGGGCATTACTAGGGCATATTTCTTATCGATTTTCTTTGACACAACACCGAAATGACATTGTATCAAAGAGGGGAAAATGTAGACACCGAAATTTGGTTTAGGCCTGTGACTTAAATATTCTTCATAATTCAATATTCTTCATGGTCATGATTAAATAATCTTAATTATTTAATTGATTCATATTAACATTAATTCTTCTATTTATTAAATAATATTAATTATTTAATTGATTCACATTTTCTTTATTCTATCTAATTAATTAAATAAATGCTTTTTATTTAATTTTGTTACTAATTAACCTTATGGCATTTAACCTTTTAATCCTATTAATTAATAGGATTATCATTAATTATATTTGTGCAAGTTCAAGTTACAGGGCAAAGGTGTAGATGGATTAATAGGATCCAAGTGTTTGATATTGAAATCTAGATTACCAAAACTAGTAAGAGGACATGGATTGGATAAACTCATGGATGAATCAAATTTTGAAACAATACAAATTTGCAACATAGGAGAAGAATAATGCATGATTGCTAGTACTGAAAACACTCCATGTTACACTAATGTAATGTATTACCTCAAACATTAGAAGTATCCTAAAGGATTGAATGTTAATCAAAAGATAACTTTGAAGCTACATGCATAAAATTATGTCTTTATGGATGGAGACTTATATTGGAAAAATAGAGATGGTGTATTATTATTATGCTTAGATGAATCACAAGTGAAGCATGTGTTAAAAGAGATGTGTGAAGGTGTTTGTGGAGGATTTTTTTTGGAAAATACCACTGCCCACAAAATTCTAAGAGTGGGATACTATTGGAAAAAGGTCTTCAATGATTCCTTTAATTATGTACGAAAGTGTGAATCTTGTCAAAAAAATTCTAGGAAGATGAAATATCAGGGAAAATTTCCATTCAGACCTATGCAAGTTGAAGCTCCATTCCATCAGTGGGGAATTGATTTCATAGGAGAGATTGCAGATAAATCTAGTGGAGGCCATAAATGGATTTTGGTAGCTACATACTATTTTACAAAATGGATAGAAGTTATACCAACAAAGCAAGCCACCAACAAGGTTGTAATACATTTTTTGATGGAAAATATTATCACTAGATTTGGAGTACCTGCAAGGTTAATAATAGACAATGGCATGTGTTTTAGGTTAGATGAGTTCAAAATGTTTTGTGATACCTATGGTATAACAATTTCATATGCTTCTCCATATCATTCACAAGAAAATGGGTAGGTTGAATCTAGCAAAAAAAGTGTCTTAAAGATAATTAAGAGGATGTTGGATAACAATAAAAAAGCATGGGACTGAAAACTAAGATTGGAAGTTTGGGCAGATAGAATTACAATCAAGAAACCAACTAGCAAGTCACCTTTTGAATTGGTTTATGGAACACAAGCAATAATTACCATGCATAACCGTCTACTAGTATATAAGTTTATACTATAGGAAGATTTGGATATTCATGAACCAATGGAGGATGGGATGGAACAACTAGTAGAGTTGGATGAAAAAAAAAGTTTGTCTTAGGAACATAATAGAAAGTTGCAACCACAAATGAAGTACTTATTTCACAAAAAAGGAAAAAAGTTGGAAAATTTTAAGTGAATGATATGGTTCTTATGTGGAATTCTAGAAGCCAAGACAAAGGAAAGAATGGTAAATTTGAAGCCCTATGGATAGAACCAATGCATGGACAATTCCTTAATAACTTATTTTCTTAAAAATGTATACATTATTTAATGCACAATAGTTTAAGGTTTCCTTTCCCTTTCCTCTTCCATCTAGGTCACATTTACCCATTGTCTATATCCTAGATATCACCTATGGATTCTTGCAATGTCCTCACATCCATTCATCCCTAATTAGAGTCACTATTATAGCTAAAAAACTAACCTTAATTTTTACCGACTTTCATCACCCTATTCACACTTCAACTACATCAAAATATCTACTACCTTTGTTTCTACATTATGTTTAACATGAAATGCAATAATTTGTATGACAAGATCCATAAATAATTCATATTACATGGCCATTAGAACCACCTTTTGTAAATAAACCAAAGTCTAATGTGTTCATTTATTCCTTTATACAAATCCTCTTTGTAATCACCACCCTCCCCTAAGTGTTACCTTAGAAACATCTACTATTCAAACCTTATAAGAAGCATTAAAGAGACAATACCACGTCAGAGGCACTCTCATCATAGTCTCCTTGATGTGTCAATAAAGCAAGTCAATATACATATGCCATTGATACAACAACACTAGCTTGAATAGATTTCTAATGCAGTCCCATCAATAGATCGATGAAGCAAGTTACTAAATACATATTGGGGTGAGTGGAATTCATTGGAATGATACACTTCATTGTCCCCTAGATAGCCTAAATAGAACATATCAAAGATGCTTGAGCATATCAAAGAGAGAAGACATGGTGTACCACTGATAGGATGAAACATGTGACACTATGATATATTCTAAAAAAGGTATCAAAGGGGAGATTTACTTTATTATTAATTTCCAAATATTTAGTGGAAAGTGATTTCAGGGAGACATAATGTTATTGGGCTGATAGAAGAGCATGTTTGTTCAATAAAACGATGAAGATATGAAATACATGAACATGAAAGGGAGTGATGATTATTGGTGGGACATAACCAAGGGTCCCCTTGATGACCTGATGACATAAAATAGGAAAAAAATATTAATGATAATTAAATATAAGGTCTAAGGGTAAGAAAATATATTAGAGGGACCAAGTTATATCAATGAGAGACTATATAGCGTCCCATTGATGCCCCAAAAGGGAAGTAATAACATAAAGCTCATCGATGATAAAAATAGATATCAATGGGAGCAGAGTTATGGTCCCTTTGATATAAAGATAATGCTTAATTTTCTACTAATGTGACAACCAAATATATCTGAGAGATATTAAAAATTTAAAGACCAACCTAATGACAAGAAAGCTACCAAGTGCACCATTTATGAACCAAAGCTGAAAAATGTATATCAAATATTGATCTCATTCTAATTTTTAAAATCCAAGAAACACATGAAGAGCAGGAGCAAGGGAGACAAACCTAGGATATGAAATGTTTGCATAGCTTGGAGCTCAGAGTAGGTAAATTTGATAAAAGTAAGTAAAGAAATCCTAAGGTAAGAAAACTTTTTCAAAACAAGTCAAATACGAAAAAAGCTAGGGTTTGTATAATGGAAGGAACTTCAGAAACACCAAAATTAGAAAGGAAAAAAATAGAAACTAGACCTTTAAATCAAGACTTAATTGACCAATGTCCTAGGTTGGGGATGAGGTCCAAAATAAGTGCACAATTAAATATTGTAGCTAAAAAGTTATGGGATGAACATAAGGACTTGGGTGATGTCTGGACACCACAAACAGGGTATGAATTTTTTATCTACCATTATAGAAAATAATATAGGTTTCAACCTGTAACTAACCTATGGATAATGAACCTAGGTAAATTGGTTTTACCTAATGTATTTGTCAAAGTAGAGTTTATTAAGGTGCATGCTACTAGATATAATCCCAAAACATAGGCAATTTAGTTACAGGATGTGTCTGAATTTATCATCATTTCTAAAGATTTCATCTCCTTTATTTTTCAACTAGACTTTACTATGAACCAACCATTTACAATAAAGGATCTCTTAACATAGTATCACACCATAGACACTAGCTATAAGAGGTGGAAATTTCCATTGAATAGGGCCCAAGATATAGCGAATCAACTTAGTAAGTTTTCTAGTAATGAGCATCCTCACTTTCATGTGGATTTATTTGAACAATACTTTCAGTACACCTATTATTGTCGAACAAGTACTAGGAGTAGAAGTTCCTACCCTCATGTCAATAGCTCCTATGGTTTTGGTAGTAGATATACAAAATTGAGATGCTAGGCCATTTGATTATGTAGAGTACCTAGCCAATGCATTAAACATGGCCCTTGAGAAGATTAAAAATAATAGTGATGCAATCAATTTCAATCACTATTCTCTATTTATGTATCTAATCTTATATGAAGGATAAGTTGAAGGAGTCTAGGGAGAAGAATTAAGAATAAAATATTTAGGTGAAGACGAGAATTTTAGGCCAATATAGATGTGGAACTCAAACTGGGATAGCAGATATGTGAAGTATCATTATTTATACTTTGAAGAGTATTTTTTTGAATCCTTGTATTGATTGCTAGGTCATCCATGTGATTACAACTTGTCCCTTCAAGTGTAAATATTTCTCATACCCAAAGAGAAGGACCCTAGAAATAAAATAAACCATAAGCAGAGTGGCTAGTACACATTTTTTTATTGCACTATAATTTAAGGATATATGGGTTTGAAGGAGCACCACTTTTCCTTCCAAGAATAGTTCCTAACAGGGTTGCATATCTAGAGATCATAATACAATTTTCCAATTCAAATACCATGCACCTTAAGAGGAAATTAAAGAAATAATTTCAACACAAAAAACTTCTTCAATAATGCAAAAATCTTATAGAAATTTTTTGGTTATGAACATCATTATTTTATTGATTATGTAATCCAAAATTGTGATGAAACCTTAACAACATAGAGGAGAACTTCCTATAATAGAATCATGAGGGTTGAGGCATGGTGTAAGGAAAATGAGCCCCTTTATATAGGAGCATACCATGATGTACAAGACCCATTAGAAACAATGGAACAATTAATTATACATGAGGAAGAGCTAATTAAGGATGTACCTCCCATGGTCTTTAAGACACATGTGGCAACCTTTTCTAGAACATAGGGCAAAGAGATGGACCTCTCAGTTATATTTCATCACAACCTAGCCTTGAAGTTAGTTTCTCTATAGACACTTCCATGATTGGAGATGAAAGTGATGAGGAAGAGAACAAAATTAGGAAGATAAATATACATGTTACACAATATGAGCCCCCTCCTGAGAGAAGCATTGTCAAGTTTGAGACATCAAAAGAGCTCCTGATGATGTGAGAGTCTAAGCCATCCAGGAATTTGTTTCTGATAGTGATTTTTTTAAAACTTCAAAATTTAAATCATTTGTATATGAACAAAAAGGAAGAAAAATAAGAGAAAGGATGAAAAATATTACTCCAGAACAAGAGGAAAATTCCCTATAAGAGTTAAGAAAAGAAGTAGATAAAAAATTAGAAGCTATCATCCCTGTGAGAGGAAGGGAATTACTACAAGAAGCTAGGGTTCTACTCTTACTAGGGTTGGACATTAGTTTTTCCATAGTCTTTGATAGCTTCAGGAGAAGAGGGGATAATACATTGTATTTAATAGAAGAGGCAAGTGAAAAAATGTACTTTAGATAATGGTTTAGCCCAAATGAAGCCACCATGTTGATTTGGTCCTTATAACTCCAAGATAAAAAACATGCCATAATTAGTGATCCAAACTAGATATTTGCACATATTTTTGTGGAGAGAGTGAGAGACATTGATCCGATTGAAACAACATATTTGAACATAAATGTTGCAAAATTCAACAAGGCATAGGTTAAGAAGTTAATAAGAGAAAATGAGAAACTAAAAAGTGAACTAGCCAGTTACAGAGATGAGTTTCCCTCTACTTCATCAGATTTGTACTCTCTTGGTGCAAGTGTACCCTAGCAAGGGAATGCCTCAAGGAGGAAAATTCAATATTTTTATTTAAGAAGGAGGTCATAATGTTTTAAGAAGGTCTAAGTGACCATAATAAGCTTTTTTTATGTCATTTATAGTTATTTTGGAGTTATTGGGTCTAAAGTGTAAAAGTTACACAAATTGACAAAATCTTGTCAAAAGAAAATTTGTAAAATGCAACAAATTGTAAGGTGGAAGGTGAAGGGAAAAAGTAGCTAAAGAGTTAGCTTAGGTGCTATTTTTTGCTATTTAAAGAATTTAGAAGCATCACAAACTTTGAGGTAGGTAGAAGGATGATGTAAGAGTGGAAAAATCAATGAGATACTCTAAATTTTAGTTATTTTCCTACTTTTTTTGTGTTTTAAGCCATTGTATGGCCATATTCAAGGTATAAATCCTCTCCTCCTCCATTTTAAATGATATCTCTATGAGTCTACTTTATGATGTACTTGGTTTCATTTAAATCCATTTAGAATTGTGAAAGATATTGAAGGTTTTCTCCAGGTGGGTTAAACCCTCTTCTAGGGTAAATAGTGAGACATTTAAATTGAGTCTCTTTCATTTTAACTTGTGTAGTTTACTTATTTTTGGTGGTAAGGATTATTTCAACTTATATTTCATATTTCAAGTTTTCAGACCAAAATATAAATGTTGGTATCTAAAACTATGATGCCCTAGGTCAAAAAAGTCTGTATACATACTGGTAAAATAGGAATAGTGAAGTTTTAAGTGAATTTTTTTGAGTAATGGGTATTCTTAATAGGTTAGAAATGGTTTGGAAATTTTTAAAAGCTGTTATTATCCATTCTTTAAGTAGGATTGATGATCAAGAGGCCTATGAATACATTTTATATACTTTCCTGATAAGATAGTCTTGGGGCAGTCCTATTTTGGAGTCAAGAATTTATGTTTTGATGATGAAAACGATGATCTACTTGGGTGGTAGTGAATAAAAAGGATGCATGGTTGTGTTTTGAGCCCTCACTAAATATGGTTTGGTGGATTCAAAGGTTTTATGATCATTTGTATACTAATCTTATATGGCATGCTTGTGGCAGTCACCTATAGGAGTAAAAAATGAATGGTTTTCGATAAGTGTTTGAAGAAATCACATGCATAAATTGTGGGAGATGGTTTCTTATGGTTATGTAGACTTATTTACACTTGTTTGTAATGTTAGAAATGAGGTATGGACTTGGGAATATGTAGTTGTGTTATTGATGTGGTCTAAATGGGCCTAATTGATGTTTAGGACAATCTACTTGGAAAGTTCACATGTTTGAGTTGTTTCAATTGGTGAAAGGAATTGGGATAGTCATTTTAATGTTGTTTGAGATGGTTTTAGGATTCAACAAGTGGTTTTTTAGTTTTTTTCTCAGTTTTTCTTCTTTGAATCAAGAATTTGTGAAGGAAAAGTGAGTCCTAATTGCAAGGACAAGCAAGATTTGGTTGAGATTTTTGTCAAGTGAGTTTTATTGAGAGTTTTGTGGTCTTGCATTGTGATCAGTATGGCATTAAAGCTCAAAAATTTTTGGGCAAAGAAAGAGTTTTTGTGTTTGTGGTTTTGTGTTGTGGTTTGTGCAAGTTAAGAAGAACCCAGTTGCTACCAAGAGACTAGGTTAAGAAAAAGAGGAAATGACCAAGGTGAGAAAGAGAAAGTTGAGAGAAAGTGGAAGCAAGAAGAAGCTTGCTTGAAATGAAAAGATGGAAGTGTTAAGAAGATATTTGCAGGTAGAGGAAAGAAGAAAGAAGAGAAAGAGGAAAGACAAATTTGACAAAGAGATAGCAACACTGAAAAAAGACATAAGAAGAATAGAATTGGAGTTCCAAATGGAGATGGAATATTTGTATAGACAAGCATTCAATTGGAATTTGACAATGAAAAGGAAAGTGGCATATCCCATTAAAAAGATAGAAAAAAGGAGAAGGAAAATGAAGAAAATAGAGGAAGAAGAAGAATTGGAAGATGTGAGAAAAATTCAAGGATGAAGATAAAGGAGAAATAGAGATAAAGGACCTAATTTTAAAGGAAGAAGATATTGAGTTGGTGTCAAAATTGGATGAAGAAATGATCAAGGATGAAATGGTCTTGAAGATTTGCAAAGAGTTGAAGAAAGATGGAGGTATTGTGGTAGCACTAGTATATCATTTATTTGTTATGCTAATATTTTGGATAGGGAACAATTTGCAGATCAATATGTAGCAATTGAAGAAGGAAAAAAGAAGATTTTAAACTTTCAAGGCATGAATGAGTAGATTCACAAAGACAAGTCAAGGTGGACACATGCAAGAATAGACCAACTCAAACCGAAGGTTAAGATGAAGGTTTTAGGGAATAAAAGACTACAAGAAGGAGCATTTGATGATCCAAGAGGACTTGGAAGGTTTTATTTGGTCGAGAGAATGGTGTAGGTGCACCCTAGCAAGAGCATGCCTCAAGGAGGAAACTTCAATATTTTTATTTAAGTAGGAGGTCCTAATGTTTTCATAAGGTATAAATGAGTATAATAAGCTTTTTTTGGGTAATTTATAATTATTTTGGAGTTATTGGGTCTAAAGTGTAAAAGTTGCATAAATTGACAAAATGTTGTCAAAAGAAAATTTGTTAAATGCAACAAATTGCAAGATGGAAGATGAAGGGAAAAAGTAGTTGAAGAGTTATTTTAGGAATTGGTTTTGATTATTTAAATCCTTTTGAAGAATAAAAAAATTTGAGGTAGGCAGAGGGATGATGTAAGAGTGGAAAAATCAATGAGATACTTTGTTTTTCAGTTATTTTCCTACATCTTCTATGTTTTAGGCCATTGTACAGCCATATTCTAGGTATATATTTTCTCCTCCTCCATTTTAAATGATATCCCTATGAGTATACTTTATGATTCACTTGATTTCATTTAAATCCATTTAGAATTATGAAAGATATTGAAGGTTTTCTCCAAGCGGGTTAAACCCTCTTCTAGGGTAAATAGTGAGACATTTAAATTGAGTCTATTTCATTTTAACTCATGGAATTTACTTATTTTTGGTGGTAAGGATTATTTCAACATATATTTTCTTATTTCAAGTTTTCAAACCAAAATATAAAGGTTGTTATCAAAAACTATGATGCCCTAGGTCAAAAATGTTTGCATTCAGACTAGTAAAACAAGGATAGTGGAGTTTTAAGTTAATTTGTTTGAGTAATAGGTATTATTAATAGAGTAACAATGGTTGAAAAAGTTTTAGAAGGTTTTTTGATCCCTTATTTAATTAGGATTGATGATCAATAGGTCTTTGAATACATTTTTGTATATTGTTCTAATAAGATAGTCTTGGGGCAGTCCTATTTTGGAGTTAAGAATTTATGTTTTGATGATGCAAAAGATGTTCTACTTGGGTAGTAGTGACTAAAAAGGTTTCATGGGTGTGTTTTGAGCCCTCTCTAAATAGGTTTGTGTGGATTCAAAGGTTTTATGTTCACTTGTATACTAATCTTGCATGGTAGGTTTGTGACAATCACTTTTAGGAGTAAAAAATGAATGGTTTTGGTTAAGTGTCTGATGAAATCACATGCCTAATTTGTGGGAGATGGTTTCTTATGGTTGTATAGAGTTATTTATAGTTTTTTGTAATATTATAAAGGAGGTATGTACTTGTGAATATGTCATTGTGTTATTGATGTGGTCTAAATGGGCCTAATTGATGTTTAGGACAATCTACTTGGAAAGTTCACATGTTTGAGTTGTTTTATTTGGTGAAAGGAATTCAGAAAGTCATTTTAATGTTGTTTGAGATGGTTTTAGGATTCAAAAAGTGGTTTTTAGTTTTTTTCTTAGTTTGGATTCTTTGAATCAAGAATTTGTGAAAGAAAAGTGAGTCCTAGTTGCAAGGACAAGCATTATTTGGTAGAGACTTTTGTGGTCCTGCATTATCATCATCTTCACTAATAGATTATGATAAGAGGGTGTTAGACGCCATGGAATATTTCATATACTAGAAATGTTATCATGAAAAGGTTCAAAATAAATTCAATGAATAGGAGAAAAGAGTAAACACCACTAAGTTTGAAGTTGTGTTTGAAATGATCAAGAAGAGATTTGGAAAGGTGATGGACCAAGTTGACTAGTACTAGGCACTCTTTGTGAAAGTGCACTCTTCTTTCCATGAACATAAGAGATTATAGTAAAGTGTGGAAGAAAATAAAGAGGAAATGATTAGTAAAGATATTATGAATGGAAAAGTCCTCCACAAGTATAACGAGTTGATTAATCAACATAAGCAATTTTTATACTAGGATTAAGGTGGAAATTGATGATTTTTATCAACCATTAGATATCCCATTTCCCTTGTTCTTCGATGATCACAAAGAAGTTAAAAAAAAGGATCATTGGAAAAGTGACTTGGCTTAGGTGTTACTATGAGCACTCGATCTAATTAATGATGAAGAAATGATGATGGAGAACACCCATAAACAACTCAAAGGATTAATGTATATAGAATACAACATGGAAGAAAGAATCACAAATACTGATACTCATATAAGGGAGGACTATATCGATCATTTGTCAATGATAAATGTGTTCATCATTAGGACTAGAAGTTCCATGGATGTGGAGGGACTGTCATCGAGTTGAAGGAGACCAAATAATTAAACACTTCATCAAGGAGAGGGGAACCTTGCCAGATCTAAAGAGGTCACATGTTCTCTACATTGAATAACAGAGCAAGTGTCACTAGTTGTTGCAAACTTCCAATTATTTCTTTATGCTTAAACAAATGCAATTAGTTAATATAAAAATCATGAAGAGACATATATTTTGTAAGAGTCATGAAGCTTGTTGTTTCTTGTATAAGAAGGGAAACTAATGCCTAGTTTTGTATCAAACAATCATTATTATTTTTTTCATCCAGCATCTAGAATAATATAGTAATATTAAATCATGAAGACTTTTGTTACATTTTGTGCAATATTTTGAAGCAATATTAATGGAGAAGAAGCATTAATATGGTGTTCAATTTCCTAGTGTTCACTTATCTATTGAGTTTAATTATTATAGGTCATCTTTCTTGTCTCTAGAATGATCTTTTCTAATTATTTAAATCATTATATCAAGCATATATATGGTTTATTTGGGCACATTTGTTGTAACTGTGTGATTAACTTAATTGGTCTCTGTTGGTTTAATTAATCATTTATTTACACTTTGCATAAGTTTACTTAGGTAAAATTTTAAGTCCTGGGTTGCATAATTAGATAAATCATTTAATAATGGGGTAATTCCCCCTTCCTTGTTTGTAGAAGATAATATTTCTTCTAGAAGATGAGTTGTCCTTCTAGAACTTATCTCTATATTTTTATCATTTCCTAGAAAGGGTTCAAATGTTGTCACATGTAGTATGATTTTAACACTTGGCAACATCTTACACATTTTAGGTTTTCACTCATACCTATATATTCAAGGCATTTTGTACATTTGTAATCATTTCATATTCAATTTGGCATTCTTGCATCTTAATGATAGCATGATATTTCTATCATTTCTCTCATGTGGAAGTTATTTTGTCTTGTAGGTGATTCTAGGGTGTTTGAGGAGTTCACCTAAACTCCTACATTTTATCAGAGCTTTAGTGCTGTAGAATTCTTCCTAGATATAAGGAATCAATCTTGGCATGAAAGTTTTGCTAGATGCAAGTAGCCTTTTTATTAAAGCCATTTTTCACCTTTTGCTTCACAAATCTAGCTTCCACTCAGTTGCAGGAAAAAGAGTTTCTGGGTTATGTAGCTAGAGTTGAAATATGAACTGGGTATCTTTTATATTTTTGATATCTTCCATGGATTTGAAGAAAATAGCTATACAAAAAGCAGCACGTGTCATTTTTCTCCTAGTTGAAGGTTAATTTTTTTTTTTCATTTTCTACTTGCTGGATCAAAAAATGATTTCTAGGTTTTTCTTTTAGCTTCAAAATATTTATGGGTTTCTATTTTTGTCTACTCATTGCACACAAATTTTTTAGAAATCAAATCAAAAGTAAACCTTTTTTGCTAGCAAACTCATTTCCTGCAAGCTAAATTCAACTTTAAAAAAAAAATCATAACTTTTGGCCATGGTGTCGGAGTTTTGCAAATGAGATATCATCAGAAAGTTGGTTCATCATCTTCATAGATCTCAAACCTAATTTTTCTAGTCTTTTCACTAGGTATCTAATTTTTTGTCATAACTTAGCCTTTGTTTTCTGGGTCATTTTCTTGGGAAACATGTAATCAAGACATTTTTTGAGATCAAAGGGGAATATTTTTTGCATGTGAGATTATATATTGCTATTTTTTCATGGATTAACAAAATATAGCACCCCTTACTCCATTCAACTAGTTTGGTTGGAAAAAGACAAATGGAGATTCTTTTGAAGCATACAGGGTTGTATAGAGTGACCATGGGTATTGAAGTAGAACTTGTAGGTGCTACTGAAAAGAGAAAGTGGTTTAATAGGTGTGATGAAGCATTTGGTACTTAGTATATGTAAGACCACATGATTTGATTCACAAAATTGTGTCTAGGTACCTTTGAAGTTTGGGTGTTTTGCATCATATTGAATGATGATGTAAATTTTAAACCATGTGATAATACTTTTAATGTAAAATTATTATTATGGCATAAATAGTTAATGGGAAAGTAAGAAATTATAATGGTCATAATATCAATTGATTTACATAAATAAATTTGACTTTAGAAACAACTACATAGAAATCAAGTATATGCAAATAGTAAATAATAGATAGCAGTTCACTAAATGTTATGACATATACCCTATATGAACTAAAGATAGAGTATAAGGATGTCAAGAAGATATTATTTCATGGTATTTTAGAAAAAGACATGTTGCTAAATATTGGTTCTCTTTGAATGATTATTTGGGGTGCACCTGATGTCAAGGAGCAATATTATGAAATAAATTATATTGATCCTATATATAATATACCTATGGTTTCATGTGTAAGCTCATGTACTAATAAGGAAATGAACTTAAAAATATAATAATTAATATTGTCTTTCCATGTATCTTTAGATGGTGGACGTTGATATTTCACCTTGACTAAGGGGTGGTGAGAAAAGTAACTTTGCTCAAAGTAGATTCAACCCCTTCTTCGACCAATAGTAGAGACATCAGAAATGACAGGATTACATTACATACTTGAACATGAAGTTCTTCAAATATTACTTATTATGAATATTAGTTGTTACCACTTGCTTTGGTGGATGGTTTAATGCCCTACTGTATTAATATCATGTTTGAGGGTGTTCATTAAAGACAATATGAATTCCAATTATAATAAAAAGGAGAGATTTTAAATAAATAATGATTCTAATATCTTCAAATTGTACGAATTATTTTAGATATAATAAATAACAAATTTACCATATATTCAAAGATAGTATAAATATTAATATCTACTCTACAAACTATACTTTTATATAAACCTCAAAAGTTTAAGGGCTACTCATGAGAATATACCTTTATGTAATTTTAGAACTTTAATGTTTACCCATACAAACTACATTTATATAAATGTTCAGTTCTTGAGATTTATTCATGGAAAAATATTTGTGAATATTTATAATTCCCTTAAATAGAGGAAACAAGTTTAATCTAAAGATTAAGAATAATGGTAGAATGGAACATTACATCAACTCTACACTCATTAAATGAGAAGAAAGTTATGAGGAAAATGAATGGATACAAATATTAATAATAATAATAAATTAATTAATTAACTATTTTATTATCATAGATTTTAGTTATAACACTAGAAGTTAATCACATCGTTTACTAGAGGGATTAGATGTTTTATTTGTCTTAAAAAGAAAAAGAAAAAGAAAATAGCACACATCATAAGGAATATGTCTTATTATTGGGCCATGTATTTAATAGCAATATTTTAGGTAGTATGAATATTTTGGTAGCAATATTGAAATTTATTTTAGTAACATTATTAGTAATATTATCAACGAATGAAAAGGGGGTTGCAATTTGTATGAGAAAGTGTTGTGAGTGCCTTTAGCAACATTGCTATTCTTTAGGTCAAAGGAGGACAAAGTTTTTAATGCCATATTGAGATTGATAATAATAGCTTTATTTTTGCTAAATAAATGAAAGGAAGCACTATATTCAATTACACTTGGATTTTGATAAGGAAAATAAAATAAAAATAAATTGAATTAATTGCCAAGTATGGAGGTCCAACACCACCTGCAACTACATAGACCGAGGCATGAGGATTCATAAATGGTGGCAACAGAGTAGTTGGAGGTAATGCATAGTCATAATTACAAAGCCAAATTTTTGGATATTGGAAGTCAATTCTTGTAGCTACCCACAGCTCCAACTAATCACCGGATGGCGTGTATCATCTATGCATCCAAATATTACGTGCATGTCTACCAAATAGCATAAATCCTAAGGCTATTGCAGGCAGGATGGTATAAGTTTTGAATCAAAGTCGAACATGGGGGGGTTCCAAAACAAAAGAAAAGAAACGCCCATTCAGGCGGAGGGTGCATGGAATTAGGGAGTGGATACTGGGACTGATTGCGAAATTTGGCTTACAGTTGCCATTTCACCTACATAATTTGTGCAGAATCTTAAGGTATGCCACTTATGATTTCAGGGAAATATTTTTAGGGGAGTCTGTATGCAAAAAAATCAAATTTGTTGTGTTTTAATTCATCCTTTTTACAATGTTGTTATTATCTGGTAAACAATGACATTAGTTCTATGGTTTATCTGTGGCTATTCAATATAAATTATAACAAGTGTCAAATCTTTAATTGTCCCTTTGCCTAGAGCGCTTGAGCTGAAGAAAGAAATTCTATGTTCAACTGGCAATTTAAATTTTTAGTTATTTTGTTTTGCCTTGCTTTTGAGATTATTTTTGTGACAATTTTCTTAACAACGTTAGTTAGCATTGAATGTACACTAGGTACTGCTGGAGCTGTAAATGCAATGGTTGCTAGAGTTTTTCTTTGTTTTCTTTTCTCTTCTTCTTTCACATAGAATGAACAGTAGAGGTAAAACTTAATACATTCTTCTTTACAAACTTTTGTGTTGAATAATAAATACTCTTTCCAATGCTATGCCATTATACTGGTTTCCATACTTTAAAGACCAAATGTCAAAAGAGAAGGAATTGGTATGATAACTTTATCAAGACTCATGTCTATGAAAGCATAGGATTAGTAATAAATAAAACCACATCCAGATATTCTTTTTATGGATGTTCATACCTTCATCCACTGCCCCAATTTTGGTTTCAGCCCTCCAAACTCTTACTTGCTGGTAGTGACCTTTCACTTCTCCAATTTGGCGAGCTGCAACCTGAAAAAAGAAAAAAAGGAAAAAAGTTTCGAAAAGAATTTTAGAGTATGGTTATTAAAACAAAATTACTGCCATGATCTCAACAATGAGCACATTTAGGTTTTAACATTAGGGCATCCTTTACCCTACATAGTTAAGCATATATCAGCATTAAGTAAATGTCTTGAATCTGTAAAATACCCTGCTGTTTGCATCCGCCAAACCAATTTTCTCAAACTATTGCATGGATATTTTCTCCAACTATTGCTTAGATCTTTTGTGCATGCGAATGTGATCTATCTCTTATGCAGAACGTGTGTACCTTTTTATGGTCTTCCATCCAACTACATAAAAGGAACAAAGCCACAAAGAAACAACATTCCTTTACATTCATCCTCACCAAATGAGTAGCACCTTTCAATTTAACTTCTTGCCAGTAAATACGTTACTCATATTTTCTGTTATCCCTTATGTTAAATCGGATTCCTGTGTCTAGGACAAATAATTCTTTAGTGACCACATCAATGTCTCTTGTAAGAAGTTGTAATTAGCATCTAGCTTCTTCCAACTATTTTATAATGGGTAGAGTTTCCTGGGTAGATGATGCACAATACCCTTCCTTACCCAGCTAAGTTGTCAGTAGTAGATTAATAATTTGTAGATGAAGGAATTGAAAATTTTGGATGTCAAAATTGGATCCATTAGTTGTTACTTCCAATCCATTCTATGAAGTAAATCAAATTTGTTGTTGAAAATTCCTTCCCTCAACTAAAATTAGTAGGTTTCAAACTGTAGCATTCTTCATCTAATTATCTTATTTCAATAGTATGCTATGGGGAGAATAAATCTGATAATATTTTCATCCTTTGTTTGTAAAGTGATTTAAATTATATCCATTCTAATTGCATGGAAGAAAATGACAGAATAAATGTCCTTAGACAAGAATCATTGCATTATGAACATAGAATTTTCTCTTTAAGCAATCCCTTTAATATTCATAGTAGATTATTTTTACTTTCAAGGAAAGAAAATAGATTTTTAAGCATTCAAGTGTAAGAAATAGTACATCCTACTGGAACTCTCATAAGTGTGCAGAATTACCTAATCCCCATAAGAAAATATTTTTTTTGAAAGTATTTTCTTGGACAGAAAAAAATTAAATTAAAGTAAAATCATTTCTCTTTGAATAGTTTATTTTATAAAATTTCTTTCAAAAGTCTGTTGTTCTTTCATTAACAACATTTTACATATTTAATAGATTTCTAAAGGGTTTCTGGGTTATGAGCGTCTCACTTTAAGCTTTCTAGAATATCTAACGGATTTGAATTTCGGTTAGAATTGACACAGATGTCATAGTTTTAATACAGCTGCTACAACTGTTGAATTCAAAGGAAAACATACGGTTTATTTAGTGGTTTTGAGTGAAAAAAATATGGTATTTAAGCAAAAACATGGTTTTGTTCTTTTTAGCATAAAAAAATCCCTTAATAAAAGATAAATGAATAATTATGAGAATTAGGGAATCTTTTCATTGGGTCATTCTTTTAGTAGCTCAATAATTATTCAATGAAGAAATGGGCTTAATTATTTAGTGATTGATTTGAAGACATTGTCACCTTTGAATTACAAATTCCTTATTTGATTATTGGTTAGTCCAAGCTTTAAAATAACTAATTAGTGGGTTTCGCAAACATTCATGATAACCAAGGTATGTGATCCGAATGTATATGTTGAACATAAATATTGATGCATAAAATTTCATAGGGTATTGATTCCCATCATGGATAAATGAATTTAAAATATAGACCTATGAGCAATTAATACTTAATAATACGTTGAATTTCATTGAGGGTAATTTACTAGAGTTAAATTTCTATAAACTCTTATCTTGGTAATCGCTTTATGACTCCATCCTAACTTGTTATAAGATGATATTTATTTATTACTCTATTTATATGATACTCAATGATTATGTTATTAGTGATGCTTCAATTTTAGTAAGTCTTCCCAAGAACTAGAGTACCTAGATAATTTTGGTAAGTTGGAAATACATGAATTTATATCAATGGGCCATTAAAGTTTTAAGCATTGGTTTATTTAAATATCACTTGACTATTTAATTGAAATACAAGACAATGATTTGATATCATATCGATTGTAAGTTTATTTGTAATGATGGAACATGCATATGTATGGTTTTATTTCTTTTTATAATCATTATAAGTGTTTAAAACAAAATGTATATCATTTGAAGAAACTATCTATGCTATCCATCTCTTCACATTCAATTATATTAGAATATAATGAAAGGGTTACTTGTATTAATGGCTTGCTAATATACATAATGAGTGAAATTATTTTTATCTTGCTAATGCTTAATAGATTTATTTCTTAGCGTTTTGATGTGTATTGTGATATTGTCGGTGCAAGTACAAATATTTGTGTCTATGCTCCATATTTCCCTAGCATATCTTTAACTAGCTTTTCAACCTCGGCTTCACCTAAGTGGGTGGCAGTCGATCGTAAAAACTGTCTGGGGTAATGGACCCTAGAAAGGGTTGCATACCCACTTTTATAGTACATAGTTTGTATGAAATACATGATACCTTAAGTAGAGGATTGAATTTTATCATGTACCAATGTTATGGTGTTAAGAGTATGATTGAAGTTGAGTCTTCCATTAAAAACTAATGGTTATACCCTGTGTGGGTGAGTCGAATGAGTTGGAGCAACTCAAGTTGTCGAACTACGGTGCCTCTGCGAAATATATACGTAGGCAAGGCCATCAAGCGATGAGCCCTCGAGGCATTAGGTCGGGCCCCTAGGACTATTCATTAGAGTATTGTTGGGATTTGTCATTTTCTCTTGATATGGTAATCTACCGTTGATTTGTATAAATTATCTTGATGATCTTGTGCTAACTACCATTGATCTTATGTGTGTGCCAAGACATGTAGACCTTAAGGTGCAGGTATTGGGAGCAAGGAAATTTTGACATGATGGAATGTAAGAGGTATGTTAAGTCAACCCTAAGTAAGTAGACTCTATCACTAAAAATAGTGAATCATTTCTACCTTTTAACTAGTATGATCATTGACTATAACTATAAGTGGTGAATTGAATTGTTTTGCCTTTTAAGTAAAAAAAAAAATTATCTAAAAATTTAGTAAAGTCATTGCACATTTGTTAGGTTGTTTAGTGTGTAAATTGTGGGCATTACAATATATCTATTTCTATTGATCTTCTTTTTCATATTGAGTCTTGTACTTCTCCAAATCAGATCTGGACTACTTTAGAGTCTTTGTTTGGGAAGTAAGATACTATGAGAGGATTCCTGTTAGAGAATAAGATCATTAGCTTAAATCCTAGGGATTTTGACAGCATCCAGGAGTTCTTCACAAAACTCAAGTCTCTTCATTTGTAGTTGACATAGTGTGGTATTTAGAAGCAATACTCTTAGTTGATATTGTCCATTCTTTCTAAGCTTGGACTAGAATATTCAGTTTTTGTCTCTACCTTTTATGCCACTCAGGATGCTCTTGGTACAAGATTCACTATGCCATCTCTTAATGACTTTGTTTCATCTCTCACTCAAGAGCAAGCTAAGTTAGCTAGCATGAGCACGGTGAAACCTTCTTCATCATAGGAACTCATTCTATCTTAGGAGCCGAAAGATCAAAAGGCTTCTTCAAGCAAAGGCAAGAAACAAAAAAAATGATTCCAAATCTCATGAGCAAAGAAAGGAGTCCTTAGATTCATCTTCCTCTTCTACTGGGAAATCATCTAAGAAGGAGAAAGTTACATGTGCTTATTGCAAGAGGGAAGGACATGCAGAACATAGATGCTACAAGAAGGATATTGATGAGATAAAACTTCTTTAGAAACATCAGACTGATTTTCCTTCTAGGATGCCTCTATCATCTTCCTCCCCTCCTTCTTTAGAGTAGCTTGATATAGGCACAGCTAGTTTTCATTCTACATCATTTTTGAAGGGACATGTTCTATGTGCTTATTCAAGTCATGAATTAAGAAGATGGCTTCTAGATTTAGGAGCTTCTCATCATATGGAATCTTTGAAGTTTATTTTCATTTCCTTTGAGCCTTGTACTATGCCTCCAATTTGGATGGAAAACAATACATACATGAGTGTTACAGGGAAGGGGTCTATTAGTTTTGGGGACAACACTTTTTAGGATGTCTTGTGTGTTCCTCATTTGACAAACAACCTTATTTCCATATATCAGATCACACATGGAGGAAATGGGAGATATGTGGATTTTACACCTAATTCTATTATCATTAGAGACTTGGAGAGTAGAGCGATTATTGCTATTGGGTTGGTGGATCACTCATCTCAGTTGTATTCATTTGTAGATTTTGCTATTGATAGTGCTTCTTTTCCTACAACTATTCCTCACACTTCTAGTGTGAATCATCATTCAGAGACATTTGGCTTCTTGAACATTATTGTTCTCTCTTCGGATCCAATTCTTGAGCGATCCATTCCATCTCCTCCTTCTTCTATTGTTGCTACTTCTATGACTATAGATGTGGTTTCTTTTGTCTCAGTGGAACAAGATGTTGTTGATCATTCATCTTTGGAGGATACTCTTGAGTCTTCACCTTCTCTGAATTCTTAATTGGTTGAGGTCTCATCTACTTCAGTGGAGACATCTTGGGCTACACCTACTTCACCTTCAAAGATTTCTTTCCCATGGCCTTTTCCCTCTCACTTCTTTTAGGAGATGTGGTTTCTTCAATCTTATTAGAGCTACTTTATTCTAGGGAGCTATATAGCCTCTTTATTCCTCTCTTCTAGGGGGGTTATTTTATGTATCTTTGTGAAGGATCGTGTCCTTGAGGGGTCTTATGGATTCTTCCATCCTTCATCACTTAGCTAGTTTTTTGTATTCTATTTTGGGAAGGAGTTTTATTCCCATTTGGTTTTCACCTTTACCCCATTTGGTTTAGTTTTCATTACATTTGTAAATGAGTACCTAATAAGGCCTTGTTGTCAAGACTCATCTTTGCATAATAATTTGCTTCTCCCTAAGTTGCACTTATGGGGGGGAGTTGGTGTAATTAATTATTTAATTACACTTTGCATAAGTTTTCTTAGGTAATATTTTAAGTCTTGGGTTGCATAATTAGATAAATCATTTAATAATGAGGTAATTACCCCTTGCTTGTTTTTAGGAGATAAGATTCCTTCTAGAAGATGAGTTGTCCTTCTAGAACTTATCTCTATCTTTTTATCATTTGCTAGATAGGGTTCACATTTTGTCACATGTAGTGTGATTTCAACACTTGGCAACATCTTATGCATTTTAGGTTTTCACTCATGCCTATATATTCAAGGAATTTCTTACAATTTTAATCATCTCATATTCAATTTGGCATTCTTTCATCTTAATGATAGCATGATATTTCTGCCATTTCTATCTTTTGGAAGTTATTTTATCTTGTATGTGATTCTGGGGTGTTTGAGGAGTTCGCCTAAACTCCTATAGTCCCTATGTGAAAGAATTAGAATCCTTCTTAAGTGGTTCATGTATATAGGTTTCCACTAGGAATTGAAGTCCTTTAAACAAATAATCTCAAATTGGTTTCCTTCAAACAAGAGCTATATTCCTTTAGAGTAGTCACAATAATCTAAAAAAATATCATTGGGATTAGTAAGAAGAGCCTAATAGCTAATATTCCTATATTTTTATACAAGTTATAAACATCAAAAGGTTCCATATAATTAGAGTTAAGATAAGGAATAAGACACACTTATCATCCACATCTGACTCCATTCACCCAATAAGATTAGGCACTGGTCACATTCATATCAAAACAACATTTCATGTAAACTTTATTCACATATTCAAACCCTCAATATTAGTAGGATTAAATATAATTTTTGCATCTATTTCACACCTATATTCCATAAGAAATAGATTTACCTAGTCAATACATTTAATTCTTAAATATTCTTTCATCATTGAGGTTTAGAAAAGCCTAAAGTGTAAGGAGTTGTAAACCATATAGTTTCACTCCATATGTTGACGAAAACCTTGTTGAATATGACTATAGGACTTGGCATACCTTTAGGATTAACAAGCAACACTTTTGGGATCCAACGAGACCATCTTAAAATTGGTTCCAAGTTACATGTGGTGCTACTAAATAGAAATTTCCTATTAGGATCATTTGTATCCATTCTTGTATACCCACAAGTAATAGGTCAGCCAATAATACATCTTTGTGAAAATTACAAGCTCCAAATTCTCCTAAACTTGCATGCATATGGCATGTGGAATTTTTTGGTTTCATGTTAAGTATATCTTCCTTTGGCTCTTCCATTAGTGGAATACAATTCCACAATCCTAGAAGTGTAAGCTTTCAAAACCACTCTTGAGATGGCATGACACAAATGCATGTGATAATAACACACAAGCTACTAAACAACCAAAGGCACACCTTCCATAGTTATTCAATCTTAAAATGATATTAAGCTTGCTCCCATACAACATGTGGCATTGTTAAGTGTTAGAATCAATAATTTTTCTTTTTGTTACCTTTCTTCGAGGAGAACAATGCAAAAAATCATCACAAAGTCAAGTTGATATAAACCCTTTGTAAGCCAATTCAGGATCCTAATAGAATGACTTCCTCTTGGCACTTCCAACACCAATTTGAAGGTTACACTTTTAGGACCTCCATTGGAAGATTATTCCTCAAAATGACCCAATGTTTCATCTTCCACAACCTTAATGCTCCAAACATTTTGAACTTATGTGCAAGAGCCAATTGGCTCTAGTGAGTATTAGGCTCAAAGTATATGTACTTCAAGACCTTCTAATGGGGGAAACATTACGATACTTGAGGGGGTTAGGAAAACCATCCCACAAACCATTTGAAACCAATTTGGTTAAGACTTTGTGGTCTCCAATCTTATGATAAGGCTCTCTTGTTCACCCTTGAGTAAGAATTCCAAGGAGGGCATAACATCTCACATCAACTTTTACTGTACTTCCATACTAATCTAAGATCCACCTTAATAGCTACCACAACAACAAGGTGTGAATACATAGGTGATCGATGAGTAAACATGAAACTAGCTTTGGACCTTAAAATCATTGCTCCCTTGACCTTCTTTGTGAATAATTTATGTAAAATCCTTCTAGTTGAGGAAATTACATGAATCAATTTGAAGGGTTTTTTCTTCCATTTTGCAAGTGTGGTTTGCTAGAGCATCTCCTATAGAATTTTCTTCCCTATAGAAATTGTATTTTTTACTAAAGAAAAGCCCTCAAAGAGATCCTAGACTAGTTTCAATACATAAGAAGTGATCTAGTTGTTTGTGTATCAATTCCTAAAAGCATTAATAATGTTTAAATATTGTCCTTCAATGTGAATAATTGTGACCAGCATGTTGTGTTTTAGTTTTACACCACCTAAGAGATCATATGCCTCTACTAAATTATTATTTCCCATAGCTACCTTTAGAGCCAAGCCCTTTAAGAACTCTTCTTTTTTGTTATGGATTACACAACCTATCCTAGATAATCCTATATTTCCCTTAGATGCACCATAAAATTCAATTTCATAATATTTGGAGGTGGCAAGCACTATTTAATACTACTTCAATCAACTTTTTGGGAATTAGAATGTCCTATTTGAAGGTGACTAGATCTTTAATATTTCATTTTCGCAGCTTGAGAATGGGCTTCATGAGTTTTTATTTTCACTACATCCACCATTACTACATTCAAAATATTCCTTTCCAACTTATTAAGGAAATTTTTCAAAATCTAAGAAACTATCTAAAATTTTATTTTATTTTGTTTGAGACAAATGTTCTCCACTAGTAAGGACAAGGTCACAATACATATTTCTTCAAAGAGAGAACCATTATAGAGTAATTACCATCTCCTAAATAATTCTAAAATTGTTTTTGGTAGGGGAAAAAACTAATGAAGTTTGTTTTGGATCCAATTATAGCACATTTCAACAAAGTTATAGAGGAAAAAAATATGAGCCATTGATTCTTGGTGGGTGCCTCATGTAATATAGCTGAATACCTAGGATAGGCATAGCCTATAAAGCCTACAACTATTTAGGATTTGGTTATGAAGAGTAACCAAGGAAAATTTCTTGCTATAGGGAGAATTGAGGTGTGCCAATAAAACTTATATGGATGCTTACCTAGTTGAATTATATCCTCAAATTTTAAATATTTATAACCTTATTTAACATTATATTGCCCTAGTTTGGATGGTTCTAAAATAATTTATCCTCAAAATTTAAAAGTAAAATAATGAGATTGTGTCCAAAATTGATTGCAACTTATGTTTTTGTTATTGGTGGAATGGGAAATTATGGAAAATTTTCTATCTAATGTTGGATTTGAATTTTTTATAGTCTCTAACTACAAAGTGATTTAGCTTTGATCTATAAAATTATTTTAACAAGCTTGAGCCTCATGTAGACCATAAACTATAGTTAGCAAGGGGTTACCATTCCAAGAATCTTCAAAAAAATTTACCTTTTCACCATTGTTGATAGTCCATGATAGGAAAGGTGAGAACATATCTTGACATTTAATAATGAAATTCCACATTTTTATCCTTCCAATGGATTTACCAAAGTGAAGATTCTTTTTAGGAATGAAGAATGAAGGTACTTGGATCTCATGATTCAACTCCATTTTGAAGAAAGATTTCCATAGAGTTTTCACATTAGCTTCACACCTAAGGAAAGGTTTCTCAATTCAATATTTTGAACACCAGTACCTTTTAAGACTTTATCTTTGCACCCTTTTTCCCCAATAAACTAAAGGTATTTTCCTATAATTTTTTGAATCACCCCTCCACAAAACCTAGTTTCTTTGACAATGTTCTCAAGAATTCCTCTTGGAATTTTGATTAATAATAAGAAATAGTTTGGAATCATGAATAAAATTGATATTATCATAGTAAATATCCCTACTAGAGATAGCCATATACCCTTCTATGATGCTACTCTTCTTTGTATATTCATGAAGATCTTGTGTCAAAATGAGGCTTTTTGAGCCCCTACAAAGAAAGCAATACCGAGATAGGTGTAGGGAAGTTTGTTCTATCTAAATTCTAAGATAGAGAGGATGCAACCCATTACAGTAGTGCTAGTATAATGAAAAATATTTTTTTATTCCTTAGTTTAATCATTTGGCCTAAAATTAGATAGCAATTTTCTAGCACATACTTTATGTTTTTGGCTTCATTCACTGAGGGATGACCAAATAGTAATGTGTCATCTATGACAAGGATTGAGTGCAAGAGATTTCTAATCTTGGTATTTTATAACATTCCATTTTATTGATGTATGGAACGCTAAAATTGTTAAACTCAATGCCTTTTCTATAAGGATGAAGAGAAAAGGGGAATGAGGGTCTCCTTCCTTAGCTCCTTGAGAGGTAGAGGAAAAGCTACCATGGATGAGAGATATTTATGAGGATAGAAAATTTAGTTGATGTGAGATAGGAAAGAATCCATTTGCACCATTTTGTAGGCAAAGCCTAGTATTTCCAAAACCTTTTCTAAACAAATCCCAATTTACTTTGTCATATGCCTTCATCATGTCTAATTTATGATCAATTTCTATTTTTTTCTTGATTAATTGAGTGCAATATTTCATGAGCTTATTATTTCCCTTTCAGATATCTCTTTCCCTAAAATAAAACCAAGTTGTTCTTCAAATATTATGCTTGGAAATATTAAGTTTGGGAAGCCTTAAGGTGATAGATTTTTAAAAAAATGTAAATGATATTGCAGAGGGGAATAGGTCTAAACTCTTCAAATGAGGTGGGTGTTTGGGTTTTTGGTACAAGAGCAATCTGAGTAGTGTTGAGATCTTTTAACATTGTGTCATTTTGATGAGATTCTTCTAAAGCTAACTAGATACCTCTTCATGAAAAATCCCAATATTTTATATAGAGTAGTGTAGTGAAACCATGTATTCCAAGAGATTTGTTAGGGGCAAGTGAAAAAAATACATTTTTGACCTCTTCCATAGTGAACGGGGCCAAGAGAAACTTGATATCATTTAGACTAAGTAATTTTGGAATAAAATTTAAAAGTTATTCTTTTTGAACTACATCAGTGTCCTAATTCACCAATTTGATAAGGAGGTTGGAAAAGAAAAGGACAACCTCCTTTTGAAAATATTGATCATATTTTAGGAGTTCATTAGATGTAGAATCTATATAAAAATTTATGTTAGTATTGTGTCTAACCTTGGCTAATTTTTGGAAAAACATGGTTGTCATTTTAATAAACCATGAAGATACAACTAAGAAACTAATTGGAGGTGTGTGGGACTTTGACAAGTACTTTAAAAACTGACTTTCCCTTTGTAAGTTGAAGCCTAGACTTAACCTCTCTATATATATTTCCTCACCCACTTCTACTTGGATTAAAATTCAAGGACTCCCCTTGGAATTTCAGAATCAATATTTTTTCAAAGTAATTCCTAACTCTTTTGGAACTCTTTTAGCTATTGAAAAAGTTACTATTCAAAAATCAATGCTCATTTTTTATAGAATTTATGTGAATATAGAAATTAACAATGTCTTACCTTCTTCAATAACTCTAAAATCAAAGTTTGGGTTATGGAATGAAGCTATTGAGTATGAAAATGCTACCACTTTCTATTAGCTTTTTAATGATTTTGGTCATCTTAGCCACTCCTATAAAATAAGCAAGCCCAAAAAGAAAAAAAGAATCTTGATGGTTGTCTCCAGAATATGGTGGGTGCTTTGGTGAAACTAGTAATGAGGAGCTAATACCACCATAGGCTAATATTTTATTTGTGTTGGAAAAAAATATTCAAATGGAGAGGAATAATGGAGAGGGTAATAAAGATAAAGAAACTCTAGTTTCTCTTAAGAAGTCCTTTGTCTAGACCTAACATAATGAAATGACTTCAAAAGAATGTAACAATTATGATTTGGACCACCATTTCTCCAAGGACCTCAAAATTTGCCATTGGGAAGGGCCTAAGTGTCTCTTTTGGTGAGGAATAAGTCTTATATATCAAGAAAATTTAAAAGAAAAGTATGCATGATTTCCTTGCACTATTGGGGTTTGAGTATTTTGATTCCCCTTTATCCTTAAAGGATGGTTTGGATGAGGTGTGGACCTAGGTAAATGGAAAATATAAAAATAGAAAGAAAGTGGATGTGGGGAGTGAACAAGAAAAGGGAAAACCTTCTTAGAGGGATACTTGATCTAGAGAAGTTGCTAGAGATGTGGCTTCAAGAAAGAAAATAACCCTAGAGGGCGTCTCAAACATAAATAAAATTATTTAAAACTAGCTTTATGGGGGGCCTCTCCCTAGTAGTTAGTATCAGGATGATATTTACTATATTTTCATTTTCCTTATAAAGATCATGGCATACAATATTCATGGGATGAACAACCCATTGAAGCAAAATATTGTTAAATTCTCTATTTGGACTTGAAAGTGGATGTCCCAATTATCTAAGAAATGAAAATGTAGTAGGTAACCTTCAAAAAAATTATTGAAAACATATGGCCAATGGTGTAGTATTATTTATGCAATGTGGAAGGTACCATCATAAAACCTTGATACACTTTGGAACGTTACAAGAATTATAGGTACCAAAGGATTCTGTAATAGAAAGTTCTTAGAAACCATCATGGAAGATGGAAGGAATGCAACTACATGGAATCTTCTGAATATTTATGCTCCTAACTCAAGGTCCTCAAGGATTCAACTCTAGAATTATTTGTTAGTTATTATGTGAAATAATTAGAGGGTTTATTGGATGTTGGTTGGGGATATTAATACCCATCTTTATCCTTCTAACAAAATTTGGGGATTGGAAGATTTCTTTTATAGTATGCTGGATTTTTCTAGTTTTTTTGTTCTCAAATCCTTTTTGTTGTTAATCTCAAGGGATCTAAGATTACTTGGTCTAACAGATTCCATGGGAAAATCACATTCAAGTCAAATTAGAAAATGTTTCAATCTCATGTGATTGGGATATTCTTGCTAAACTAGATCTCTCAACCCTTCCTAGATCCACTCCAAACCATAGTAATCTCATTTTGGGGTGGGAGGAACAAATACACAAAGGTCCCTTTCCCTTAATATATGAGATTATATGGAACTTGCATCTTGATTTTAAAAATCTCATTCAACATTGGTGTAATCTCCCTTGCCAAGGGATTCCTATGTTTTGACTAACTAAAAATCTTAAAAGGATTAGAAATCATGTGCAAGGTTGGAAAAAAACTTTCTTTAGAAATATCTTCCACACTAAATGCTCCATGCTTTCTAATCTAAAAGATATCTAGGCTAAGATGGAGTATGGAGTTGCTGATGATGACACTTTGAGGAGAGAAAGGCAACACAAAGAGGAATGGTTCCAAGTTATGAAGAAGGAGGAAAACTTTTGGAAACAAAAATCTAGAATACAATGGCTGGAAGGAGATAGGAATAGAATTTTTTTTCACCAATCAACCCTTAATAATAGGAAGAGAAATAATATAAACTCTCTAGTTAGTGCTAGTCGCGTGGTATGTGCAGGATCATGATGGGCCAAAAAGTGGCGATGTGATGGTTATGCGTAGGGATGTGGCTAATGACTTTTTTTTAACCCAAAATTGATAAAATGAAAATGGTTTTTAAAGGGTATTCTCAAATTTTCACCAATATAAATTATGCTTTACATTCAATTTAATAAACAATTATTATTTATTTTCTATTTGAATTACGACTAAAGTCCTGATTGGTAGGCTGATTGAAAAATATCTATAGCTTTCAAATGGCATCGTGCATTTTTTGAATCCAAAACATGTGTCACATTCTATGATGTTCATGCTATAGGATTAAAAAAAAGAGAAATGAATTTCATGAATTTTTTACCGAGTTAAGGTGGTTAGACATGTGAGTTTTTATATTTTTTAAAAGTTGTAATAAAAAAATCATAATTAATTATTTACTTGGAAAAAAATGAAAAAAAAAAATGCATCACATTGGGGCATGAGTCCTCTACTTATATCTAAAATCTTATTAAAGAAAATCTTATCATTTTATTGTTGTTAGGGTTGTCAGACGGACACCTACTTCTTATTTTTCATTGAAATTTAAGTACTACTGCATTGAAATTCCAAATTTTCACCAAATAGATTTTATTTTTATTTAAATAAACCCAGTAGTTTAGAAACTATGTTCAATTTGCTACATATTCTATTCTTACATATTTTTTAAATAATATAGATAACTTATTCAAATTTCCTAACTTTGATGTTTTTGAATTTTTGACACTTAAGGGTTTGTTTTTTCCATGATGACCTACACATACCTGGTGATACTGTGACAAATGATGATCTATTTGTGGTGGTTTTGTCCCATTTCAAATAAAATGGTGGAGTTCTAGATCCAACTGGTACAAGGATATAACCTCTTCTTAATATCATCCCTAAGGTGGTGACTTAGAAATAAAGGATATTTGGAAAATAGTTACATTGCAATAAATCAAGTCTATAGTCTTTTCCTTTGCACCTTTCAAAGCTCCAAGACAAAACAACTTTCAATGAACTTTTTTTCAATTTTTTTAGGATGCCATCTCTTCTGATTTGCTTAATGTTGCTAGAGATTTTTTATATGAGGAAGAATCCAAAGTCAACTCAATTCAACCTTTTTTATTTTAATCCCTAAGAAAGAGGATGTTATTTCTCTTCAATATTATAGGTCCATTAGCCTATGTAACACAATATATAAAATTTTCACTAAAATTATTGTTAATAGGCTAAAAGGGGTACTTGATAAGATCATCTATGTGAGCTCAAAGGTATTGATTTAAGGTAGACAAATCCTTGATTTTTCCATTGTTTCTCATAAGTATATTCTCTCTATGTAATTTTGTAAGAAACCAAGAATGGTTTCAAGACTAGACATATCAAAGGCCTATGCTAGGGTTTCTTAGAGATTTTATACTGTTGTTTTGAAGAAGTTTAGTTTTTGTGCAAGGATTTTAAAACTGACCAAAGATTCTTACATGGTGTCCCTAAAGGTATTTTTTCTTTTGGTTAGGTTTTCAACAAGGTGACCCTCTTTCTTCTTGCCTATTTATAATATTTAATAAATTTGTGGGGTGAAACCTTCAAAGAAGCCTCAATCAAGGTGTACTTAAAGGGATTGTAGCAACCTATTCTCTTCCTCCTACTTCCCATTAGTAGATTGTTGATGATAAAACTATTTTTGGTTCTACTTTGATTGTTGAAGCTAATAATTGGAAATAAATCCTCCAGGATTATACTAAAGCTTTGAGATAGTGCAATAAAAAACTCTACTAGTAAGTTATACTTCTTTAATACTAATCAACAGATAAAGGATAAGGTGTTGAGAATTTTCTCTTGACAGGAAGCTATTCTTCTAGATGCTTATCTTGGTTTCCTCCTAAGTAAAAAAAAACTCCATTTTCTTACTGGAATGGTATTATTGAAAGGATCCAAAAAAAATTGGTTCGTTGGAATGGTATGATTTTGAGACAAGCAAGTAAAATCCAACTCCTCAAATCCTCCCTCCAAAGTATTCCAATCTACTTTCTTTCTCTCTTCAAATTGCTAGCTTATATAATTAGTAAAAATGAGAAAATACAAAGGAACTTTATTTAAATGGCAATAAAAGAAAAATATAGGATAGCCTTGGTAAGTTGGGATAAGGTTGTGTCTAAAAATAAAGTTGGGGGCCTGAGGATAAGAAGGTTAATTTTTTTCAACAAAGCTCTCCTCTCAAAAAATGGTTGGTACTTTATTGAAGGTACTAAGGATTGAGTTGAAATTCTAAAATATAAATACCTAGGAAACTTTTATCATTGTTTTCTAATATTTTATTATGATTGGCCTAAGGGGTCAACTATCAAGAAGAATAGAATGGAAAATAGGAATAATATAAAACAAAGTATTAGATGGAGGGTGGGAAATTCTAGAAAGGTTAGATTATAGGATTATGCTTTGGGAAAGGGTCTTGTGCTATCCTCTGTCATTTAGTTGAACCAAATCAAATAGGATCTCATAAGAATTAATGGGATTTTCTTACATGGTTATGTGGATAGGGGTGGATATTCCCCAAAATGGAAAAAAATTACCAACCAAGTAGTTGTCTTTAGGGCCTTGATATGGGACAAACAACCTAACCATTTCTATACATTCCCTATCTTGGACTCTCTAATTGGGTATTGTATTCTATTGTATCATAATGGATAAGATGAAATTATATTTGGAGTGACAACCCATTGAGTGTTTTCTCAGTTAAATCTACCTATGCCAGATTAGAGAAGCTCTCTCTCCCTCCTGAGACTTTTGATTGGAACAAACAATAAAATGCTAAAACTGTCACAAATATCAACTACTTTTGATGGGAAATAGCACACAATATAGTAATACAATTGATGTCCCAAATACAAAAGGATTTTAGTTTATTAATAGGTGCTCTCTATGTTTTGAAGATTCAACAAGCATTATTCAATTTTTGTTTCATTTCCATTTTGTTAGATAGGTTTTGAATAATTTCTTCTACATTTTGTTGATTGATTGGGTCTTTCCCTATGACGTTAAGGACCTTATCAATCAATATAATAATTATCCTTTTAGACATGCAATTATTGTGGAACTATGGAAGCAAGTTCCTCCATTTGTTTTGTCAAACCTATGGAAGGAAATAAATAACAATATTTTCATAGATTGGTGGAGAAGTAGCATGAAGGTTTTCTTAAGCACAATGAAACAAATTTAGGATAATATAAACTAAAAAATATTTGGTTTTTCTAAACTAGTTCCTAACTATAATGATCATAGAATTAGATATAACTAGGGAATTAAAAAATTTGTAACAAGGATCAATTGGTCAAAGATTTTGAGTAGAAGAATGACTATCTGTACCCATCATAATGAAGGATGGATCAAGCTTAATTTCAATGGTTGTTCAAATGGTAACATAGGTGTTGCTATTATTGGTGGTATAATAAGAGATCGTAGGGGTATTTTCATTGAGGGGTACACCAAATTCTTGGGAATTAGTACTTGTAATGATGTAGAAGTAACTATTACCTTGTGGGGTTTGAAGAGGGTTAAGGAAAGAGCATATAATAGGATTTCTATTTAAGGTGACTATAAAAAAAAATCAACATTCTTAAACATGTTGTTGAAGCCCACTAAAGGATCAAAAATTTGTAGGATGAATAAAAAAGGATGACATAAATTCTTAACTAGTTTAATTGTTGGCACATTTGCAAGGAAGGGAATAGAGCACTGGATGTTGCTTCCAATGTCGATATCTCCTATTTATAGTGGGATAGAGATAGAACTATGAGGATTGCCCTAAAAAAATAAAGAGATTATCTCTGAAGATCATCTCAGGATAGATAAACTAAGGATTGATGAGAATAATGCTTAGTATGGAACCAATGATTAAGGTTATTTTTGATAGATGAGCCTTGGCTCTAATTATTGACACTTTTATAAGAAATTTGAATTTAAATACTAAGGAGATGATGTGAAGTAAAAGGATGAGATATGAAGCCAAAATGGTTAGATTTGTCCTTGCTAATTATTAGAATGTTTTACATCATATGTTTATTATTATTATTGTATGGTGTTTCCTTCACAAAAATTTGAAAAATGATAGGATTTGTTTTAAAATGATAAAAGGATAAATGTATATAATTAATTTAGATGATGTGTGTATTAAAGCTTACATCCTCAATGTGTTATGGTGTAATAAATGGGAGGCCCACCAAATGATTAAAATGATCCCTCTAGGTGTTCATCTTATCATTCATTACCTTGCTATCTTTTTTAATATTTTTTATTTAATTATATTTTTTTTGTGCACTTTTTCACGCATTCCCCACCAGAGGTAGGGACCATCTCTTTGCATGCTTTTTTTCCAATTTTTCTTTATGTTTTACCTTTTCCCCTTAAGGGATAGGTTCTATTGAATTTTGGTCTTTCACTTCACCTGGAGAAATTAAGGTTTTATCTACACTTAGGGTGCTTTTATTGTAGCTCTTTGATCTCAAGTATCTTTTAAATTCCATGCCTTCACCTAACATTACACTTGTAGGAAAAGTTGGCATATTCTTGACGAAGTTTAGAGATTTCTACTTACCTCAGATTTCCCTAAAGGATTACCTTGTGGAGAATCTGACCTTGCTCAAAATTTCTAAAGTGATGAGTCATCTTAGAAAATCCAATGTAGCTCAATTTTTTTTAACTTAATCCTTTGGAGAATCTATCCTTTCTTGGATTTTCCTAGTCCATCATTAGGTCGCATTCCTGAGTCTCTAGATATCACTTCATTATAGTTAAGAGGGGTACATGGATAAATTTAATGTGGTCTTGGCTGGTTATTTAAAGGTTATTTGAATGCCATTTTACCATTTTGGATTCCAAGCACAGTGCATTCAAAAATCTCATTCTCTCCTTGAGGTCGATGATTGCATTTGGTGTATCAATCAACTATTGGTGTTGTAGGCTTGAATCTATAGGAGCAATTGATAGCTCATCTCCTAGTTTTCACTCCTTAAAGGTAGGGTTTCTGCCCTCTTTTCTTTGTGATTATGACCTAGCTTTAGCTATGTGTGGTGATTTGATGGTGCACCCCAGAATCTATCATATTTTTATGATGATATATGTTAGTGAATATGCTTTTTCATTGATTATCTGAGCTTTAATGTATCTTGTTGAGAGATTCCAAGCTATTTGATGGATCCTTTGGGATTAAAAGGTCATCTCATGTGCATTAGGGTTTCCTCAATCTTTATCATCCTTTATAGTCCACTACATTTTCCTATCTTATGTGATTTTGTTTGAGGAGAAACTTTTTATTGAAATCCTGTGTAGGTTACAATTTATGTCAATACACCAAAATGATTATATGATGACTCATTGCTAATGGATAAATTTTAACCCTAACCATGACCTAGCCTAATTTCCCTAGCTTGTTTGAATCTAAAAATAAATAAAGAGAAGTGTGGGTCCTTAGTGCAAGCTTTTGATTTGTTTCATTGAGTAAAGGGGGTGACTATGATCTGTGGGTGTGAGCCTAGTCTCGTAAATATGGCCAAATTATTAAGAGAACAACACTTGAGTTTTGTGCAAGAGGTAAAAACATGAAGAAAACCCTTAAGTTAGGCTCACTTTGAGGAATATGAGGTACCTCATAACCTCGAAGGGTTAATCCTATTGGAGATTTTAGTGCCCCTAGAATTATCTAAATTCATCCACCACGGTAACTTTCAAAGGTTAACTTGGCCCCTTTCTGTTTGAATTTGAGTCTGAGTTGGGATTGAAAGTGATTGATTTTGACTTAGGAGTGATTTTGAAAGGGCCTTTTTATCTTCAAAGATTCCTCCTCATCATGGATTTATTGAAGGAATTCCCCTTGAAAAATCCACCCCGCCTTGTAAGGGAAATTTAGGGCATCTTAGAGAAACCTCCAAGAACAGTAGTGCCTCCAGTAACTTTAATTTCAATTAGATTGCCTCAAAGACACGTACAACTATGTCCTAAAGTGGAAATAGACATAGTTCATTTGCCACATTAATCCTTCTGAGAGAAGCACATGTAAATTCAAAAACAAGCAATAACAAATTATAGAAACATAATCAACATAGAAGAAATATAGGACAAAAATCAAAACACAAAGATTTACATGGGGAAAACCCTTTCAGGTAAAAAACCACACCCTCCAAAGTTTGAGCCATTCTATTATTCAGCAAAAAAAGGTTACAATAAAATTCAGGCTCATAGTCTTTTCAAAGATTACATCTTGTTCATTCTCAAAACAACCTGGTAGCAAACTCTCCCTCTGTACATTTCCTGATCAATCCATCAGACCATACAATCTTCACACTATTACAATACCCTCAATTAGTATACAGTACAGATCAAAATGAGAGATCGACCATGACATTCAATCTTTGATCAAGAGAGATATTGATAACATAACCCTGCCTCTCTCTTCCTCTGCTTCGGCCTCATGGCCTCAGCCTTTTAGCTAGCCTCTCGACCTTCTGTCTATTCACTCTCTTCTCTCTTCGGAATGTCCAATTCAATAGAACATCAGATGTTTTCATTTCTTCGCATAGAATTTCCTCTTCCACACATAAATGCTCACAATAATCAGTTCACATTCTACTCTCTCTGATAGGTCCAAGTCACACCACATAGGATAATATTCCAATCAGTCAAAAGCATTCAAATAGTATTTGCATGTCGTTGAGACACTAACTGTGTCTCCTCGATGCCACAAGACCCAACCGTTGATATTAGCTAGACTCATCACCTTCGGCAAGAGGTTACATCAAGTTCAAAAGTTGTCGCTCAAACTTTCCCTTGTCAACAAGACATCATACCGATATCCATCACATGTAGCGCTATCACCAAGAAAATTGCTACTCGGTGAGAGGTCATACTGAAAGAAAATCTATCTTATGAAGATCTATCGACAAGAGTTCTCCTATCCCCAAGAGTCCCATAGATCTTTATGTCATACCGATATTCATATCCATCAACAAGACAAACATCCATCACCAAGAGTACTTACCGAAGTCTTTATGTTACTCTGAGACCATCCTTCACTAGGATTCATACTGATAATAGACTACACTATCGATGAGACAACCATCCATCACCAAGAGTTCTTACCGAGCCTTCAATCCTCTCTCTAATGACTCTGAGTGTAACATTGTCGGTGAGACATATCTTGTCGGTAAGACTTCATACCCAACATTTATATCTCTCCCTAATAACTTCTTTCACCACAAGTCTCCTTGACAACCACTATGAGCAACTTGTTGGCCAGACCAATCCACTTGGTAGAGGGTTACACCGAACACAACAAGTCACACCGATGACATCCCTTGCCAAGAGTCTCCCCAACATCCAATAAGAATATCATGTTGGCGAGACATCTCCCATCGCTAGGACACATTCTGATAGGAGCAAGTCATACCGATTACTGCATCAGCCAGATAGACCAAGGGTCACACTGATGTCAACTAGACTTTCTACCATTGCCGAGACATTATTCCAACTATCCAAGGTTATGCCGAAGGTAAAGGTTATGCCAATCACCAAGACATTCAGGAGGTCATAGTGATAGTTTAGGATCAACTAGTAGATCGGCCAGACATCTCACCAGTCACAGTGACCATGCTTACTTAGAGGTTTCAGCCTATGAGATTGAGGTACACAATTCCAACACACCTTAGATTCTTTGAATCCATGTAGGTGAGGAAACCTCAAAGGCATCATGAAGAAAGGGGAAAAGTTTGACATGGTAACATTGATCATCGTGAAGTTATATTGTATCATTGGTAAGTGGGAGTTGTAACTTGAATGTGCACTAGGGTGGACCCATTGGGAATTTTTTCCTAGCTCAAGCCTTAATATGTTCAAAAAATATGGGTCACCTAAGATTATCTACAATTCTTCTTAGATGTTATAAAAAAAACCTAAGTCTTGAAAGGGTAAGATTATAACTCAATATTTGTTGAAACATGACTCTCGAGGATTCAAACTCTAACTCCTATGGGGAATCCACCTCATCTTGAAATTTTTGATCTTTATTTCCTATGGAAAATCCACCTCAGATTAGATTTTTTGAAATTCCTCCAACATCTTGAAATATTGAAATGAATTAAATTTTGAGTAATTATCTTTGAATTTTGAGATGAATAAAGAGAATTAAGGTTAGTTAAGAACATGATTATGTATCTTCTTTCAATAATGATCTTATCAATTACTATAATATTTGTGATTATTATGTTTTCTAATAGACGTAGGCAGATTTGAGTCTTCAAACAACTTCCAATTCAAAGGCTTCACTTGCATAGGAAGAGGTCAAGAAGAGAATGTAGAGAAAATGAAGTATGACTTCAAAAAGATATGGCTAGAGTTAGGGATATCTTCCACATGGTCAAAGATAGTCGATACAAATATGGTACATGTTGATTATGATGATTTTGAGTAAAGGATGTTTGGTAACACACCTATCCAATTGGCACAAATCATTACACGCATAGGCTTGGCTTAGGCAGTAGGGTTTCCACTCACATTGTTGTGCCCAAAATTGGTCTTGGAGTGTACAAGACACTATGATGCTGACAAGAGGTTAATAATGGTTCCGCAAGGAAGAATATTGGCTAACCTAACTATAGAGTCAATTTATGAAACTTTCAATATTGCTTCTCACCACAAGATCATTAAGGAGATCAAAATTTAGGAAATAGGGGCCAAGGATCCATCCCAAGCTTTTGACATGATGAATATTTCTTGGATAGCTAATACAAAGCCACATTATTCTAAACTCCCAAAGTAGCTACACAGGAGTGACATCAAAATGGAGTTCCATGATATTATCACACTCCTAGGTAGGGTTATAGGATTGGAAGAGGCCTTCACTTTCAGAACTTGGATATTATATCCAATCACTTAGATAATGGGAGCAAAGCACTATCACTAGGTAGGTATCTTGAGTGAAAATTTTGATAGACAACTGGGAAGTATTCAAGATAACAATTTGTTCATGATGACATCTTATCTTGTCTACATGCTGGAAAGTAAGAACAAATACAAGGGTCTAAGCTGCAAAGGGTTTCTTGAGAAGGAAAAAATATGATATGTTTACCCTCAACTCTAGTTTAAGACATCAAATTATAGGAGAGAAAATGATGCTTTCTTTATGTATATCCATAGATTTTTACAAGGTGCTCTTCATATAAGAATCTTCATCAAGGCAATGAAGCTAATCAAGAAACATGGATAGTGGTTCATACAATTTTAGAAGTTCTCTTACATTAAGATACAAGTATCTCTTGTAGTGCCAATTAGAATGCCAAGGTACCCCACCAACAAGCTTATTTTGATAGAGTTAACAAGGAAAATGGTTTCCTTTCAGATAGTATTGTAGGATATGCATAGGAAGGGGATCAAAGATGAATTTCCATTGAGGACTGGTATTTTGGAAACTTTCCCTTCTCTCCAATGTGCCTAGTATTCAAATAAAGAAATGGTACAATTCAATTTATATTCACACACTAAGAGGGATAATTTTGATCCCTATGGAAAAACATAGAAACAAGCCAGTAGAGAATATAGAGATAGGGATCACATAGAGGATTACTAGGCTAATTCTAGAGATGAATTTGAGGTCATAAAGAGAAGGTTCTCTAGGTTTCCTCTAAGGCTTATCAGACCCTACAAAATGGACAAGGTAATGGATCAAGTTTATGCAGATGAGGGGGGTCTTACACAATATCATGACTATGAGCCTTATAGAAACCAACCCATACCATATGTTAATTAGTAAAATGAAGAAGTGGTTGATCTTGATCAAGTGACTGACCCAGTGAAGAGATATTCTAGGTTGTGGGTTAAGCATAAGTTCTCAAAGTTGCAGATGGATGGTTCCAAGTTCACCTATGACTTGATGGGAAACCTTGAATCCCATTTTGAAGATGACATATAAACTACTAAGGATGATGTTATAGAGCCTCAACATGGGGATGATCAAGAAGAACATAGACCTCTCACCCTAAAAATAAGGACAAGGAGTCAAGGCCAAATAAAGAAAATTGAGAGGCATCATGTCTCCAAGGAAAAGAGAACTTTGAAAGAGGTTGTTGGAGAAAAAGGAAAGATTCATCCACCTACCAAGAGGAGGAAATTAGAAACTAAACACCAAAAGATGGCCAAAGAGACTAAAACTACTAAGGATGTAGTTTTTTCCTCCAAATTTGTGGAAATTGAGAGCTCTTAGGAAAAACCATAGGTATATGTAAGGAGAAATTCTCCAAGGTAGAAGGTTTCCTCCATGGCAAGATCAAAGGTTGCAATTGAAGAGGTGCATGTTGAAGAGGTGCCTACTGATAGTATTGTGAAGGAAATAGAAAGAGCACTAAATAATTTCCCTATTACATCCCCAACACAATATGTATCAAGTAATCTAGAGGATGAATCCCCTAGGGAACATGAACAATCAAGTAGAGAAGAGGGGATGCTTGATAATTTTGATGAAGAGACATAGAGTAGAGAAGTGTCAACACCAAGAGATGGAAAATTGAGTGACTTAGTGAAAGAATTGGGAGAGGAGGAACTCAATAAAGAGACGACCTCAAAGGTCACTATAGAAATTCCTTCTCAGGCTCAGAAAATTGAACATATGAATGTGCTACAGTCATAAGATGAGTATGAGGATAAAGGTGATGAGGGTAAGGAGCATCAAAATACAAAAAAGGATGAGGAAAATATAGTAGTTAAAGAAAGTCCTCCTTATTATCAATTTGAACAAGACACCTATTAGAAGAATGTAGAGATAGAGCAGTCTGCCACCCTAGATTGGTTAGGAAACAGGATAAAGCATAAGGTAATTATTGTGGAAGATGAAACTACAAGTTGGGACAAACTCTTGGAGAAGTGGAGGCAACTAAAGGAGAGGAGCAGACCTATAATGGTCTCTAAATTTGCAAGAGATAAATTCAATAACAAAATTATCCATATTGTTGTCCTTACAAAAAATAAGTATAATGATCAATTAAGACCTACTAACTACAATGTACAAACTATCAATCTAGGTCTAGCCACAAAGGAATAGGAAAAAAAATATTTCAAAGACTCATCTCAGGAAATCCTAAGAAGATTAGAAGTGAGAGCTCTTCATTTCAAGAGTGATTGTTGTCCAAGGAAGTAGTCTCAAAAATAGAAAGATTAAGTCTTTTGTAAAAGATACAAAAGAATGGCTATAAAGTGTTTTTCAAAGAGGAGGTGAAATGACTGAAAAGGTGCTTCCATTTTATGAGAAATTCTCCTTCCTTTCTAAGGATATAGCATATATCCTTGATGATTGCAAATAATCAACAGATGATACAATTTTTAAGGAATTAGAGATAATCCTTGCAATACCAGCAAAAGACTCTAGTCAAGGAGAGTATTATCACTGTGCAAGATACCCATAGATCCATGGAGTGGATAGAGGCTTTCAATTTCAAGAATGAACTTAGGATAAAGGCACCAAAGAAATTATCTAAAGCCTAGGTCAATGTAAAGGAGGTTTGTGATAGCTATAATTCTTTCTTGGAAATTGTTACAGGAAGTAATTTAGGCAAAAAGAATTAAACGTGGGATAGTTGTAGAGGTTTTGGCATGAGGTATACTCTCCAAGTGTAGAGGGTCTAGTGGTTAAGGATCAATTAGAAGATGCTACAATTTACATCTCTTGTCTAGATAGGTATTAGGGTTTGTATTTTGACTAGGATAAAAACCTAGTTAAATATGATGTAGAGTTAAATTCAGAAAGGGCTGAATTTAATGTGATATCTACCCCAACCTAGGCCGAGTTGGATCTAGTTCTTGCAAAAATTAAAGAAATTTCTAGAAAGAATGAAGTGGACGAAGGAGGAAAAGGTGACCCAACTTGATTGCCTTGGAGGATGTGTCATTAATGGTGATTTTACATGAAAGGATAGGTTGGCCACAACTTGGATTCTATGCCAGAGGAGTATTAATTGCTAAAATTTGATGTTTGGGGGCTGACCTCCATTATTTTAATGTAAATTTGAACTTAAAAATTTAGGAGGGAATTTTGGCCAACTTGCTTGGCTGACCTAACTTGTAAACCCTAATTTGGTCTGCCCTAAGTGTATATTGCTATAAATATAGTTTTTTTTCCCTCATTTGTAAGGGATAGAAAATTGAAAAGGAGCTATAATGTTGCCTAAGGAATTAGGAGGAGCTCTATAATACTTTAGATACTTGAAAAACTTGGATTGTTGTAAAATTTTGGGTGAAGAAAATACAAGAGAGGACATTGTTATTTGGTGTCCTTAATTGTGTTGTTCATCTATGCATGGTTCCTCTTTTTCTTGTGTTTTAGATTTTGAAAGTTTGATTTAATTTAGTTACTCTTTAGATAATATTAGAAATATTTTATTTTTAGTTGTGTTTATGGGAGGATATTTGAAGTGTTTAAGCAACCCTTGGTCCATACTTTTGGCTACTTGTTGAGTGTAAGTGGCTATGTAAGTTACCTTTGGACTATATCTAATGTGCTTAGTTCAATTATGAGTATTTATTCATTTCAATGCTATATTTGGGTTGATATTTGAATTCTTTACAATCTAAAAATATTTATACCTTAGAAGATAACACTATTTCTATGATATTGCAAGTTAATCTTGGTTTAGTAAGATTTTTTTTGAAGGGTTGGTCCATTTTGAATGCTTTGTCATTTTTAGAGTTGATTCTAGGAGTTATATTTAGATTTCTCTAAGACCATTTATCTATTTTATTATTTCTTTAAATCTGGGTTAGTTTAGTATTAACAAGCATCAATACATTACCATATTTAATGAACTTAGGAACCTTCGATATTTTTTTGTAAGGCCCTTTGTGGAAAACCAACATTTTACATTATTTTTGAGATATTTTATTGCATTATCAAGACCTGATATTAGAGACCTTGGGGTTATCTCTTGAGGCTTTCTAATAGATATTTACCTTTCAAGAGAGATAGGATATCATATTCTGTTTGAGTTGTTTTTGTGTAGAAAACACCATCAATAGATTGGCTCTAAAAGGAGGATTGATTCAACAAGTTGGAGCAATTTTTATCATCAATATCTCCTCAAAGATTCAAGAGGAAAACTAGGTCTACATCAAAAGGAAATTTCCAAGAGTTAGAGCCCCCTACTAGGTCAACAAGGACAAAAAGGAGAGTAGTACCATCATCTTTACACATCTAGCCATCATCATCCTCTTCATCCTTAGATTCTGAATCAATTTCCACTGAACCCACCCCCACTGAAACTCATCCTTTACATGTTCAATAGCCTCAAGCACCAATTAATCAACCTCTCCTACCTCCACCACCACCAATGGAATTCCTAGCAAATAATCCTTCACCTCTACCTTTTAACAATTACAACATCATGCCAAAAAACCCATAGAAAATTTTCTCCAAATTTCGTGTGGGTGATCCTAATCGAATAGTTGAAGAACACATTAGAATTTTCTAGACTACCCCTAGGGATAGGGAAATTATTAATGAGGATTATGCATGTAGTTTTTTCCCATATTCCTTGGGTGAAAAGGCCTTTTACTAGTATAATCACCTTCCAGTTAGATCTATAACAAGTTGGGCTCATTTAGAGAATGTCGTTTTACTTAAGTTCAAAATTCCCATAAGTGCTAATGAGTTATATCTATAATTTAATAGGGTTAAAAGAGAATTCAATTAACTAATAGGGTCTTTTAGTAATAGGTTGCATCATGCCTATACCTAGTTGTAGGCACCCTATGTTGTGGATGATGTCACAACAAGAGAAGTTTATTATGAAACATTAGATAGCCTGACCCTTACTTTCATCAGGTGGAAGCCCAATCCCCATAATAGTCTATTGAATGCATATACAAAAGTAGTTAAGGAAAGTAAAAATTTAAGGTAAAACTTGTGAGGACCTCTTCCATTGTTAGGGCCTAATGCTCATCTAGGGAAAGTCCAAGCCATAAACCAAGCCATAAACCACCAAAACCCAATCATGAATCTAGTCCCACAACTTCCTATAGTTCCTCATTTGGGACCTCCTTTGAATCAAGATTATAATGCACCAAATTATTCACACAATGTAGGTCAAGAACCTTTTCCTCAATAGCAAGCCAACACCCCAAGATATTTGCAAAATTTTGAGGTTTTGAATCAGTCTTTCAACCAAGGATCTCATGCAGTTTATTTGGAGAATTTAGAAAATTTTGGATCAATACCAAGTAACTTAGACAAGGAAAGGTTAGATGAGCTAACAAAACAAGTTAAGAAGCTGAATACTAAGGTAACATAGGTGAAAAACCAGAACAATTAGTTGCAGGCTACTCAGAGGAGAATCTAATCTAGCTATAGTAGGGATAGTAGAGACAATAGAGAGTCTAGTTTTGGTAGGGATAATAGAGAATCTACATAGAGTTATGGACAAGGTTCCAATAGAGTTTAGCCATCTAGTCAAAACTTCAACATGATGCCACCACCAAGGAATAATAGGTCCTAGAATACTAGACCAAACAATGGGGGGGTTCCCACTCCATTCGATCAGCTTGGTAATTCAAACAAATCTACTATTACAATCCTTCTAGCAGAGGTTGCTCTGAAAGGATATTGCAGGTTTCATAAAACAACCCAAAATTCAGTCTTTAAGTGACCTAAGTTTTAGATAGCTACTACCATATTTTAGATGGAGGTGTAAGATGCTACTAGAGGTTATTTGTATGTTCAATAAATAGTACCCTTAGATCCTTATGATTTTTTAGTGTTGGTGTTGAACCATGCCCATTTTCCAAGAGGAGAAGAGAATGGACCTAAAGAAGAGTCCACAAAGGAGAGTACATAATCAGAACTAGTATACAATTGAGAGTTGATATCAAAGTTATTTGAAAATGATGGATTTGTTAACAATGGTCCTTTGGATGGAGAAGAACAAAGAATAGATAAAGTGCAGATGTTCCACCAAAAGACTAGGCCATATGATTTAAGAAATAGTCATGCCAGTGGACCATTCACCACATTAACATCCCCAGAACAACTTCAAGACTCATCCTAATCTCAATGCCAGTAATGAACCTTCATATCCTCATGTACCAAAAAAAAAAATATAGAGGAGGATGTTCTGATGCTTGAAAGGGACAAGCTATAAAAGATCAACAAGGGACATCATCAAGGAGTGGTCAATCTGATATGACTTTGTTTCAGATGGGAGAATCTAAAGTTGAAGAACTTCAGAAGGTGAAGGTTAGTCTTTCAGCTTTGAATTATTGAGACTTCTATCAATTATAAGTGTTGTGTTAGGTTTGTTGAGTGACCATGCTTCCATGAAGTTCTCATAGGACTTAGTTGCTAAGAGGGTTGGTTTTACTAAACCATTAGTTAAAGATACAACTAAAAAAATACATAATTGTAAGTCAATTCTAGATCATAATACTCAATAGGCTAAGGAGAAATCACAAGAAAAAATGAAGTATATGAGTAGATAAAAGGATAAGATCCAGATGGTTAACATTAATTCTTCAGTAAGTCTATTCCAAACCAAGTAGGATACTCCTTTTCTAATTTCTATTTGAATATTTGGAAAAAGAACTTGCATAATTGTTTGTTGGATTTCGATACTTCCACGAATGTAATTCCATTCTTGTTTTGTAAAGATCTTGGCATCACTCTTTCTCCCTCCCAATGTAAATTTACTTAATTGGATAAGACTAAGGTGAGAATCGTAGAGAATTAAATATGATTCCAATGCAAGTGGCCTTAGTCCTGTGAGTGTAGTAGGTTATTAATTTCTAGGTAGCTAATATATCGAATGCCTACGGAATGAATGTTGCTAGAGATTTCATAAGATTCCTTAATGAGTACACTTCAACATATCACTCTCATATGTGGCTAACATGGAATGGGTTCCTAAATTATATTAGGATTGAAAGAGATACTAGACTAAAGTATTTGATTACTGAATATCATAATACCTCTAACGAAGTACTGATTTCTAAAGTGAGCTTAGAAAATTATGTCCTAGTAGCTATTGTTGAAGAACCAAAAGTGTAGAAAGTGATTATGCTACAACACATACACAAGGATTTGACTTAGTCCTCTAGAAGCACTGAGATAATTGTAGAAAATGGTGAAGATTCTTAATTGGGTGATAGTAATATTGGATTTTTTGAAAAATTTCACGAATTTATTCAAAATTGCATTGAGGACTAGATAATTTTGGGAAGATAAATGGAATTTGTGGAATTTTTTATGCCTAACTAGTGCAAGATGCACAATGCATCCCATCCATATTTTGAGTGTTGTCTTTGTTAGACTATTGTAGAGCAGATCAAGAGATGCATTAACCCACCCTCAATAGTTAGACTTGAAGTGCAATAAGTGCATTGAGATTGAAAGGGGAAAGAGATAGTCGTGTAAGATGATCCTTCCTCTAGAAATAGTGGAGTATCAAAGATTCTAAAGGTAGTTCATCTCCCAAAATTTGGACTCTATAATTTAATAGATCCAAGTGTAAGCAAGGTGCAAGAGTTGGATTCAAATTGATATGTCTAATAGGGAAAACCTTCTTTGTCACTCATAGGTTGCAATTTCAATGCACTAATAATTTTTTTGAGTATGAGGCTCCAATCCATGGACTACTTATGGAGATAGAGAAGAATTTCAAGGCATTGCAAGTGTTTGGGGACCCTAAGTTAGTAGCGAAATAGGTTAGGAGGCAATATTCTTGTCATGAAAAAAGGATGACTAACTACCAGTAGAGAGTGTGGGACTTGATTGAAGGATTTGATGCATTTAACATCTAACTAATCCTGAGGGCTAAGAATCATAGTGCATAGTGTTTGGCCCAAGAAGCTAGTATGTTGGAGTCTCCATCCTTATTTGGATTAAAGAAATTCACTATTGAATTAATGCCAGTCCCTTCTATACTTGACAATGTTACAAATTTTTAAGTGTTTGATGATGAGAGGCATATCCTAGATGTCATAACCAGTTTGAATGTGTTCACTTCACAAGTGATTGATGAGATGGAATGCCAAGAATTAGAGCTAGATATGGAAAGAATTCTCAATTTGAAGATGAACACAATCCCAAGAAGGATGTTGTAGTTGGAGAGGATTTTTGACCTTGATAGGATAAAGGGTCAAGATTAGTAGATGAAAATAGATTCAATAGATAGTCAGTGTGATACCTACAACATTAGCACTCCTGATAATGTTAAGAATGTGTTTATTGGAAATGTGTATACCCCAGAGGAAAGGAAATGTCTAATCGATTCATTGCATGCCTATGAGGATTTCATAGCTTGGAGTTATGAAGAGATAAATACTTATGACACCTCCATTATTACACACACCATTCCCTTGAAACCAAGACCAAAACCTTTTTGGAAGAGGAAAACATCGATCAATGCATTGTTAGAACCAATCATTCATAAGGAGGTGCAAAAATTATTATCTACTCCAATCATATTCCCAGTTAGACACTCAACATCGGTGGCCAATTTGGTCCTTGTTCACAAGAAAAATAGAGAAATAAGGTTATGTGTTGATTTCAAAAATCTTAATTGAGCATCTAAAAAGGATAACTATCATATTCCTTCATTGGATGAGGTCTTAAAAATTGTGAATGGATCTTAGATGATGTCTGTCCAAGATGGTTACTCTGGTTATAATCAAGTCATGGTCCAATATGAAGATAGGCATAAGACTACGTTCACCACCAAGTGGGGTACATTTGCATACAGGAGGATTCCTTTTAGATTGATCAATGCAGGGGCCACCTTCCAAAGGGAGATGGATAATGATTTTAAGGACATCATAGGAAAATGTATCATTATCTATATGGAAAATATAATGGTTTTCTCTAAGAACAGAGGTGATCACATTGCAGATTTGTGCAAGGTATTTAGAGATGTGGAGAATTTTTCATCTCCATTAATCCCAAGAAGTGCATATTCAAAGTAATTGAAGGAAAACTCCTAGGACATGTCATTTCTAAGCATGAATTTTCAATTGATCCTGATATAATTTAGGCTATCCTAAAGATTCAACCACCATACAACAAGGAGATGAAGTATTTCTTTGGAAAGATTAATTTTGTTTGAAATTTCATCATAGGATTTGCAGAAATAGTGAAGCTAATAAATGCAATGTTGAAGCGGGATGCAAAAGTGGAGTGGAATGCCAAGGATAAAAAAGTGTTCATGAGTCTTAATTATGCAAAACCATTTTATATATACTCTTTTGCATTAGATCATTCCTATTCAAGTATGCTTACAGAAAAATAAGGTGAAGGGAATGAAAATCCTATAGCTTTCATGAGTTCTCCTCTTAGGGATGCAGAAGTGAGGTATGCGAATGTGGAAAAATAGGCCTATGCTTTGGTTCAGTGAGTCAAGAAATTTAGACATTATATCTTGAGAAATAATAATTTTTCCATTGTTCCTGACATAGTTGTGAAGCTCTTGCTGATGCAAAATGAGATGGGAGAAAGAAGAAACAAGTGGGTTACCATGTTGTAGGAGTATGATATAGAAATTCAACCCATGAAGCTAGTTAGGGGATAGGTTTTGACATAGATCATGATTGAAATAGGCACAATAATTGTTGAATAGTAGTATCACCTTCAGGATCTATCTCCAGATGAATTCTATAATGGCAATTTTTATTATTTGTTGAACCAAAAATGTATTAATCATTTGAACATAGTGCAATGAATGGTCTTGTTCTTGAAAAGTGATAGTTACATGCTACAAGAAGGCATTTTGTACAAGAATCATGAGGGTATCTATTTTTGGTGCTTGGGAAAATAAGAAGCAACTCATGTGATGAATGAATTTCATGACAAATATGGCAAGGCCATGGTTCTAGGCATGCTACTACTCATCATATCCTAAGGGTTGGTTATTACTAACCTACCTTTTTTGAAGATGTATAGAACCATGTGAGGACTTGCCATGTTATTGAGGTAAAAAACTTTACAAAATTGGGTATGGACTTAATTGGCTCAATCATTTCACCATCCTCTACAAGAAATAGGTATATCCTCACTATTACTAATTACTTCACTTTGGTTGTCCTTTTTCTTTGGTATGTGACAATGGTTTTTCTTTCACTTATTTGAAATTCTCTTGCTAGGAATTTGATCATAGTATTGTTATTAAGTTTTTGTCAAACTATTATCCTCAATAGACTGGTCTGGCTAAGTCCATGAGTAAGAACCTTCGAATCATGATTCATAAGTTGCTTGATAGAATTCCCAAGGATTGGTACACTCAACTGATATTTTCATTATGGGAATATTGTACATGAAAGAAGACATCCCTAGGAACATACCAATATCACTTAGTCTACGGCTTTGAGCCTATATTTCCTATCCAATTAAGTATTCCTACTATCGAGTTCATTAATGATTATTACAAGGAAGGAGAACACTTAGAGGCTCGTCTAGTTGAACTGTTACAACTAGAGGAGAAGAGGGATGCAGTGCTAGAAAAAAATTCCAAACATCAAGGTGTTGTTAGAGGGTGGTTTGATCGTAAGGCTAAGGTTAAGGCCTTTCGTATTTTAGATGTGGTCTTGTATTGGGACAGGGCACATGAAAAGAAAGGGGAGTATGGTAAGTTTGACAAGTTGTGGCTTGGCCCCTACCATATTTCTAAGATCATAAGAGACAATTCTTTCCACCTTAAGACTCTCACTAGAGAGGACATCCCATTTCCTATCAGTGGGCAGCATTTGAAACAGTACTTCCTTACTTGAGTTGTTTCCAACTCACCCTTGTAAATAGGTAGAGTAGGTGTTTTCTTTCATTTTTGCTTTTGGTTAGTTTAGGTGGTTTTGTTGGTTGTTTTTTATTTGTATTTGAGGCTTCTTTACCTTAATTTTTTGGGTGGCCTATCATACTTTCACAATAACTATTTCATTGTTTATATTTGTTCTAAATATTTCCTTCACAAAATTTAAGCATCCTTCTAGGATAGGTTGGTAGAGACCTTTAATTTGGTGTCACATATGCTAAATGCTCAAAGTGAATGAATATTTGGATTAATTTAGTCCTCAAATGTGCTCAATTATTATATTATACACACATCTTAAGAATCCTAAGGTTGTTCAGGGTTCCTTTTGAGGTCTAATTAAGTGAAAAATCCTATTTTTGCTTCAATGCCACTGTGATTCTCAACCCTGAGTGTGAACTTCATTGTTCAAAAGTTGAAATGAAAAGAAGTGAAATATAAAATAATATCAAAAACAAAAGAAAAGAGAAAATATTACAAATCTAAAGAAAATTTAACTTATCAGGAGGATCTAAATAACTCTACTAGGGCTATGAATGATCAACTCGTAGTGGAGCTATGTTTGCGAGAATCACAATGATAACCTCACTGAGGCTTTAGATGCCTATCTAGCAGTGAGGTTCTATCCAAGATACTTTTGAAGTTCTTTATGTAGCTTAACTTGACTAACCTTGTTTTATGTGTAACAACCAATGGAAGGAATCAAATACATCTACACACACTGGGATTTCTAGCATAGGAAATGTTGACTTTTCCATTGATTCTAAAAATTTAGTTTATGGGTAACCTAATGCAAGGATTGAAACCAGAAGTTCTGGGTCCTTGATTCTAGTTTTTTAGTGAAATTATTTGGAGCATTCCCCTAGTGAAGTCACCATTTTTTGTGCACTTTTTCACACACACCCCACCAAAGGTAGGGACCCGCTCTTCAGTTGCTTTCCTTTCAACTTGTATTTAGGTTTTATCTTTTCCCCTTAAGGGATACATGCCTTTAAATTTTGGTCTTTCACTTCACTTGGAGAAATTAAGGTTTTATCTACACTTAGTATGCTTTTGTTTTAGCTCTTTGATCTCAAGTAATCTTTTAAATTTCATGTCTTCACCTAAAATTCTACTTGCAAACAAAATTAGCAAAGTCTTGATGAAGTTAAGAGATTTTTTATTACCTCAAATTTCTTGGAAGGATTACCTTGTGCAGAATCTAACCCTACTTAGATTTTCTAAAGTGATGAGTTATCTCAAAAAATCCTAGGTAGGTTGAAACTCTTGCCACTTAATCCTTCAGAGAATTTGGCCTTGCTTGGATTCTCCGAGTTCGTCTTTGGATCACATTCCCAAGTCTCTAGATATCAGTTCATTACACTTAAGAGGGGTAGATGGGTGGATTTAATGTGGCCTTTGTTGGTTATTTAAAGGTTATTCAAATATAATTTTTCCATTTGGGATTCCAAGCTTTGTGCATTCGAAGAGCTCATTCTCTCATCGAGATCGGTGATTGTGTTTGGTGTAACGATCGGCTATTGGTATTCTAGGCTTGAATCTATAGGTGTGCTTGATAGCTCATCTCCTAGTTTTCACTCCTCAAAGGTAGGGTTTATCCCCTCTTTTCTTTGTGATTATATTCTAGCTTTAGCTTTGTATGGTGATTTGATGGTGAGCCCTGCAATCTATCTTATTTTTATGATGATTCATGTTAGTGAATATTCTTTTTCATTGATTATATGAGATTTATTGTATTTTGTGGGGAGATTCAAAGTTATTTGATGACTCCTTTTGGATTAGATGGTCATGTCATGCACATTAGGGTTGCTTCCATCTTTCTAGTCTTTTATAGTCCACTAAGGTTTTGTGTCCTGTGTCATTTGGTCTAAGGAGAAATTATTTTATTGAAATATTGTGTAGGTTACATATCATGTAAATATTCCAAAATGATTATATGATGACTCATTTCTAATGGATAAATGTTAACCCTATTCATGCCTTAACCTACTTTCCATAGCTTGTTTTAACCACAAAATAAATAAAGATAAGTGAGGGTCCCTTGTGCATTCTTTCAATTTGTTTGATTGAGTAAAGGGAGTGACTATGATACATGGGTGTGACCATGGTCTCATAAATTTGGGCCAAATTATGAAGAGAATGACACTTTGGTTTTACATGGGAGGTAAAAACAGGAAGAACTTCTGAGGGTTAATCCTCTAGGAGATTTTGGTGCCCTTATAATTCTCTAAATCCATCCACTACACTAACTTTCAAAGGTTAACCTGGCCCCTTTATGTCCAAGTTTGAGTCCGAGTTGGGATTGAAAGTGATTGATTTTGACTTAGGAGTTATTTTGAAAGGGAATTTTTATCTTTGGAGATTCCTCCTGACTACGGATTTCCTAAAGGAATTCCCCATAGAAAATCCACTCCACCTTGGATTCTCTAAATTTGTGCAAGTGAGGAAACCCTGAAGCCATCATGAAGAAATGTGAAAAGTTTGACATGGTAACATTGATCATCGTGAAGTTATCTTGTATCATTGATAAGTGTGAGTAGCAACTTGAATGTTTGCTAGGATGGACCCATCAAGAATTCCATCCTAGCTTAGAATTTTTGAGCCTTAATCCATTCAAAAAATTTGGGTCACCTAAGATTCTCTGCAATTCCTCTTTGACCTTAAAAAAAATGAAAACCTAAGTCTTAAAAGGGTAAAGATTATAACTCAAGATTTGCTTAAGCATGAATCTCGGGGATTCCTCCCCAGCTTGAATTTTTTGAACTTTGATTCCTACAGGAAATCTACCTCACCTTTGAATTTTTTATCCTTATTTCCTATAGAGAATTTGTATCAGATTGGATTGTTTGAAATTCCTCTAGCATCTTGAAATCCTGAAATGCATTGACTTTTGAGTAAATTATATTTGAATTTTGAGGTGAATGTAGATCATTAAGGTTAGTTAAGAACATTATTATGTATCTACTTTCAATAATGATCTTATCAATGACTAGAATCTTGGTGATGGCTATGTTTTCTAATAGATGTAGGTAGATTTTACTCTTGGAAAGATTTCCAAGTCAAATGATTCACTTGTGTAGGAAGAGGTCAAGAAGAGAATAAAGAAACTGAAGTATGACTTCAAAGGGATATCGCCAAAGCCAAGGATCTCTTCCACATGGTCAAAGATATCCTATATGAATATGGGACATGTTGATTATGATAATTTCCAGAAGAGGATGTTTGGTAATGCACCCACCCAGTTGGCACAAATCATTACACACATAGGCTTGGCTTAGTCAATAAGGTTTCCACCCACATTGTTGTGCCAAAAATTGGTATTAAAGTGTGAAAAACACTATGATGTTGACAAGAGGTTAATAGTGGTTCTGCAAGGAAGAATCATGGCTAACCTAACTAAAGAGTCCATTGTTGAAACTTTCAATATTGCTTCTCACCATAATCTCATTAAGGAGATAAAAATTCAGGAAGTAGAGGATTTTTATGCCAAGGATGCCTCTTGGGCTTTGGACATGATGAACAATTCTTGGATACTTAAGCCAAAGCCACATTATTCTAAACTCCCAAAGTGGCTACACAGGAGAAACTTCAAAATGGAGTACCATGATATTATCACACTCCTAGGAAGGGTGATGGGATTGGAAGAGGCCTTGAATTTGGATGTTCTACCCAATCACTTGGGTTATGGGATTAAAGCACTATGATTGAGAAGGTATCTTGAGTGACAATCTAGATAGAGAATTGAGAAGTGTTCAAGATACCAATGTGTTCATAATGACATCTTATCTTGTCTACATGTTGGCCAGTAAGAACAAATACGGGGCTCTAAGTTGCAAATGAGTTCCTCGCAAGGAAAAAATATGGGACAATTGCCCTCAACTCTCATTTAAGACATCAAATAATAAGAGAGAAAATGATGCTTTCTTTATGTATATCCCTAGATTGTTGCAAGGTTCTTTTCATATAAGAATCTCCGCAAAGGAAATGGAGCTAATTAGGAAATATGGATAGTGGTTCATACAATTTTAAATGTTCTCTTACGTTAGGATACAAGGATATCCTGCAATGACAATTAGAATTCCAAGGTAATCCACAAACAAGCTCATTATACTAGAGTTAAGAAGGAAAATGGTTTCCTTTGAGATAGTATTACAAGATATGCATAGGAACGGGCTCAAATATGAAATCCCATTGATGATTGGTACTCTATAAGCTTTCCCTTCTCTCCAAACTACCTAGTTTTCAAAGGAAGAAATGGTACAGTTCAAGTTATATTCACACAATAATAGGTATAATTTTGATCCCTATGGAAAAGCATAGAAACAAGTCAGTAGAGAATACAAACATAGGGATCACATAGAGGATTATTGGGCTAATCATAGAGATGAATTTGAGGTCATAAAGAGAAGGTTCTTTAGGATACCCCTAAGGCTTATCAGACTCTACAAAGTGGACCAAGTACCAAATCAAGTTGATGAAGATGAGGGAGATTTATACAATATCATAACTATGATCCCTATAGAAACCAACCCCTTCCATCTATTAATGGTTAGAAGAAGAAGTGGTTGATCTTGATTAGGTGATTGACCCAATGAAGAGATATTCTAGGTTGTGGGTTAATCATAAGATCTCATAGTTGCAAATGGATGGTGCCTAGTTCACCTATGACTTGATGGGAAACCTTGAATCCCATTTTGAAGATGACATAGAAACTACTAAGGATGATGTTACAGAGCCTCAACATGGGGATGATCAAGAAGAACATGGAAATCTCACCCTGAAAAGAAGAACATGGAGTCAAGGCCAGGAAAATAAAACTAAGAGGCAACCTATCTCCAAGGCAAAGAGAACTTCCAAAGAATTTTTTGGAGAAGAAGGACTCCTCCACCTACCAAGAGGAGGAAATTAGTAACTAAATGGCAAAATATGGTGAAATATACTAAAACTACTAAGGATTTAGTTGCTACCTCCAAAGCTGTGGAAATTAAGAACTTTGGGGAGAAACCGCGGGTATATGTAAGTAGAAAATCTCCAAGGTTGAAGGCATCCCTTATGGCAGGATCAAAGGTTGTAGTTGAAGAGGTACTTGATAATAATATTGTGAAGGAAAAAAATAGAGCAACAAATAAGTCCCCCATTACATCCCCAACACAATATGTATCAAGTAATCCAAAGGATGAAGACCTTGGGGAACAAAAAAAAATTAGGTAGAGAAGAGGGGATGCTTGATAATCTTGATGAAGAGACTTAGAGTGAAGAAGTGTCAATACCAAGAGATGAGAAATTGAGTAACATGGTGAAATAATTGGGAGAGAAGGAGGAACTCAAGAAAGAGACAATCTCAAAAGTTACTATATAAATTCCTTCTCATCCTCAAACAAGTGAACATATTGATGTGCCACACTCAGAAGATGAGCATGAGGATAAAGGTGATGAGGAGAAGGAGCATCAAAATATAGAAAAGGATGAGGAAAATATATAAGTTGTTGAAGAAATTCCTCTTCATGATCAATCTAAACACTAAACCTCTCAAAATAATGTAGAGACAGAGCAACTTTCTGCCCTAGAGTGGTTAGAAATGAGGTTAAATCAAAAGAAAATTATTGTAAAAGATGAAACTCCAAGTTGGGACAAACTCCTCGAGAAGTGGGGGTAGCCAAATGAGAGGAAGAGAGCTAGAATGGTCTCTAAATTTGCAAGAGATTAATTCAATAACAAAATTATATATGTTGTTATCCTTGTAGAAAATAAGTATAAGGATGAAATAGGACCTACCAACTATAAGGTATAGACTATCAATTTAGGTCCATCCACAAGGGAATAGGAAAAGGAAGATTTCCAAGACTCATCTTAGAAAATCATAAGAAGATTAGACAAGGAGACTAAAGAAAAGGAAAATTTGCAAAGACAATTAAGGGAAGTTCATAGGTATATTAAGTGAGGGATCTTCATTACTAGAAGGATTTTTTTCCAAGGAGGTAGTCTCTGAAATATAAAGATTAAAGTCTTTTGTGAAAGATACACATGAATGGTTGTAGAGTTTTAGTGAAAGAGGAGATAAAATGATCGAAAAGGTGCTACAATTTAATGAGAAATACCCCTTCCTTTCTAAGGATATAGCATATTTCATTGATGATTGCAAACAACCACTAGATGATACAATTTTTAGATAATTAAAGAGAATCCTTGCAATATAAGTAGAGATTCTAGTTAAGGAGGGTGGCATCACCATGCAAGATACCCAAAATGTCATTGAGTGGATAGGGGCTTTCAATTTAAAGAATGAACTCAAGATGAAGGCACCAAATAAATTATCTAAATCCTAGGTCAAGGTGAAGGAGGTCTTTGACAACTACAATGCTTTTCTAGAAACTGTTATAGTAAGGAAGAAATTTAGGAAAAGGGACTTAAAATGTGGGATAGTTGTAGAGGTGGTGGCATGAGGTATACTCTCCAAGTGCAGAGGGCCCAATGGTTAAGGATCAATTAAAAGATTTTGCAATTTACATCACTTGTCTAAATAGGTATCAGGGTTTGTATGTTGACTAGGATAAAACCCTAGTTAAATATGAGGCAGAGTTAAATTTAGCAAGGGCCAAAATTAATGTGGTATCTACCCCAAACCAAGCCAACTTGGAATGAGTTTGTACAAAAATTAAAGAAATTTCTAGAAAAAATGAAGTGGATGAATGAAAAAAAGGGTGACCTAGCTTGATTTCCTCAGAGGATGTGTCATTAATGTTGATTTTACATGAAAGGACAAGTCAGCCAAACCTTGAATTTCATGTCACGGGAGTATTTATATCTAAAAGTTGAATTTTGGGGGTTAACCTCCATTACTTTAATGTAAATTTGAACTTGAAAATATAGTAGGGAATTTTGGTTGAACTTCTTGGCTGACCTAACTTGTAAAACCTAATTTTGGCCTCCCTAAGTGTATATTGCTATAAATAGTGGTTTTCCCCTCATTTGTAAGTGTTAGACAATTGAAAAGGAGTTAGAAGTGTAGCCAAGGCATTAGGAGGAGATCTGTAATACTTGACATACTTGAAAAAATATGATTGTTTCAAAATTTTGGGTGAGGAAAATATAAGAGAAGAAATTGTTATTTGGTGTCCTTCATTTTTTTGTTCATCTATGCATGGTTCCTATGATTCTTGTGTTTCAAATTTTGAAAGTTTTCTTTAAGTTTCTCTTTAGATAATCTTAGAAATATTTACATTTTATTTTTGTTTATGGGAGGATATTTGAAGTGTTTGAGCAACCCTTGGTCCATACATTTCACTACTTGTTGAGTGTAAGTGGTTGTGTAATGTTAGCCTAAATCTATATCTAACATGCTTAGTTCAATTGTGGTCATTTGTTCATTTCAATGCTATATTTGGGTTGATATGTGAATTCTTTACAATATGAAAATATTTATACCTTATAAGATAGCACTATTTCTATGATATTGCAAGTTAATTTGGGTTTAGAAGAAATTGGTTTGAAGGGTTGGTCCATTTTGAATGCTCTATCATTTTCATAGCTAATTCTATCTAATTCTAAGAGCTAGATTTAGATTTCTCTGAAACCCTTTATCTCTTTTGTTATTTCTTCAAATATGGGTTAGTTTAGGATTGAAAAGCATCAATAAATTTCCATATTTTATGAACTTAGGAACCTCCAATATTTTTTTGTAAGTCCCTTTGTGGAAAACTAGCATTTTACATTATCTTTGAGCTATTTTATTGCATTTTCAAGACATGACATTAGATACCTTGCTGTTATCTCTTGAGGTGTTGTATTAAAGATTTACCTTTCAAGAGAGATAATATATCATATTATATTTGATTTGTTGCTATGTAGAAAACATCAATAGGTTTCTCATGGAGAGCTTATAGTTAACATGAGCCATGAGTGTTATCCATAGAGTTAGGTGATCTTGTATAAGATTCATCTATTTAGAGTACTAAAGGATTCATCATCAAATAAATATGCAGAATATTCAAGAAAGGTAGTCTATATGGTCCATCCCATTCCCTAATAGATGTTATATCTCCCCATTTTTACAAAATTACAAAATTAAGCTTTAGTGGAATTTCTTTTCCATGATATATTTGTTGTTGTGGTGTGGGTTTTGTGTCTCAAACATCCCTATAAAGGAGGTGGAATGGTTGCAAATTTAAAATTAGTGGACTAAGAAAGTGTCCAAAACTTTTATCCTGTGTGCTCCTTAAACAAAATTTTTGAACTTTGGAAATTATTTGATGAATATGGGATGATGCCCTTCCTTCAATTCATGAAGGGCTTCAATGAGGACCCAACTTCAAAATATGTTATTTTATTGAGGGAGGGAAAGGTGTCAATTTATAGTTTTAGCTTTGAGGTAATTCCAAATCTTATTGTTGATGACATGAGTCTAGAATGCAAGTGTTTAAAGAATGCAAAGGTAAGAACTTGGAACTAATAGATTTGATTGACAATTTCCTTCACAAGGATGATAAGTTGAAGAAATTTTAGAACAACTATGACAGAGAGAAACTGTCAACTCCCTATGGCCTAGTAAGTGTTTATATCATGAAATACTTTAAAAACAAAGGTAATTATACTATTGCACAAGGATATAATTTCCCTTTCCTATATCACATTAGGAAGAAAGAAAAAAATAATATCCTCTTCTTGTTTCTTTCCTCTTTGAACCAATGCAAGGCTAAAGGCCCCTCACACTTGTTGAATCAGGGGAAAATTCAAAGCATACAATTATTATTTTCCCTAACCACTTTTCCATGTTCAATGAAATTTATAAAGTATCTTCAAATTAAGCCTTTGAAGGAAAATCTACATCTATTGCAACTTAACCCTAACTTTGGTAAGAATCAAAAATTTACTACTCCACTAAGTTTTGCTTCACAAAAATATGTTGTTCATAGTATTTATGCTTCTCCAAACCCTATCACTAAAGGAAAAAAATCTACCCATCATTCTCAAAAAATGAAATTCCTAGAAAAACCCTACTACTCAAAAATAAAATGTTTGTATCCAAATGATATGTTGATGACTTAGAAGGTCACAATAGATAGACTAGAAGAGGGTGTGGAGGTATATTTGGATGATTTGAGTAGTGGTGAAGGTGAGAGGAGGTTGGATAGACTAGACAAGGTGGTGAAGAAGAATAAAAAATATAATGTTAAGGGAAAGAAAGTAGCTTTTCAAGAGGAGGAAGGTTCATTATATGAAGATTACTTTCCTATTATTGACGAGTAGGTCTTGGATACGATCTAAAAAGAATTAAAAGTAGTGATTGAAAATAATTCCAAAGAAAAAAATACAAATATGGAAGAGGAGGCAAAGGAGTAAAAGAGTGAGCATGAAGAAGAGAAGGTGAACCATATATTTTTGGCACCAATGCACTTCTCTAGCTCTTCTAGGGTTTTTCACCTAAAAGGAGAGAGGTAGGGCTAAAAATAATAGCTAGGTTCATTTAGATTATGTTATGTGTGATTTTTATTACTAAATGAAATAATCTAAGTGAAAATAAGCTATGAAATTGATTGAATATGACTGAGAAACCTAAGAAACAAGTGACGTTTGAAAACACATTGTGTTATGCAACAATGAACTAGGAATGAATGCAAAACTTAACAAAAATGAACTGAAATGAAAGTGTGCACCTAAGATGTTGAAGGAGGCTAGAAATGAAATTTTAAATGTTGTTGTTGCTAAAATTTAGTCCTGGTGGGACTCATTCACCATTATGGATGAATCGGTCCCAATTATGGAAAACTATGTCGGGGCCTATTTTAGCCAAATAGGTGTCTAAATCTACAAAAATCTTCAGAGAACATGTATAGTGGGACTCATTTTCCACTCTGGGTGAATTAGTCCATTCTAGATTTTCTAAAAACTCAAAAATGGAATTTGTAGCTTTTGGTCTGCTTAATTTGCACCTCCAGGTTTCCCAGTTTGAAACCCTGATTTTTGAAGCTATAAATGACTTTTTGTGTAAGTTTTGGCCTTGAAAAAGTTGATATGACTTCAAAAAGTTTACAAATTAATCTCCAATAATGTCCAATCCATCAAAACACCTAAATCTGCAAACACACATTGGAAGAGAAATAAATGGTGAATTTTAGGGCATAGGGTTTGCCTTGTTCAAACCCCTTTTTAGGTAATTAAACCAAAATGATGAAAATATGTAATGAATCATGAAACAATGGAGTTTTTACCTTGCCATGATGATTTAATTTGAATGTCTATAGAAAAACATGAAGATTTTTCCCTTGAATGTTTGAAAAGTGTTACCATGGTGACATAGAATTACAAAACCCTAACTTGCTTGACTTGAGATGGAAGAAAAATGATGATTGAAGTTAAGTTATGATGAATTATGGTTTAGAAGGTTGTATTTATAGGAAATTCACCTTATTTTTCCATAAATTTGACCCCTAAGGCTAACATGAAAAATTAAATAAAACTATAATTTTTCCCACTTATACCCTAAAAATGGCTCAAATGAGACTCATTCGCCACTAATTGTGAATGGGTCCCACATATATGGGACTAATTTTCCACTAATGGTGAATGGGTCCCATAGGGGCCATTTTTACTAGCTGGAATGTCAAGAAGTAAGAAAATTAGGTTTATATGATGACTATGTTGGTTATTTGATCAAATTATGCCTTGGGATGCACAATATGGGTTGATAGGGGCCTATTAGTAATGATATGAATGTTAATTAGGGATTGGGACAAATAAATCAATGTGAAAGTGTGATTAAATACACTTTAGTACACTAAAATGAGGTCTACATAGCCTAGGAAGGTACAAGAACCAATGTGAATGTTCAAGAAACATTACAACACTAGTTTAACATTAAGTTTAAGTTAAAAACCTTCTATATTGATGTAATTATATTATTAAATGCATTTTATAATGTTTAATTAGGGATAAATAGGTTCGTTAAGTCTAGAAAAGTGTGAGAGTCCTCTACAAGACATCCTTAAAAGCATGTTATTCAATTTGCAAGAGTCCAATACTTAGTTTGTATGTGAAAAACATCTGACAACACCAAATCAAGGCCTTATTAAGTCCAATTTATCATGAATTAATCTCATGTCAATCAAAGGATCCTTTTTTCTATGACACATTTAGCCCCCACTTTAGTGAGAGGATGAACTTGCTTCAAACTCAGACTAAAGTAGACATTCAAGAGAGATCCAAGTGTACAGATGCAAATGACAAAGAATGAAAAAGATCAAAGGAGGTTGCACAAGCCCCCAAGGATCCAAGATCGTAAGTCAAACCATCAAGATACATAATCATGCAATGAAAAGAAAGAAGAGGAAAATGAAAAGGTGGATCAAGCTTCAATTGTTTCTCCAACTAGTTGTAGATTAGATCTAGGTTGTTTGTTCTGAAATGAAATGTGTACTCACTCTAGGGTGATGAAACTCTTGGTGATCCGCTAGGTAAGAAAACCCAAAACTATATTCACTCTAGGGCCAAAGACCTTTTTGTTGTCCATGGGGTAATAAATCCCAAAAGTATACTCACTTTGGGGCCACGAAACTTTTTGTTGTTTGTGGGGTGAGAAATCCCAAAATGGTGAAATAGATACACTAGTTGGTATGCACCCACAAACACATAGGTGGTTGTGGGGAAAGTCATGCTCCTAGATGGGCTTCCCACTCAACCATATCAAATTTATAATCCTAATAACTTTAAAAGGTGCCATAAAGGAAAATGATTTTTGAGCTCTATGAAGTAAGAAAAACTTTGTATGCTTGACACTCAAAGACATTGTTAATGCAAAATAGTTTAAGAATTGTTCAAAGGGATTTTTCTTAATTCGTGTGAGGTCTTCATCTTAGGGAACACCATGCTTAATGTCTCCAAGAGAGGATAAGTGCAAAATAATTATCAGACTCTTGGAGGTAATCAAACCCAATTACTCCACCAAGAAAAGGACACATCACAAAAAGAAAGAAATCGCACAATGAAATGTGAGTGGTGATGTATACCCCCACTTCAAAGCAGTTGCAAACACCAATATTGTGAGAAATTTCTTTAAAGTAGAAGAGAAATAAGAAAACATGAGAGCTTACTTAGAAATCCTTATACCAAGTTATATGTTTCCAATAAGCTATGTCATGAAGAAAGAGTAGTATGTCACATCCGAGTCAATCTGAAGACATGTCATCCACATCCTAAGCTTTCTCTTATACATTCATGAAAGGTTAAAGATTAGTCAAAAGAGACAATGAAAAGTGACATGAGGACAAGGCTATCAAACCTTTTACCCCCACTTAGTGTAGGAAAAAGGTGAGCCTAGATGGGATGAAATGAAGTATTAGGTAGAAGAATTAGGTGCTGCCACACATGGAAGGGCACCATAATCATTGAGAGTTGGAATGCTATTATTTTATAGAGTGGGTATGTGTAGGATCATGATGGGCCAAAAAGTGGTGATATGATGGGTATGTGTAGGGTATGTGGCTCACAACTTTTTTTTACCCAAAATTGATGAAACAAAAAGGTTTTTTAAAGGAGATTCTAAACTTTCTACCAATATAAATTATGTTTTACTTTGAATTTAATAAATAACTATTATTCATTTTCTATTTGAATTATAACTAAAGTCCTAATTGATAGGCTAATTGAAAAACATCTACAAATTTCAAACAGTATCGCATTTTTTGAACCCAAAACATGTGTCACATTCTATGCTCCTCATAATATAAGATTAAAAAAGAAAAAAAATGAATTTCATGAAGTTTTGACCAAGTTAAGGTGGTTAGACATACAAGTTTTTATATTTTAAAAAATTATAATAAAAAATTCATAATTAACTATTTACTTGGAAAAAAGTACAAAAATATGCATCACATCAAGACATGAGTCCTCTACTTTTATCTAAAATATTATAAAAAATATTATAATTTTATTGTGGTTAGGGTGGTTAGGCAGACACCTACTTCTTATTTTTCTGAAATTTAAGTACTACTACATTGAAATTTCAAATTTTCACCAAATAGATTTTATTTTAAAACAAATAAACCTAGTAGTTTAGAAACTACATTCAATTTTCTACATATTCTATTCTTACATATTTTTGAAATAATATTGATAACTTATTCAATTTTTTACATCAAGTTGCCTAACTCTGATTTTTCTAAATTTTTTTCTATTTAAGGGCCTGTTTTTTCCATAATGATCCTGCACATACCCATGTCTTTGATGAAAGTGGATAGAAGTATGATATGTTAATTTTTTTCATGTGTAAGAGGAAGGTTGTAACTAATACCATAACAATCTACCAAGTGAGAAAAAGGGGGTGTGTGTTTGTGAGAAGGATTGGTTGTTGTATAAGAACACAAATCCTTGTTAATGTTATGTGGCATAGCTTCATGAGGGATGGGAGTTATATTTCCCCCATCACCACAATCAAGTAATTTGGTAGAACTAATTTGAGTGAAAGGAATGCAAGGTTGTGTGGATTGAGAGTGGGATATTTTACACCCTCCCTTAAAGGTTGGTGTGAAACTCCAATAACTACTAGGGCTTGTGTCTAAAAATGAATCATTTGTATATGACCCTTTGGACCATAAGGGTGAGATTTTGGAAATGTTATGGGAAGGAGGGGTAGAATCTAATGACCCCAAATTATCACAAAAGAGTTTTATTATAGGTGAATAGTTAACATCAACAGGTATAGGGTCAAGTTTTGATCTTAGAATAAAAGGATAAGGCTAGTGGGAAGTTTTGTGATCAATTGAAAAATAGCTTCACTCATTGACATCAATCGTGTATATCTTGCTTTTGTATTCAAACTTCATGACACGATGAAGGGTAGATGGGATACCTTTCATAGCATGAATCCATGGTCTCCCTAGGAGAATATTGTATGGAAGGGGTCCTTGCATGATATGAAGAGAGGTAGGCAACATTACAGGTTTGACCTCAATAGGTAATGTGATCATCCCAAGTGGTTTCCTATGAAAATTATCAAAGCCACAAATATGAACATCATTAAATGGGATGATATTTTTTTCCACGCAAATTTTGTGTAGGAGGTCCATGATAGAAACATTAATTTCTGATCCACTATCGATGAGAGTATTCTTAATTAGGGTTTCATTAATGATCACCTTTATCATCAAGGGATCATTTTTGTGTTGAATCTCAAGTGGGGGTAATCCATGTTAAGGGAATGTGATTTTTGACTGGGTGGCTTGTATGGGATGAGGGGAGGATATTACATAATTCTATTTTATGTAAGATTGGATCTCTTCCTTTTGTATTTCCAACATTTCATGGAAGATAAGTTTGACTGCTGGTGAAATTTGAATGAAATCCCATACAAATATATTAGCATGAGTCTTTTTAATATCTTAAAAACTAGGAACTTTTTGAGGAAAGGTAATGGTGTAGGAGTGTTTTTTTGTGCTCTAGATGTTTGAGCCACTAAGTTACAACATAGTGGCTGCAAAACATTGTTATGAGTAGATTGCATTATGGATTTCAAGACATCTCAATTTTTTTTATGTTTTTCACTAATGGAATGTGATTTAGGAATCTCACTAATTAAAGAAAGTCCCACTTGTGTCATCATAACCTCAAAATTTTTGTCTTGGTTGGCATGATATGTTGGTGAAGAGGATTCTAATGCCACTTGAGTATTATTATCTAGGGAAGGTTTAGTGGTTGAAGGATACATTTCAATGCTCATATGTCTGTGCACCATGATATTCTCCCTAGGAGAAGATTTTTTAGGAGAACACCAAGAAATTTTTTTGTGTCATTCATAGGTTGGTTCTTTTAAAAGAACTTCATTGAATGTAGGGGAATGATCGGTGGTTGAAGATTGGTTTACAAGAGGGGTTTTCCTAGGTGAAGGTGGACAACTAAGATATTCATGACCTTCATTAATTGTGTTGTTTAACATCAAAGTATCTACTGCACAACTAGGAGAGATACTAGAGGAAGAACAAATGTTGTCATGATCATCTAAGGTTGTGTTATGTTGGTTGTTAATGTGTTTTCCACTAAGAGAGGTAAAAGGATATAAACAACTAGGATTCTCAAAACTCTCACTAATTGATTCTTCTACTAAAATATCTTCATCACCAATAGGAGAGATATTATGAGAAGAACAAGTATGATTGTTAGGAATGGCCCAAGTTGTATTCTCTTTCACTAAAACACTCTCATAGGAAGGGGATAGGATGTGTTTCTTAATATGTCTACATATTCAAGGTACTAGGATTGTTTGAATAAGAATGAAAAGCACATGTAACCATTTCATGCAATGTTTCAGCAATATGAACAATGTGTATGTAAAGAAATAAAACACTCTTATCCAATGTATGCAACAATTTAAGAATGTAAACATTGTATATGTAAGAATGAGAAGTTCTTTTACCAAACTAATGAAAAGTTTTATGAATAGAAATATTGTATATGAAAAAGTGAAAAGTAATTTTATCAATGTTATGCAAAATTATAGAAATGGAAGCATTTTCAGATGTAAGGATGTGTGCAAATGAAGTGATTTTAAGAATGAGTAATCTAAAATTATGTTTTTGAGCTAAATGCATAAAAAAAATGTTCTAGAAAATTTTCGGACTTATACTATATGATATAAGGAGGCTTAGGAAGCACAAAAATGAGGTTTCTAATGCAGTAATAGATAGTCAAAAATCTAAACAGGGACTGATTCACCCAGTATGGTGAATGAGTCCTAGTACTGGTTTTTTCCAAAAATTTCAGAAATTTTGGAATTTTTTTTATGTGTTTAATTTTGTAAGATGCATACCTAAGATGGAGATGCATAATCTTAGCTATTTTTAAGGAAATTGTATGCAAAAATCCAAGCTAAATGCACCTATTTCTAATGTAAAAATTTGAAACCCTAGATGCAAATTAACCAATGCAATTCTAATGTGACAATCAATGCAAGCTAGGACTATAATGAAAATAGACTCCAAAACATAAAATAAAATGTTCAAAAAGAATTTTCACCAAAATGAATTGTACATTTTTGGCACCAATGCACTTCTCTACCTCTTCTAAGGTTTTTCACCTAAAAGGAGAAATATGGGCAAAAAATGTTTATGTCCACTCAAAGTTAATGAAATATGGATAGAATATGAATGTAATATATTTATATGCAATGTTTGAATGCAAGAAACTAATAATATTGATTGATTAATGAATGGATAATGAGGGGAATGAAATGAATAGTTTCTTGGAGGAAATAGAGGAATGTATGCACCTAGAAAAGTAGGAAGACAATGTTAAGAATATGGTGAGCATAGAGTAAAAGGAGGATCTAGAGAGTGTTACTCTCCAATTTTATAAGAATATGATAGACAACCTATAAGGGAGGGTTAGCTGATTGGATAGTGCTTTGAGTAGCATAATTTCTATCTCTCATGGGATCATGAACAAGACAATATTTGAATATTTTTTGAGCTTTCAAAATTCAGGAAATGAAATGTAGGAAGGAGGATAAATAGGATCCTAACAATCAAAAAGAATATATTTTTGGTGAAGATAAGGACACTTGGAGGACCGACATAGACCTAGTCAAATAGGAATGGAACCTAATTAATAATCAAAATGAGTAGTCTCTAGTTATTAGGTTTCTTTTGTTATTTTTTGGTTATATGGTTCCTATGTGTCTATCTCTCTGAGGTCTACATACCATTTTGGTATTTTATCTAAATCATTGTTTATATTTAACCTTTTTTTGTTAGCTAGTTGGCCAATAGGCCTTTGGTTCTATTTGAAATAGTGGCCCTAGTGGCCTTTTTTTGTTTCTATTCTATTTATGAGAAAGTTCCTTACCCTTCAATTTTAATCAAAATTTTTTTGATAACTATGATTAGAATATATGAATCATGTATTAGTTGAATATACTATTGTGTATATTTATATTTAGTTTATCTCTATTTTTCTCACATCACATTTTTCTAGGATGGATGTGTGAACAACATTTGAGCAGTTGCTCAAAATTCATGTTGGGGAGGATGGGAGGTAGTTTATAGATGTTTCTCTAGTTTTTCCCTCAATGGATTATGGCTACATTTATCTTTTATTTGTATTTCAAGTTAAACTTAATGTACAGTGGGATAAATACTCTCCCCTCGCATACATTCTTTGAACTTACAAGAATATATTTCAGCTTTAAGATTGATATTGTAGTGCCTTTCCATTCTCATAGTGGATGTGCATGAAGTTTGGCTTTGGAACTTGGAGATGAAAGTAAAATAATAGAGAAATTTAAAGGTATGTGCTAATGATGTTAAACAATTGATATTGTATATCATGAATTTATGGACTAAGTAAAAATGTTAGGAAATGATTTATTATATGTGTTTAAGGATATATTTATCATGATGTGTGTGTTTAGACATGACCATTATTACGATGTATGTTATTGACATATTGATGTGATGAAAGTGTTTTGTTACCTTTGGAGTTTTCACTTGATTCTAATATATTATCATTGTATTGTCATATTATTATAATTTTGATTATGGTTATTTTTATTATTATAAAATATACTGATTTGTGTTCAAGCTTTGTGGCTGCAAGATGGGGCATGAGCTTCTATTAGTGTTGTGGTGAGTATGATGCATATTGTTATGTTATTGTTATTATACAAAGATTTACTTGGATAACTGAGTGATATAGTAGTATGTTTGTTAGGATAAGTGGAAAGGGCAGCATCGTACCATTGGACGTATGAGAGACATACGAGAATGAAGATACGATTGCTAGAGCCTCTTTCCTAGTGCTTCGGCTATTATGCACATGTGCTCTAATTTGTATGTTTAAGTGAACAGGTACTAGGCTACGTCTCTACCTAAATTAGTAGGTCTGAGCGTGCCTCTAATCCCAATGGTGGTTGAGGAGATAACATCTAGGCCCAAATTATAACTTAACCCTGACCATTGTTCTCAATTAGAGACAATTGATGAAGAATGTGTTAACTTTTTCGGGTTGTCATGAGACAATGTCCGATCTTCTTTACCCTATGTTTGGAGTGTTGCATTTATTCAATTGTTTCTTATGTGATATGTGATTGTTTGATTTTGTTGTCTAACCTTAGTTTTGGATCCCAACCTGTTGGTGTTAAACCTCGTGGTTAGTTGTGTTGTTATGATTGTGATTAGTGTTATTTATCTTTTGATGTGAATGTTGCTCTTTCATGTGAAGTTATTTTATGATTTATATTTTACCTTAGTTTGTGAATTATTTGAGTGAAGTTAGATATTGAATCTATCATATTTATTATTATGGTTTTTATTAATGTGTTTGAGGTGTGATATAATATTGTCCATAAGTGACATTTATTTATGTTATGTTTTATTATGTTATTATTTTGAGGAATAATTATTTAATTATTGTTTATTATTATTATTATTTGGTATTTGATTATTGTTTATTGAGTAATATTTGTTTTACTTTTGTTTAGATATAATTTTTGCATTATTAGTCTTTTGATTCATTTTATTAAAATGGTCACTAAATTTATGTTTTATGGAGTCTTTATGTGGTTTTAATGATTTAAAATGTTTCCTATGTAATAGCTTTATGGGTGAGAGGTATTTTTATTTTATAAAATTATATTTTTTGAGTCTAGAACCCACCCTAATTACTCCATTATGAAAAGTGACGAAAATAGAAGTGGAAAGGGGGCTGGAAGGTTGTCTTTTGGGGGGAGAAGTGTTCTCTTTATTCTGGGAGGAGATAAAGGGTTTCCGTGCTGTTGGGTTATTCAATTTTTTGGCATGCATGTTGGATTTGGATTGGGATTCTTTTTCGGGAGAGATTTTTCTATGCTTGAAAAAAGGAAGGAGCAATGGGAAATTTGTGGCAATTTGAGGGTTTTGAAAATTGAAAACTTTGGAGCTCAGCATCAAATTTCTATCATTCCCAAGCGTTGGATCCAGGCTGGATTTTCAGATCTTATGTTAAAATTTTCTTTCGCATGCATGAATGATTTGATTGATTTCTTTCTTTTGATTTTTTTGAAAATAAATATTGGATGGTTTTATTTCTGTGTGTGAATGAAACATTTATTCTACAATAAAAAAATCAATACATATTTGTTATTCTTAGTATTTACCAGTAAAAGGGTCTGATTGCGTTGCTCATAAATCTAAATTTACAAACTGGGTTGGTGAGATTTTTAAAGGGTTTTTTCATTTCGTTGTCCTTTAAATTCTTTCCAAAAATCTCAGAAACCCAGATTGTAGTTTGTGAGATATGGTTGAAGTACAGGACTGCTGTCAAGTTGCTCCTCTATGACTGCAAATATATTTATTTCTCTCTGTAAAACAGTCAATGAAAGATTGAGATTTTAAATTTATAGGGGTTTGAAATAGCTTAAATTAATTTTAATATATTTTTTATATATATATTTTATTTTGGATAAAATCTGGTTGTTAAGTTAGTTATTTTGTCATTTGACTGTAATCGAGTATTACCGAAAAGAGGGTTTTATGGAATATGTCTGTTGTTTTGCATTTTATGAAATTATTATTCACTTTTAGTCAATTTCTTCTGCGCAGCTGAGTAGTCGACGACCAAATCTGAAATGGGTATTTTACAGATTTTGATTTTGAGTTGATATGACTATTTTATGGCTGTTTTATTGTTAACAGATTTGACTGTTGTCAAGTGAGAATTAGTTTAGTTTTAGAAGTTGTATTTGAGGGTATAACTTTACTCTTTGATCTGTATTATGTTGTACCATTTTTATTTAATTGCGTTTACTATTTTTATGTTATAAATCTCTTCATATTTGTGAGATCTTGTATTGAAGCTTCTATATTTATAAAGATCAATTATGTCAGGGATGTGCATTGTTGGTCTTGATTGTGAATTACTAAACTAAAGTGAGTTATTATGCTATAAGATTATGAGATTGATGTAATATACTTTATTGTAGTGTTGTGGTTTAATGATAAGTTTTTTTAGTTTTCTATCCATTTGTGTTATGTGTTTGGGTCTATAGAAGTACCTAGAAGCATTTGTGAAGTTATTGTAATTTTCGGTTGATTCTTATTTTGGTAGTTTTCTTGGGATGTTTAGTGTCAGCCACTTGTTATTTCTGTTTTGTTGTTTGCTTGTTTGTGGGGCCTAGTGTTGTCTCCTAGCACGGAGGGAGTGGGCCTCAGGGTTCCACGTGGTAAGGTGGTATTTCTGAACCATCCATTGGGATTTAGGTGGTGCAATTCATGCGCAACATGGAGAGTCTTTCTTTCCGCTTCATTCTATAGTTGAATTTATGTGCAGGTGATATTTTCATAAAAAAAATTATGTTTAATATATCTTATACATATGTACTTCTTAGATTTCTGAATCGTATTCATGGTAGCATTCTTGTATAAGAAAAGTGAGTGAATTGTTACAATCTTGATTATACACATTTTTACTATTGTTTAGTATGTAATAGAGAGGTTTAATATAGAAATGTTGTATTTATAATGCATAAGTTTAATTAAGTAGTAGATATGATATATCTTTATGTACTTATTTTATAACATTGATTAAGAATAGATTTGTATTGACATAGTGTTAGATGTGGTTGAAAATAATTTCGATATGTTATCATATGTAATTTGATGTATGAAATTAATTTACATTCAAGTGTTAGTAAAATATAGTCATAGTATATCAAATATGTTATTTAGACTTAATTAGTGTAGGTGTATCTTAGTAGCGACGTTAGGGGACCATGGTGGATAGGTGTGCAAATGGGTTATATTCAATATTATGTTTAGGTTATAATGTGATTATAATATCATGCTGATGTAATAATGTTATTCATATTAATTGGTTGAGTTGCATTAGTTAGTGTTACTTTAGGTTCTTTAAAAAAAATAATAAAAGAAAAAAAAATTGGCTTGATGTTGATGGCCTTTTGTGTTAATCTACTTGGTCCCTTAGCGGGGCGTTACATCTGGTATCAGAGCCACTGTTGCAGCACTGGGATCTTTGGTTAATGTTGATTGTCCATGTCTTGTTATAGTAACTTTTCTTATACATGTGTTGATGAATGTTTGATGTGTGACTAAAAAGTTGTAGGGACCCTTGTGTTAGATACTTTGTTTTGATCTATACATTTAGTTGAGACGTTAGATAGAGGATTAAACACTTTGTGTATTCTCTTGTTGGGTGTGATTCCTTATATGTTTGTAACTATTGTTTTTTTTTTTTTTCTGATTTTGTTTTATTTCTATGACTTTTAATTCTTTGAAAGTGTAAATTTAATCTTAGGATGTATTTGTGGGTTTAGATTAACTAGTTGTTAAGTTCGTTTGTGGATTTTTTTTGTTTGACTAAATGTGCATTAAGAAAAAAATGTTATTTTGTGCAGTTGGGCTACTTAAATCATTTTATGTAAGTGGAAATGTATGTTATGTGGTTAAAGGGGAAGTCATAACCTGAGTATGTCATCTATTCGTGTGTTTTTCTATGTTTTGTAGGAATGTTACACCCATATGTTGTTTAGTGTGTTTTCATAATGTTAAGAATAGATTGCATGTAAAATGGTTTTTAGAATAGATTAAGGAAAATATGTAGATGGTTTATAAATGAATTATTGTCGATATTTTGTGATCGTTATAATACATGTTGAGTGATGTAATGAAATTTTAACTTTGTTTTTAGCTATGTTTATCAATGGAAAACTTGTCTATGAGTGGTACTTAAAATTTGGGTAGAAGGTGTGACTTATTTTTTTTTTGTATAAATGCTTTGTTTGGAAATGTTGCATTTGCAAATTGCTTGCATTGAATTAAAAATTATCTTATTTTTTTTCTTCATCCTAGCCCACATATAGTTAAAAAAAATAAATAAATAAATAAATAAATAAATAGTATTAAACAACATTATAATAGAAAATCATTTAGGTCTTAAACTTGTATGCTTAAACCTTGACTATGAATCAAAGAAATTATGTTTGAATTTACTTGAGTGGTGGACTATATATTCTCTTAAAATTGTACTCCTTATTCATGGTTCATGCATAAAAGATAAATTATGAATGAGACTAAGTGTAGTTGCTAGGTATTTAATCTATGTATTTGGAAATAAATTTATGTGAATAAGTTTGCATCATATGATATGATATGTTTTTATTGGAAATGACTATTTTTGTGGAATAAATAAGATGCTAGTGCATATAACTAAATTTCTATTTTAAAAAATTATGATGATTGTATTGGTATTTGGACACCTTGGTTGTTTTGTATAGTTGAAACCTATAACACAATGTCTCTCCTTTCTTACTTTTGTATAAATAGAAAATATTTATCCATTGGATGTCTTGCATGTCAATTTATTATGTGGGGGTAACATGTGAAACAATTAAGCTTAGGTATCAGATATGGATGTTTGAGTAGGCATAATCACTATGCAAATATTTAGTGTTACTTGTATTGGCCTGAGATAAAGTTTGAGAGAATGTGAGATTGTGTTTTGAAAAAAAAAAAAAAACAAATATGTGATGTCCTTTTGTTCTGTGAAAATTTGAATAACTTGTGTATAACTAGTTGAACTCTGGATACACGAATAATGGTGTGGAAGTATTAATGATTCTTAGATGCATTTAAAAATTCATGCTACTTATAAAAAAAATTTAGTGTGGAGGAAAAATTAGTTTGCATATGCATATGTTATAAGGATAAAATGTTATGTTGAATGAATAAAAGTGAATGAGAACTTGTTTAGTGGAGTTGATAAGTGATCACGATAATCTTGACATTAACATATCGGCATCATGTGATATATGGATAAGAGTAGAGTGAAAGAAAAACTGATAAAAGGGTTATTGACATATGTAATGATATGAATCACATGGATTATGGAAGTAAATGTTCTCATGGAATTGTGTATGTAATTTTATCCCTTGTAAATGTGAGAAACCAATAACTATGCATTGGTTGAGTGTTGTGAATACCCCGTACTTGCTTTGTGTGCCCATGGGATGGTGATACTGTGTACCCATCCATGGAGAAAATTGTGTATTTGTTGGTGTGGAATTAACCATACCTTTATGTGTTCTTGTATGTTTGTTACCTGATTGAGGGCCAACCCACGTGAGGTTGAAATTTATATATGAGTAGCCAAAAGATAGTTTCACAGATTCTTTTCTTTTGGTTCTCCAGTCCCTCAATCCGTGAAGGGGTAGTAGCAGCCACAAAGTTCCTTGGGCGGAGTGTGCAGCGTACGCATAATGCGACGCAGAGCAGTCTTAGCTCAACTGATCCTGAGGCAACGTACTCACTACTTCCCCTTATGATGGATCAAGGTACTTGATCCATATGTGTGAGCCTAATCCCCACAGTTTTGAGTATAGCAGCATTGGTTTGTTAGTATTTGTCTAGCCGTCCATAGGGACATTGAGCTGACATTAGCGAGTCAACCTCATCCGTATGAGAGGTGAAGCTCAGGTAGCCCCATATTGATATACTCATATATGCATTATATATACTGTATTCGCACATGTTCCGACATGATGCAATGGATACGATGCCACACCCCACTGATGTTCTGATACAGTGCTGGTGATGATGCCGTGTTGCTGATGGTAGCGAGCTGGGCTCGAGGACACGATGCCACGTGCATAGACACGTGAAGGTGCACTATGAGATTGTGTTATGATAGCCTACTTGTGTGATGAGCGTGATGGGGCCTCACACACTTGTAGAGGGAATACTCATGTTTGCTTTCGACATTGTTTGGGTCGGTTAGCATATGGGTATGTCCTAGCCATGTATACCTCTGGCTACGGCGAGTACCTGCGTGTGCCTTCTCCATGAGGTATCGCTATGCAATGTGTGTCTAGCACGTGCCTATTTTCGTGGAGCCACAGACACACTGCCATGCGGCATACGACCAGTGCGTGCCTTCTCCGGCTGGTGTATGACCATGCCGCACTGAGATGCGATGCGGGATGGGGGCCGAGGTGCACATCCCATGCGGATAGCCAAGGAGTGCGAGGGCCACTTGGCTAGTCCATGCCACGTGACGACGCGAAGCAGGGTGTAGTCGAGGGGCACGCTCTAGGACATGTGGATGGCATGCTCACTCTGCACCACATGGGGCTATTGTATAGCCGGACGTTGTTCCCTCCTTCCTCGTTTGGTGGCTAGTATCTAGTCACGCAGTGTTGTATAGTGCAATTTCTAAGATTGTGAACTTTTCTTTATAATTATTGATGAGTTTCTAGTGATTGTGAAGGCTGATACCTTGTTTATATTTGATTGTGATGGTTTAGCCACACCTTGTGATCTTATTTGCTCGTAGCCCTTGTGGTTACATTTGATTTAGTGTTGAAATTATGCACATTAATTTTTTTTTTATTGTTGAAATTGAATTTTTATTTTCTTTTATTTATGACTTTGGTGGCTAAACTAATTTATCCTTATTGTTTTCGATGTCGGTCATTTGTCGTATTGTGATTCCTCTCCAAGGATGTATGAGGCAAACTTGGTGAGTGTATACGAGGAAGTAGACGCAGGGAACCATGAGGATGGGGGTATGTGAGGCTGTTACACAGCTAGAACCCACTACCCACCTATGTGTGATGACTATCTCTTGGAGGCTAACCACCTTACAAAACAAGAGGTAGGTCATTGTAGTCTTGTATGGATGGTCTCACCATGTGAGTGTGGCCTAACACCATCAAGCCTCTGAGTGTGAGGTATGGATTATGTGAGATGGATATTGGCTTTTGGCTCATGGATTATATATCATTGATTAGTATGCTGCTTTCCGGTGTCCAGATGGACCCTTGTGTAGCCTTGTGATATTTTTTTTCTGGTGATGTGATTGTGTATGTATGTGTTAGATGTATATTTCTTATGTGTTGTTGCTTATTGATGTAAAAGAGGGATAACCATGCTATGTTAAATGTGAATGTATTGTCAATCTATGGTATAAAATGGAATGGATGTTCTTGAAATCATAAATTGTAATTGAAAATAAGTTTCTAAAACATGAGACAATGTGTATTTTTGAATTAAAAAAAAAATTATTATTATGTGCATCCCTTGCATAAGATTATGGAGATTTTTATAAATTAGGAATGAAAAATGAGTTAATTGGAGTGCTTGCTATATTTGTTAGTGTAAAATCAAGTATCATACTGTAAGAGATGTAAGGATTTCTAAGTAAAGGTAGATAGAAAAATATTACTTGCTAAAGTGTAGTTAGATAGTATTTTGATCGAAGATATTCAGAAAGAGGATGTACATCAAATATAGAATAGAAATTTTTTGGTACTAATGTCTTATGTTTCCACCCTAGTCTGTGACTTCCAGGAGTAAGTCAAGTTTTAGGGGGGGAGGATGTAGTGCATTTCCATTCCCATAGTGGATGTGCAGGAAGTTTGGCTTTGGAACTTGGAGATGAAAGTAAAATAATAGAGACATTTAAAGGTATGTGCTAATGATGTTAAACAATTGATATTGTATATAATGAATTTATGGACTAAGTAAAAATGTTAGGAAATGATTTATTATATGTGTTTAAGGATATATTTATCATGATGTGTGTGTTTAGACATGACCATTATTACGATGTATGTTATTGACATATTGATGTGATGAAAGTGTTTTGTTACCTTTGGAGTTTTCACTTGATTCTAATATATTATCATTGTATTGTCATATTATTATGATTTTGATTATGATTATTTTTATTATTATAAAATATACTGATTTGTGTTCAAGCTTTGTGGCTGCAAGATGGGGCATGAGCTTCTATTAGTGTTGTGGTGAGTATGATGCATATTGTTATGTTATTGTTATTATACAAAGATTTACTTGGATAACTGAGTGATATAGTAGTATGTTTGTTAGGATAAGTGGAAAGGGCGGCATCGTACCATTGGACGTATGAGAGACATACGAGAATGAAATATGATTGCTAGAGCCTCTTTCCTAGTGCTTCGGATATTATGCACATGTGCTCTAATTTGTATGTTTAAGTGAACAGGTACTAGGCTACGTCTCTACCTAAATTAGTAGGTCTGAGCGTGCCTCTAATCCCAATGGTGGTTGAGGAGATAACATCTAGGCCCAAATTATAACGTAACCCTGAACATTGTTCTCAATTAGAGACAATTGATGAAGAATGTGTTAAATTTTTTGGGTTGTCATGAGACAATGTCCGATATTCTTTACCCTATGTTTGGAGTGTTGCATTTATTCAATTGTTTCTTATGTGATATGTGATTGTTTGATTTTATTGTTTAACCTTAGTTTTGGATCCCAACCTGTTGGTGTTAACCCCCATGGTTAGTTGTGTTGTTATGATTGTGATTAGTGTTATTTATCTTTTGATGTGAATGTTGTTCTTTCATATGAAGTTATTTTATGATTTATATTTTACCTTAGTTTGTGAATTATTTGAGTGAAGTTAGATATTGAATCTATCATATTTATTATTATGATTTTTATTAATGTGCTTGAGGTGTGATATAATATTGTCCATAAGTGACATTTATTTATGTTATATTTTATTATGTTATTATTTTGAGGAATAATTATTTAATTATTATTTATTATTATTATTATTTGGTATTTGATTATTGTTTATTGAGTAATATTTGTTTTACTTTTGTTTAGATATAATTTTTGCATTATTAGTCTTTTGATTCATTTTATTAAAATGGTCACTAAATTTATGTTTTATGGAGTCTTTATGTGGTTTTAATGATTTAAAATGTTTCCTATGTGATAGCTTTATGGGTGAGAGGTATTTTTATTTTATAAAATTATATTTTTTGAGTCCAGAACCCACCCTAATTACTCCATTATGAAAAGTGACGAAAATAGAAGTGGAAAGGGGGCTGGGAGGTTGTCTTTTGGGGGGAGAAGTGTTCTCTTTATTCTGGGAGGAGATAAAGGGTTTCCGTGCTGTTGGGTTATTCAATTTTTTGGCATGCATGTTGGATTTGGATTGAGATTCTTTTTTGGGAGAGATTTTTCTATGCTTGCAAAGAGGAAGGAGCAAGGAGAAATTTGTGGCAATTTGAGGGTTTTGAAAATTGAAAACTTTGGAGCTCAGCATCAAATTTATGTCATTCCCAAGCATTGGATCCAGGTTGGATTTTCAGATCTTGTGTTAAAATTTTCTTTCGCATGCATGAATGATTTGATTGATTTCTTTCTTTTGATTTTTTTGAAAATAAATATTGGATGGTTTTATTTCTGTGTGTGAATGAAACATTTATTCTACAATAAAAAAATCAATACATATTTGTTATTCTTGGTATTTACCAGTAAAAGGGTCTGATTGCGTTGCTCATAAATCTAAATTTACAAACTGGGTTGGTGAGATTTTTAAAAGGTTTTTTTATTTCGTCGTCGTTTAAATCCTGTCCAAAAATCTCAAAAACTCAGATTGTAGTTTGTGAGATATGGTTGAAATACGGGACTGCTATCAAGTTGCTCCTCTATGACTGCAAATATCTTTATTTCTCTCTGTAAAACAGTCAATGAAAGATTGAGATTTTAAATTTATAGGGGTTTGAAATAGCTTAAATTAATTTTAATATTTTTTTTAATATATATATTTTATTTTGGATAAAATCTGGTTGTTAAGTTAGTCATTTTGTCATTTGACTGTAATCGAGTATTACCGAAAAGAGGGTTTTATGGAATCTGTCTGTTGTTTTGCATTTTATGAAATTATTATTCACTTTTAGTCAATTTCTTCTGCGTGGCTGAGTAGTCGACGACCAAATCTGAAATGGGTATTTTACAGATTTTAATTTTGAGTTGATATGACTATTTTATGGCTGTTTTATTATTAACAGATTTGACTGTTGTCAAGTGAGAATTAGTTTAGTTTTAGAAGTTTTATTTGAGAGTATAACTTTATTCTTTGATCTGTATTGTGTTGTACCATTTTTATTTAATTGCGTTTACTATTTTTATGTTATAAATCCCTTCATATTTGTGAGATCTTGTATTGAAGCTTCTATATTTGGAAAGATCAATTATGTCAAGGATGTGCATTGTTGGTCTTGATTGTGAATTACTAAACTAAAGTGAGTTATTATGCTATAAGATTATGAGATTGATGTAATATACTTTATTGTAGTGTTGTGGTTTAATGATAAGCTTTTTTAGTTTTCTATCCATTTGTGTTATGTGTTTGGGTCTATAGAAGTACCTAGAAGCATTTGTGAAGTTATTGTAATTTTCGGTTGATTCTTATTTTGGTAGTTTTCTTGGGATGTTTAGTGTCAGCCACTTGTTATTTATGTTTTATTGTTTGCTTGTTTGTGGGGCCTAGTGTTGTCTCCTAGCACGGAGGGAGTGGGCCTCAGGGTTCCACGTGGTAGGGTGGTATTTCCGAACAATCCATTGGGATTTAGGTGGTGCAATTCGTGCGCAACATGGAGAGTCTTTCTTTCCGCTTCATTCTATAATTGAATTTATGTGCAGGTGATATTTTCATAAAAAAAATTATGTTTAATGTATCTTATACATATGTACTTCTTAGATTTCTGAATCGTATTCATGGTAGCATTCTTGTATAAGAAAAGTGAGTGAATTGTTACAATCTTGATTATACACATTTTTACTATTGTTTAGTATGTAATAGAGAGGTTTAATATAGAAATGTTGTATTTATAATGCATAAGTTTAATTAAGTAGTAGATATGATATATCTTTATGTACTTATTTTATAACATTGATTAAGAATAGATTTGTATTGGCATAGTGTTAGATGTGGTTGAAAATAATTTTGATATGTTATCATATGTAATTTGATGTATGAAATTAATTTACATTCAAGTGTTAGTAAAATATGGTCATAGTATATCAAATATGTTATTTAGACTTAATTAGTGTAGGTGTATCTTAGTAGCGACGTTAGGGGACCATGGTGGATAGGTGTGCAAATGGGTTATGTTCAATATTATTTTTAGGTTATAATGTGATTATAATATCATGTTGATGTAATAATGTTATTCATATTAATTGGTTGAGTTGCATTAGTTAGTGTTACTTTAGGTTCTTAAAAAAAAATAATAAAAGAAAAAAAAAATTGGCTTGATGTTGATGGCCTTTTGTGTTAATCCACTTGGTCCCTTAGCGGGGCGTTACAGATATAAATAGTTTAGGCCTTTCACTTCTTATAAAAAAAAAACCAACTCCAATTACCATTTATTGTAGGTACTCTCTAACATAAAATTAAATTATATCTAAAAAAGCCACATGTAAAGAATTAGTTCAACTCTATATTAATTTCTAAAAAAAATTATAACAATTTTTTTTTGCATCCTTTATGTTATAATGTAGTATAATAAATAACCACCATTTTTTAATAGGAGAATACATATGAAGGGAAAATGTAAGAAGTAAACAAACTTGTAGTGTCTCTATCCAGTTTGAACTAACATTGGTACATCACTTAATCACAAAATTATATTATATTTGTGTCAAAATCAATAATAGAAAAATTTAGTCTTCCTAGTTAATGGAATCGTATAAAACTATGTTAGATTTATTTTTTCTTGCTTAATTTTATTCAAAATAAATCCAAATCCATAACTTTTTTATACATTGTTGACAAGGAATTGTTCAAAAACTAGTTATCTTTCTCTTCAATGTTTCTAAGAAATTTTTTGATATTTTTCCAATATTTTAAAAGAATTGGTTCCTATATCATGGACCTTTTATGAACTTATTATTCATTTTGGTAATGGAAAAAGTATACCTTTTTCCTTACTTTGTAAATAATTAATGAATAAAATGAACTTAATGATGCCTTTATTTAGTGTTGTAATGTGTTTACACATTCACATTAAGTTTAGGGCCCTTTTTAACAAAAGAACTTAATTATGCCTTAGTTATGGTGTTGTAAAGTGTATCTTTACACTTTCACACTAATCTAGGGCTTTATTAAATAATTGAGCTTAAGATGCCTTAATTGGCCCCTTTAATTCACACCCAAGACTAATTAATTGCATTTTCTAAGGGATAAAACCTGACACTCTTAAATGATATTATACAACACTTAATTTTACAAGGTGTGTGTCCTAGGATAGTGACCTAGGACCCATTTACAACCTGGTGAATGGGTCCTCACTTAACCCTAGGATCCCCCCTTGGAATATTTTTTTCAAGCTATTTTAATTATTTCAAATCCTAGATCTAATATAGGTTTGTGTTATTTTAATTTTGGGAATTAAGAGTAAGATAAGTTTAAATATAAGGTTATTTCACTTAGTTTCACTAATAATTTTTATGAGAAATCAAGAGTACTTCCACAAGAGCATTATAGAGAATTCAAGAAGGAATTCAAAGGAAAATTTATGGAAATTTATTGTAGCAATCATGAGATTAATCGTCATGTCAAAGTCATGCATGTTGTTGAGCTAATGCAATGATGTAGCATTGGATATCAAGTTCAAGTGCTAAAATCCATTATCCTATGTCACATTAATGGTCAGGATCTACACTCATTGAGGCCATTTCATGCTAAGTTTCATATTTGTAATCCAAGGTTTCAATAAGGTTTGTTGATTTGTTACATTATATGTTATTTATTCATCATTTCTTTATGCATTGTTTCATTACAAGGTTTAATTACCAAAATGGGGTTTGACCAAGGAAAACCTCTATTCCCTAACAAAACAACATTTTTCTTCTCCTTTTATGTGTGATTGCAAGTTTTAGGTTGAAGATCAATTAGAAAAAAAAGTTGTCAAAGTTATCACATTTCTTACAAGATCATGAAAATTGAGCTACAATTATTTTTTCCAAGTTTCTAATAGTCTCCAACTAGGATCTGGGAGAGTAAAATTGAAGAACAGAACCCATAAAGCATTTTTTTAGAACCCTATCCAACACCCATTCACCATAGGGTGAATGAGACCTCAGTGAGGTATGAAAAAACACTTTTTGAAATAGGTACGTAACATTTGACACTCTTAAGGGTTTGGGGCCCTAGCTTGGTTGGCTAAATCTTTCCTGTAATAGGAGGTTGGTCACAAGTTCTAGTCTCCCCCATCCCCGTGGTACTGGAGGGCGTGTTGCACCAGCACCGCTGGTCACATTAAAAAGTTTACCAGGCGCACTGTAGTTTATAGGGGGTCGTGCTACCCAATTCCTACAGTCTTTAAAAAAAAAAAAAACATTTCACACTCTTCAAGCCTACCTTTTGATTGGTATATCAATTAGCTTTGATTTTTTATTATCAACTGCACATGATACCCCTCATAATTGAGTGAAACACATAGAAAAATTAGCTATACCATTTTGTTAATCCATTTTGGTGCAGTTAGGTTTCTTTATTTCATTTTGGTGAACCCAACTCTTTTGATGATTGTAGTTTTCTAATTTTGGAGTCCTTTTCATCCTAGATTTATATACTACATTCATTTTAATTGAATTAGATCTCATTTAGGGAGTCTAGTTTGTATTCCAAATTGCATCTCATTATAGGTTTTATGATTTCATTATTTGCATTCTTTAAATCTGAAAAAAAAATTAGTCATCTTGCATATCATTTACATCATATAAACTTGCATTTTAAAATTGAAACGAAAAAATTTATATCTAAATAGGTTTTTTAGGTCATTATTTTGTGACATTTTCAACTTGCATTTCATATTGCATTTACAAAAAAATGAAATTGAAACTTATTGTAGTAGAGCTGAATTAGAAAATCATTAGAAAAGACCATACAATTTGTAAGTAACAACTTCAAAACCCTAATCTTGGACCCATTCGCCATAGGGCGAATGAGTCTCTGATAAAGTCCTAATCTACATTTCTAGGAATTAAAGTCTTTTGTTTTTTGTTTCTATTTGCTATTATCAAATCTTTGTTACTATTTTTTGAGTTTGCATTTTATTAATTTCATCATATCTAGCATAGTTTAGTACATTTAGTTAATTTACTAATTTCAAAATTACATTTACAAGATTTCATTTTCAAATTGTTGCATAGTGTAATAATCAAACTAGCTTGTTTAGAATCTAAAAATTTTATTTACACATTGCATTCTAGGTCATTGTATTGCATTTTAAGCCTATTTACATTTTGTATTTGCACACTAAGTTTGTGAAACTTTTATGAGCTTTACAACTTTGTGTCCTATTATCAATACTATTGTGAGATGTAGTTCAAGACTTATGTCATCCCATGATACACCATTCATCATGGATCTTGGGTTTTCTAACTCTTTTTCTAATAGTGTTGATAGTCAACCCCCTATGGGTCATAGTGTGCATACCTCATTTCCCATGACTTCACTCCCTACAACAAATGTACATGATGTTATCAATACCATGCCTATCATGAGTATTTGTACTCAAGCTTTGGGGTATACTCAAAGCCAAGGTGAAACTTTTATTTCTCCTTCTACAATACCCATTTTAATTCTTGCATACAGTAGTAATCATGTTACTAGCCCATTAAACCTACTAGTAATGTCAACACTTCCTTAGGTATTTCTGTTTGGACTCCTTGTAGTTTGGTCCATTCAAACCTCATATCTCTTCAACCATCTCCCTGTACAAACCTAAAATTCACTTTCCCTCCATGAAAATACACCACTCCACCTTATTCCCCTCCACCTTATAATACCAAGAATGATGCCACCATTCACAAACTTTTGCAAAACATGTCAGCCCTTTAACAAAAAATTTCTACCATAAATAAAAACAACAATGGTAAACCTTCACAATACATCAAAACCAAACCATTATCCCTAGAGATATTGAAAACAAAAATTCCACAAGGTAGAGATTTCCCTAAATTTGAGAAATATGGTGGGAAAGGAGATCATGTTAACCATGTGTCTACTTATACAACCCTATGTAGTGATTTCACCTTTGAAGATAAGATCTTGGACAAACTCTTATGTAGGTCATTAAAGGATACTACTTTAGAGTGGTTTTCCTCCTTACCAAATGACTCATTTGGCTCATTCAATGAGCTTGTTGATTTCTTTTACAACCACTTCCACATTCACATGGATCCCAAGATGATCCAAGTTGATTTAATAACATGCAAGCAAAAGGATGATGAGAAAGTGACTAATTTCATAGAAAGATACCAAATTATTTATTCACAAATAAACATTAAAATTCTCAATGCTGACCTTCAAAAAATGTTTATTGCAAATTTACAAAACAAACTAAAAAACAAGCTTAAGATGTTGAAATTCCCATCCTTCACACAATTATGTTCAACCCTTCATGATTATCATAATTCGGCTTATGGTTGTGATGTGAGAAATCCACCTAGCCATACTAAAAATTCTAAATCCACACCTCAAAATAATTACCATCCTTTCAATAAGTTGAATAGGTCCTTTTTACAACTTGATTCCCCTCAACCAAACCAACAAGCTGATAAACAAGTGGCTGACATAAAGATGAAAAATTCATATACCTTTGTGGATAGGAATAGAAAATTTACTCCCATATGCAATACCCTTCATAATATCATGCTACGGCTCGTAGAAAAGAATATGCTTAGCTTACCTCCTGTCAGATCTCTTGATCCTAACAAACCATTACCTACAGGGTATATAACAAATTCTTATTGCCATTATCACTAGAAAATGGACATGATAAAGTATATTGTAAGCATCTTAAACATCTAGCAAAAGACCTCATCGATTCTAATCATCTTCTAATTGGAGGGATGTAGCTCCTCCTAACCATAACTTACAAATCTTTATAAATCCCATGCCAAAACACACTATTTCATTTATCAAAAGCTAGTGAAACAAACAATGATGTGATGAATGTTGATAGAGATGATGAGAAAATACAAGATTAAAATGTAGATGAACCAACTGAAATAATAACATTTATTGAAAATAAACCTCATAAGGGCTCAACATAAATTCCCTTTGATATATATTTATCAAAAAATGATATGCTTAAATAGGCACCTGATGGTCCTCTTTACACAACTAAAAGAATCAATGAAAATCATACTAATGGGATATTAATTGATCTCACCTATGTAAGAATGTCATCAGTAAAGAATTCTTAGTTGTGCATAAACTATATCAAGATACATATGACAAACTGAAAGAATGGATCAAAACAGATAATGGTTTTTCTTGTCCTATGATTGGCTCAATAAATCCCCCTTTGAAAGTTGGACCAAAAACATTGAATGTCTCATTCACCATCCTCCCATCATAGGACAAATTTTGATGTGAAGTTAGGCTATCCATGGCTTTGCTCCATGAATGTTGTCTCATCAGTCATGCATAAATGTTAAAGTTTCCATTTGTAAATGAAATATTTATTTTACATCATAGTAGCTTTAATCTTGTGTCTTCCTATGGGAACTTTTCATTGGATTTCTTTTGGCTTGAGCCTATTGAACCTATTACACCTTGTGAAGACTATTTTTTCAAATCATATCAAAAGTTTAAGGAAAAATGAATAGTAGAGTTATCCCTTAGAAACATACCTCAAACTATGACTAAGCCACCCATCCTTGAAAAATAAATGATTAAACCAAAATCCCTTCCAAATATCCAAGATCAACTTATGACAAGGTCTCCTACCATTTCCTACAAGAGACCATGAGACAATTAAAACAATCCCATTGTGCCTCCTAAAGTCAAACAAGTTTACAAAGATAAAGAGAAAGTGGTTGAACAACTTCCTATGGACCCTTTTGTTTCTCCCTTAATGGAAAAGAAGAAACCTATGATTGAAAAATATGGTCCTACACAAATGAAAATTAACAAAAAATTGAAACAAAATTGAAATGCTAGATTGTAGGCATAAAAATTATGTTATTGATCATATGTTACAAACTCAAGAAGAAAACAATGTAGAAAATCAAAATTAAAATTTTCTTAAAGCCATACATGATGATTCTATACCTTCATTGCAACATAAATAGGAAACTTCTAGAGACATTATCATTCTATCTCCTTCTATGAATAATCTATATGATTACATTGATATTGGAAAGATTGATGAACACTTGCATAATGAGTTAATTCCATTGTTTTCCTCTTCTATAAGATCAAATGAAAAATATCCTAAAAGTAGTGTTGAAGTTAGTATGTGTCCTTGTTTGATGCTTGATTTTATCCCTTTGGCTAGTTTTCTACCTTCTATATATACCAACCAAGATTGGGATGCAAATGACCTACTATAGGTTGACTCGCATGTGCCTAACTAGTGTTTTGCATTGTTTTCTTTTTCTTTAGGTGGTTTCATGTGCATAATTCAATCCATCATGTTGTTTTGTTTGATGTACCCATCTCTTTTTGTGCATTCATCTATATGTATTTACATTCTTCTATATGTCATAAACATTTTATCCTTTTTTAGCTTGTCTTATATTTTACTTTTGGGGATGATGCAAGGCATCAAGAAATTTAGGTCTCTTTCATGTTGACCCAAAAATATTTTCTTGGTTTTTCTCTCTTTGTATCATTCTTCCATTTCAATGAGTATTTGGTGAATGATGACATTTTTGAGACAACATTATAGAAAATACATACTGACCTCGAATCCATAGATCCCTCATGTATTTTTTGGGGTAACCCCTTGCTCCCTTTTCATGATGTAGCTTTATTTCAGAAATAAATGACTTAGCATAGGGTTTTTTGAGGAAAGCTCTCATGTATTAGGAGAAAATTTTTGCTACTTTAAAGAAATTTCTCATAGCAATGCTGTTAGAAACAACTTTAAAGTGGGGGAATACATCAGCAACATCTTTGAATATTTTTGCATGTTTCATGGTGAAATTTTCTTTTTTCATGTGATGTGTTCTTTTCTTGGTGGTTTCATTGGGTTTAATGTCCTCCAAGAGTGATATTTATTAGCCTACAACATTATATGAGTGGCTTGATGTGACTCAAGGCATCCCATAAGTGGCAATCCATTACTCTTGATTTGTCATATCTTGGATACATTAGGCATGATGATTCCTAAGAAGAAGACATTACATGAATGAAACATCCCATTATATAAAAACCTATATACATATTGTTCATAGGTTCTTGGAATAATATCTTGTTGAGCTTATGAAGCTCAAAACTCTGATTCAATGCCACACACCTTGCTTACCTATGGAGCCTTGCTAGGTGGATTGGTGCTTAACATGACACAACTTTTTAAGCACAAGACTGGAATGTGAGTGGCTCCCTATCAAAATTATCAAAGGGATAGCTTTATTATGGTAAGTATAATGAGATCCAACACACTTGCATGAATTTATCACTAAGCCACCTTCTTGGAGGAATACTCACCTAGTGGATGACCTCAAGTTCCTCTAGCCCAGAACAAGTTCAAAACCAATAGTATAGATATGTTCCACATCATGTTGGACCATTTAGGCTTGGTATTTTCTTCTTGGTCTTTGATAGTGTATCATTGTGTATCATTGTCATTGTTGCATACATATGTGTCTTGAATGTATACTTTAGTGGAAGTTTGATATGGAGACATAATCTCACCAAAGTGGGGGAAAAATGTAGTAACAAAAAAAGTATCCCTTTTTCCTTAGTTTTTTAATAATTATTGAATAAAATGAGCTTAATGTCACCTTGATTTAGTGTTGTAATGTGTTTAATACATTCACACTAATTTTAGGGCCCTTTTTAACAAAATAACTTAACTATGCCTTATTTGGGGAGTTGTAAACTATATCTTTACACTTTCACACTAATCTATGGATTTATTAAATAATTGAGATTAATATGGCTTAATTGGCCCCTTTAATTCAAATCCAAGCCTAATTAATTATATTTTCTGAGGAATAAAACCCAACACTCTTAAATGAAATTATACCACACTTAATTTTATAAGGTGTGTGTCCTAGGATAGTGACGTAGGACCCATTTACCACCTAGCGAATGGGTCCTCACTAGGTCCTAGGACCCTAATTTTACATAAAATTTAACATTCCCCAAAGTGCATCTTACTTAAGTTTGCTAGGACCAATTTGACACATGTTGAATGGCTCTTCACTTAACCCTAGGACCCCAATTGGAGTATGATTTTAGGGGTATTTCAATGATTTAAAATGGGTAAAAGCACAAAGATGAGTCCACAAAATGTGGAAGTTTTTTCCTTAGGAAAAAAAATTGGTTTACCAAAAATGGGATCTCACTTTTAAAAAATGGAATCCCATTTAGCTTTAGGATCCCAAGCCTAAATTCTAAACAGGGTCCCATTTTTTTAAAATATAATCACATTTATTAATGGGTCACGAACCAATAGACAAGAAATGAAATCTCGATCTTTAGAAAATGGGATCTCGTTTTAAAGTGGTATTTATTTTTAAAAATAAATGAAACTCAGTTATCCATGGAGCATGTTATCCTGATTCACAAAGATGACAATGATGACAACAACCTACAGGTATGCCTCCACCCCCAATCTTTTTATTTTTTCATTATTTTTTAAATTTTTTAATACAATAATAGATTTTAGCATGTTTTTTTAAAATTTATTTAGTGTTTTATGTATTTTATTTACCTGTAATAGAAGAAATGTTGATTTGTAGAAGTAGAAGAAAAAATGAAATGAAACGTTCAAGATATTGAATAGAAACAAAAAAATCAACCTTAAATCATATCTTAAGAAAAAAAATTAGCTTTCAAAACATAAATTGTTTAATCAAACAAAAAAAATTGCATTTGAAAACCATAAATTAAAATGAAAAAAAAATTGCATTGAAAACCCTAATTGCTTTTGAAACCCTAAATTCAAATCAAACAAAAAGCATTTAAAAGCCCTAATTTGAAATGAAACAAAAAAAATTGCATTGAAAACCCTAATTGCTTCTTGAAACCCTAAATTGAATTCAAACATTTTTTTTTCTAAATCCCTAAATTGAAATCAAATAAATCATTTTGCATTTGAAAACCCTGATTTCAAGCTCAAGAATATTTGATAATGGAAAAATTAATTTAGATTGCTTAAATGTTTTAAATTTCATTTGCATTGTATGGAGATTGTTGGCTCTCTTTAAATACCAACAAGATCTTTAAAGGAAACCTATGGATTTTCATATTCTAATGATTGACGACCTAAAAGGGGTTGCCTAATGAATGAGAGAAAGAAAATCAGCTTTCCTCCTACACTTGGGGCTCTACAAGATCTAGGAGGGTAATCCTATAATTCACTGACAATATTCCTTCAAAATCCGTCCATGTACATTGCATATTAAGAATATACATTTTCGTACTGATGATTCTACAAGTTGCAAGTTGCAAAGAATTAGAAAATTATTCATAGCATTATGACTTAGAGCAGAGAATGGACAATTGGAATGAAACCCATAAAAACCATCACCATATTGAAGACAAATTTAATAAAATCAAGGGTTCTTTGACATGATCTAGCTGACCCGATGAATTTTTAATTACTCAAAGCACAAAATTAGTGCATTATCCTAGGGTGACAAAGTCAAATTCACAACATACTTTAATGCAAATAACTCAAGTATTTGATATTTATAGACCATTAAGGATTTGCATTTTAAATTCATAACTCAAACTTTCCATACAAAAAAAATTAAATATCCTATGAATTAAATCATAAACCACTGATTACATCAAAGCATTTTAATCAATTACTTGAATTGAAGCAACAATGCAAACACATACCTAACCACATGAATTTGAGACCAATGAGAAAATCCTTGATTATTTCATTGTTGATTTGTGAACATGTCCATAGGAGACAGTTTGTATGAAAAATTACATTATCAATTCTCAAATGCTATAATCGAAGAAAAAAAATTAAGCTAACTGTGAATACAGTATCATATCCTAAGACTTAGAAAGTAATTTTTTACCCATTATATGCTTGTGCTCATAAAACTTCACTATGGCTATTTGAGATCAACCAAAACTTCAAAGACCTCTACACAATAGCCTTGAAATCCCTTTTATATGATCAAGGGAGCAAACAAGCATTGGGCTATTGGCTAATTGCATTTCATTTCATTTAGCATTTCAAGTATATTTCATTTCATTCTAACCCCCAAGCGGCTATATTTACACTTTGAAGAAATGTGGGGAAGATACAAAACAACAAAACTTGCAAAAGCTTCTAGAGATTGTATCCTCATTGTTCAAGAATTCCATGTCACAATCCATTCAACAAAAAGTGTAAATTATGAGAGAAGAAGAAAAAGGAACAAGAAAGTATTGACTGTGTTACCATGTGCATCTTCATTTTGAGAGAATATAGATTTTCCTTACATAATTGTTTCAAAGGCCATACCTATACTATACTCGACCATATTCTATATTCTTCTTGCCACTGTCATGGCTTACTCAACATATTTTTCTAGCCACTCTTTGTATTCACCTTCACCAGGGCAATCCATATTAAGCAGTTTTTCCACCTTTGTATTGTATGTATTATACCTAGAATCAATTACCACTCAAGCTTCTTTCACAAAGGTTTCCATGTCTACATGGATTCCAATAAGAGTATCAGTAACACCATTAAGGTAAGTTATGTCTAACTTGTCATCAATGTATTGTATTCATGAACTTGTAGTTGGTTGATGCTTGAAACATTCTCTCCATGGTGCATACTCTATAAGTGTTCCATCTTCATTGAGGATCTTGGACATACCATGTTCCTCCATACTCCGGAAGGCCTTGATTTTACCTTGTAGCTATGTGTGCTCCAATTTTTTCATGGGAACATGTGATCTCACCAATCATCTCAATTCCCCTTATGATAGTTGGGAGATTTTCTAGAGCTTCAAGATCATCCTTTATTTTTTCCTATATTTCCTTTAAACTATTTAGTCTATTGCTCCATTTATTCCATGTGTTTTGGAAAACATCCTAAACTTGTTGGAACCTCTCAAAAGCCTCATGTATACCCTTATATGTTAACCATGCATGTTCTACTTTAAAGGATGCCTTTTTCATTTTATGGCCCAAGATCTCATCAACCCTATCCTTTCTGATTTTATTCATGTATCTTCCTAAAGCTCAATATTTTTAGACTTAGTTATTTGAAGTTCATTCTTCATGGAAATTATTATTTATTTAAATTTTTCCTTCTCCTATGATGAGGTACTAGTTATATAAGTAGGTAGAGTCTTTTGACCTGCACTAACTATAGTAGCCTTCAACTTATTGTATTCCTCAACCATTTTTTTATGCTTTTCCAACAACTTCATATACCTGGCTTGAGAGAATTTTGTAGTGTCTGCACTCAACATGGTTGTATTCATTTTTAATCTTGTAGCTTGTGGGGATGTCATCTTTGAAGCCCTACCTATTATCAATTCTCCTAAAAGTCCATTCATTGCTCTACAAATTCTACATCTTCTTGAATCTAGCATCAGTTGCCAAATAGCCAGTGCATGTAGGCTAGGAATAAACCTTGAACCAAATTTTTTGTCATCAAAAGTTTCTTCTAAGACCATGACACTTGGGTCATTTCTAATTGTATCTAGGAAAATTATTAATGAGAAGCTCCAGCCAGGTATTACTATCTTTCAACTATCATTTACTAATCTCCTAGCATCCATAGGACTCATTTGTGTAATCTCCTGAATATTTCCTCTTCATTTTTCTTTCTAACTTCCTCTAGTTGAGAAGGGTCCACTCCCTCTTGAGCCTTTTGAATTCTATAATTTATTTCCTATTCCTTGAGCTCAACCCCATATTCCTTGAATTCCCTTGTTGTCACAAAAGAATAATCTTCTAGAAACTTAGCACAAGCTAGTACCATTGCATCATTATCTCCGCTCTAATCATATTACCAAGGTAATAGCTTATCATTTGGGAAAAAAATTTCCATTACATTCCCAATATCAGGGTGTCAAAATTCATATTCTAATCCACATTCAACAAGGGCAGATTTAGTAGATGGTTGTTGCACATTTCCATGAACAATCTTAGTAGGCAACTCCATAACAGGAGTATCTCCCATATCCATTTGTTGTTGTTCTTCTAGTGTTATGAGCTCCTTTGGTGGACCACCAAATTTTATGAAATGGTCTTGTAGAGATACTTGAGCTAACTGCTTAGCTTGTTCCACTTTCTCCAAAATGATTCCATCCATGAAATCACTAAGGACCAATTCCATCCTTTTATAGTTTTCATTGATATGTTTGTAAGGGGTTTGATAGCAAGAGTTCTAAATAGAAGCATTATAATCAATCTCAACAATCTTCAATATATTTTCCCTATCCCAGATAGTAGTAGGTATTAGAAAATTCCTTATTACATCTTCTCTAAAGTAAAACACGTGAGGTCCATATCTTAAGATTGACCTCTTTATCTTTTCCCTGTTGATATGTCCTTCTAGATCAAAATTTCTAGTAGAGACTACTTTCATTCTTAGGTTACTAACAATTATACCAAATACCTCATACACTTGCTTTTCTGATACAACAAAATGATCAAAAGAGAAATTTGATGCAATGATGGAGGCCTTTCAAAAAAACTAAAGTTCTCTACATTGAAGTGATTTATTTGCCACATTATCTCAAAGAAATCCAACCTATCAAAGAAAAACCTGGGTAACAAATGTGGTGCAACAGGAGTTCCATAGCATCTATTTACCATACAATCATTATATAAATACCAGTCTCCACAATTACATTTATTATCTAGGTCATCACCATATTCGTTTGGCCTTAGCAATGCATGAATTATTTTGGAAATCCTTTCAATGGGTGCAACACCCATTTGTACCAAAATGGTGTGTTTTATGATGTTATAAAATACAACATAGTTTGAGTTTTAGCAATGTAAATACCAAATGTGTGTCCACATTTGAACATGTCGAATATGATTCCTTTCATCCACTTGCCTTAGTTTCATGGCCTTTCCAAAGATTTCATGTCCTTGATATAATATCATATGCATCAATAATATATATTTCTTGAATGTAAATGGTGTTCTCATCTTCTTTAACTTTACTAGATCATAGAGTAACTACTCTGCAACTCTATGGGAATATTCAAACGATGTGTGCTTGTTTCTATGTTGAATATCCAAAATTATGAATAGTAGGGGTGAGGTTATTCTTCCATCACAACTCACTCCAAGCACCTGGCACAACATATAACATGTGTATCTGAAGTATTTTGAAAACTCTTCATAGTCCAATGGTTTAACCTCTTTAAGTGCAAACACGGTGCCCTTTTCATGTCTGTCTTAGTATTTCACCTTTCCGGAGAGCTATCCTATGTTTGGAATATTCCCGTAGAAATTTCTCAAAATTAATCTTTTTGCTAGCATCAAGTCTCATTCTAAAACCCTCCACAAATTTATTTTCCTTTATGTCCAAAATTCAACTACCCTTGGTGTCTATAATTACCTTTTTTATATCATCATATATGTATAAAAAATTTAGCATCAAGTCCATCTCAACAAAAACATTGGGGACAACTAGTTTTCCCAAATCATAACACCAAACATTTTTACTAGGATGTGGAGTATCTCTCCTTGTAAATTCATATAGGAACAATTCCCATATAGTCTCTAGCATAGAAATATCACCAATTCCCTTTACAAGGTCCTTGAAATCAGTGGTTATGATGCCTTACCTTGTACCCTTCTTACCACTTTCCTTGACATCTAGTGGTTAGACTTTGTCCATGAAGCAAGTATAATCCTTTGGCTGGCTTCTTTTCTTCTCAATGACTTTGGATGCTTGAGGGGGGTCATGGGAAACCTTTCTCTCTTTCTTCTTGGTGAAAGTTTTTGATGATTAGGAATCACTAGGTTGGCTCATTTTAGCTTCTTCATGGTTTTCTTAGTTTGGAAGTAAGCTAGGTCTTGGATTATTACCCTTTTCTTAACAACTCAAATTCAGGCTCAGACATGATTCTACTCAATTAGATAAGTGTATTAACTCAAGATAAACTAGAAACCCTAAATAATTCCTAGAGTTAATTTAGACTCTCTTTGGTTCGACACAATTTTTACAAAGTAACAAAAGAAACTAGTGAGAGATTAATGGCCACTTACTTAGGAACAAACTTCCTAGAATTCTTTTAGCTCCTCGGTCATTTAATTGAGATGAAATTATAAACTATAAACCCCTTTCACTGAGTTTAGCCGAGTATATATACTATTAATGGTACATGAATTCTTGTATGAGTGAACAACTACATCTCAGTGTGGCCATTCCTATTTGAATTCAAATCATTGATGCACTCATATGAAATACCCATCCAACAACTCACATTGTTTCCAACTATCAACAGGGCCCTATCAGTGATTTGATGTGTACTCAATGAACCTAGAAAGTACCATGTGTAATTACCCACCTATCATGAGTATCACTCTTTGAGTGTTTCCTCTCAACATTGGGATCTCATCATGCGATGGATAGAAGGCCAACGATTAGATATCAGCCCTTGATCATGAGTGTGAAGAAGATCTCGACTGAAGACTTAAGCTACATCACTCATCATGTGTCTAGGGTCCATTAATAAATCCCAACTCATGATAGAACTAAGTCATGCAATGGGAAGATACTCCACCCATTGGTGGTTGCAAGTCCTCTTTAGAAAAGAAAAATGCAACCAACGATAGTACAAGGGCCAGTGATGGGTCAAAACCTTGTCTGCCTCGCTCATCCTAGGTTACCCTCTCAAAATAGCAACAAAACATGTGATGAGTGATGAATGAAGGCTGAAGGATATATATGACCTCACTCATCATGGGTTATAAGAAATTTTTTATGCAACAACCCACGATGGGAAGATGGATAGTGAGTGACAAGCTTAAACAATATAGGTCTCTGTAGTAACCAAGACATTGGTGCTGGATGAACAATGATATAAAAGACCATGGGAGGGCACTTAATTGACAAGTAAACTGGTTTAGTTAGTCAATGTGAGAACATAAAATGGATGATAGTCATAGGTGAAAAGATACATAAAACCTTTAATCCCAAAACCCTAATTCCAAAAGATATAAGTGTTTAATGACATAACCATGAAGTCAATGGAAACCTAAAAAATTTATGGGTTCCACCAGTGGCTCCAACTAGGGATGTATTATCCCTATTGTAATAGAAAGATATTAGATGTCTAGTTGAGTAGACCAAGCATACAAGGATTAAAAGAAACCAAGAGCTTGTCTGGACTAGACAAGCATAGACAACAGAAAGGAAACACACCAAACCTATTTACAAAAAATTATAGGACTATACATTGTACATGGAATAGAGCCTATTTCAAGAGAAATAGGATTTCAAGAATTATCGATGTACTAGTAGTTTGAGAACCTCACCTATTAAAGACTTCAAGAAATATGAATCTTTTCCATGTAAATATACAATTAAGGACCTAGCCATAAAGGATCAAACTTCCCATGTTTTCCTTTGTCCTCCATCCTAGCATTCCACATTAGAACCATACTTCCCACCTCAAACTTTCTTTCAATATCTATGTTTTCATACAAGTGCTTCATTTGCAAGTGAAGCTTCTCATTTCTTTTATGGGATTTTCTCCCTTTTTCATTGCATTCAATCAACTCATTCATTCTCTATTGCATCTCATCACAAATACCACTATCATACTCTTGTACAAACTTGTACATTTTGACCAAATTGTTATGTGGTATTTTGGCTTCAACCCCATACACCAAATTGAAGGGGGACTATCCAATGACTTTCTTCATAGTTGTCCTATCAACCCATAGTGCAACCTACAACTTCGAGTCCCAAGCCTTCTTATTTTTCTCAATCACCCACTTAATGATCTTCATAAGGCTCTTATTACTTGATTTAGCTTGTCCATTCCCTTGGGGATGATATAGGGATGAATAAGATACATTTATGCCATGCTGGTTGTAAAATTCCATAAATTCATTAGATCAAAAGCACATAGCAATATTAGAGACAATTCTCTTAGTAACAACAAACCTACTCAAGATATTATTCATCAAGAAATCAATGTCAACTTTACTAGTTTCCTTCCTAATGGGAATGGATTCAAACCATTTTGTGAAATAATTGGTTGCTACCAGAATCCAAGCATTTCCCCCATTGGATTTTATAGACATCTCATCTATGAACTTGATGCCCAACTACTAAAAAAGCATGTGTGCTAAAACTAGTCTAAGAGGTAAGTTTCTTGAATATTTTAACTTACTAGTAAACCTTTAACATGCATCACATTTCTTCACATATCTATGTGCATCTTTAAAAATTGTCAACCACCAAAAACCTGCTATTAGTATCTTATGGGCAATAGTCTTGGCATTGTAATGGACTCCGCAAGCAACTTTATGCATCTCAATCAGTAGATCTTTTGCTTGATTTCCATCCACAAATCTAAGAAGCACACCTTTTGGGCTTCTCCACCATAGTTCACCATCGATGATAACATACATAATTTCCTATAACTTTAAAGTTCTCTTCTCCTTTTTACATCTACCATTAGGGCACTGCATGGTCTAAAGGTACTCAACTATCCTTTTGTACAAACCAAATGTTTGCATAGCACAAATGGGAGAATTTTTTTCTTATTTGACATTATTGATTTGATTTACCTCTAGATTAGTTATAGCCATGAGCTTATCCAAACCTTGGCCTCATACTATTTTAGTAATTTGGACATATATGCCAAATTCTTTGATTCAGTTAATCCATCTACATCTTCGACCAATAGTTTCTTGTTTCGTGAAGATGTCTTTTACTATGACTATTGGGACATAGGCCACAACTATAGCCCCAGTCAAATATGTTCTAAATTTTTTAACAACCTTCACTCAGGCATAAGCTTGCTTCTCAATGGAATCATATTTGAGCTCAACTGCTTGCAAAGACTTATTGAAAAAGGAAATTGGCTACTAAAAACCTTCATCATTTTTCTATAATAACACTCCTGCTATAGTATGAAAAGAACCAAATGTAAAAAATTGGAACGATATGTAATAGTCTAGAGTCTTCAAGACAGGTACAACTTTAATAGCATCCTTGACAGCTTGAAAAGCTTTCAGAGGTTCTTCTGACCACATCACCTTCTCTCCTTTCTTTAGAATCTTCGAAATAGGCCTAACTATCTCTGCAAAGTTATTCACAAACCTTCTTATAAATTTTATTTGTCCAAAGAAAGATTGAATCCCTTTAAAATTCTTTGACAGTGTAATTTTATCTATAACTACTACTCTTTTTGGATCAATCCTGATACCATCTTTTGAAACAATGTACCCTCGTAACTTACCTTCTTTGAATCGAAAGGAAAATTTATTGGGGTTCAAAAAGATACCATATTCCAAAGCTCTAATCAAAATTTCCTCAAGGTGTGAACAATGATCCTCCTCCTTCTTACTACGAGCAGTAAGGTCATCTTGGTAGATAGCAAGAAATAAGTCTATGAAATTGGAAAAAGCCACATCCATAGCTCTTTGAAAATTTTCTCTAGCATGAATCAAGCCAAAAGGCATCCTCACATAAATGTAATTCCCCCATGATGTGGAAAATGTTGTTTCATACTATTCTAATTCCCTTACCATGACCTGGTTATAACTTGAAAATCCATCAATTAGAGGAATCAATTCACATCTTGTTACCTTTTGCAACATTGATTCCATATTTGTTAAGGGGTAATTATCTTTCAAAGATGGAACATTAAGATTCCTAGAATCCACAAACAATCTTAAGTCACAATTCTTTCTTCTAATTGGAACCAAGTTGGACACCCCAGAGGAGTTCCTTATAGGTTTAACATTCCTGCATCACTAAGCTTAGCAAGCTCCTCTTTCATTTTGGGGCTCAAGCTATGATTAATAGGTCTTTTTTTTTCCTAAAAATTTTTGTGTTAGGCTTCAATGGCATCTCATGCTGGAAAAAATCTTCCTTGTATGCCTTAAGATCATCATAGGACCATGTGAATACATTTCTATATTTCCTTAGTAATGCAATTAACATAGTCCTCACATGGGGCTTCATTTTTTTTACCTATATACACCTTTTTAGGAGCATTTTCTATTCCCAAATTTATCTCCTCTAGCTCTTCTTTATGTGTAGATTCTTTCTTGGAATTTGACCTATCTATTCCATCGAAAACCCTTTCTAGTGCAACCAATCCCCTAGGAAGCTTATTTATTTTTAACTAAATTATCTCATTCCAAAACAATGTCTCCTTTCCATCAACTTCCACCACATATGAACTAAATTCAATCCCTTGACTCTCATATTTGTCAACACAATGCAAGAATCTCAAGATGTCATCATCATCATCAAACACTTTCCAATTGCAAATTATTTTAGGTACTACAAGCCATGTTTGTACCTATATTCTTGAGACACCATAGAAAGTCACATCATCAAGCTTAATTGTAATATTAGCTAGTAAATTTTCTCTAACATTTTGTCCTTTCTCTATCT
>VDFB02271358.1:481812053-481931608 GCA_007258455.2 Sequoia sempervirens
TGCTTATGTCCCTCATGCTATTGTTAAGGATATTTTGACTCAATCTGAAGTTATAGGGTAGAGGTGCAAATGGATTAACAAGATTAAAGATTTTGATATGGATATACAAATTACTAAGCTAGTAAGAAGTTAGGGCTTGGCTAAGCTGATGGAAGAATACAATATTGAAGCCAGTCAAGTCTATAATGTAGAAGGGACTGTAGTTGCAATCATTGAGCACACTCCTTGGTATATTGATATTATGCATTATCTAAAATACATGAAGTTTCTAGATGGATTGAGTAACAACCAAAAGAGAACTTTGAAGTTGCAGACATCCAAATTTGATTTCATGAATGCAGATCTATTTTGGAAGAACAGGGATGGCATATTGTTGTTATGTCTAGATGAGTCACAGGCCAAGCATGGTTTGAAAGAAATGCATGAAGAAGTTTTTGGAGGACACTACTCAGTAAAGACAACTACAGACAAAATTCTCAAGGCATGTTATTATTGGAAAAAGGTTTTTAATGATTGTTTTACACATGTGAGAAAGTGTGAGGCTTTCCAAAAGTTTTCTGGAAAATTGAAGTATTAGGGTGCTTTGCCACTACGACCCTTGCAAGCTAATGCCCTTTTTCATCAACGGGGAATTGATTTCATTGGAGAGATACAGGAAAAATCAAGTGGACGACACAAGTGGATGCTGGTTGCCACTGATTATTTTACAAAGTGGGTGGAAGCAATCCCAACTAAGCAAGCTACAAGTAAGGTAGTGACTAATTTCCTGATGGACAACATTATCATCAAATTTCATACACCATTGAGGTTAATCACAGACAATGGGATGTGCTTCAGGTCAGATGAATTCAAAAGCTTTTGTGATAAGTATGGCATTACTATTTCTTATGTAGCCCCTTATCATCCACAAGCTAATGGACAAGCAAAGTCTAGCAATAAAAGTCTTTTGAAGATCATAAGGAGAATGCTAGGGAAAAACAAGAAGGCTTGAGATTCAAAATTAAAACTGGTTGTGTGGGCTGATAGGATCACTGTGAAAAAGGAAATTGGAAAATCTCCATTTGAATTGGTGTATGGAGCACAATCCAAGATTCCTTTGCAGAATTTGTTGCCAGTCTACAAGTTTTTCTTACAAGAAGATTTGGAAGTTCCTAATCCTATGGAAGACAGAATGGAGCAACTTGCTGAACTTGATGAAGTAAGGCGAGAGGCCCAAAGTCAAAACATGAATTTGCAGACACAAATGAAGTATCTATTTGACAAGAAGGCAAAGGATAGAAAATTCAAAGAGAGTGATTTGGTATTGATTTGGAATGCAAGATGTCGAGAGAAAGAAAAGCATGGTAAGTTTGAAGCCTTGTGGCTGGGACATTTTGTTGTTGTTGGAAAGAAGGGTGAAGACTCATCCTATCTATAGAACATGGCTGGTGAAGATCAAGAATTGCATGTTCATGGGAAATTCTTGAAGCTTTTCTTCTCTTGAGCAACACAGAGGATTGAGGGTTTCCAGTGCATGGACAACACTTGTGTATCCTCTTTAAAATTATTTTATGTGCACAATAGTTTAAGATTTTTTCCATCTCCATGTCATTTTCATTTTTCATTTTTCTTCATTTTGCATTCACTTCTATTGTCGTTCATTCCATTGCTGCTCACTAGTTCATCATTTTATGTCTAGTCTACTCATCTAAAGATCTGGATCCTTGCAATGATCTTACTACCATTCATCCCCAGATGGAGCCACTATTGGAACTATCAAAATTTAATGATTTTTGCATACCTTTCATACCCCCTAAGTCTCCATATGAATCCTTCTATAGGCATTTTTCTCATCTCATGGTATTTTTACTTATATTTTTCCCATGTTTCCCCATTGAATCCATCAGGTTGAGCATTCTCCATCTTACAGTTCCTATCGGCATAAGTCCATTACTATCTTCCCGATCTAGGTTGTTTTCATGCTAACATTTGTGTGCTGCAGGTTTGTCAGCGGGACTCCTTTGATGTCACAGTGATCACAAGTTTTGTGTACTCACCATTCGGCATGAGTTTTGGGCCATCGAGGTAGCATAGCAACGAATTCAATATGTCTTCCTGATTACGCGTGTGGTGGTTCATTGACAGAAGCTAAGGGTTATCGGCAGAAGGTCTTGGCGAGTATCATTTGTCTTATCGACTGGTGGTGGGAGGCTACTTTTCGGCAGGAGTTGAATTTCTTCGATGAAACATCACAGTGAAGTGAGTTTGTCTCATCGATGAAGTGCAAAAATATTTCTTCCATATGACTTTTAGTGGGAGATAGCTATCATTGTAAGGTCTTGGTGAGTGACCTTCGGTCTCGCCAACCTTACACATTGAATTCCTTTAATAGAATTTTCAATGAGACTAAGGTGATTCTAGAGTGAGTCATGGCAAAGTGAGGAGTGTCTAATAGATGGAACATAAGGTTTTTCAAATGGCTTTCGGTGTAACATTTATTTTCTCTTGGAAGAGATGAATATTACTGCTTGGTGTGACTTATTTTCTTTCAATATGTGGTCTTGGCAAGGTGCCCGGGGTCACGCCGAATGAAGCAGAGGTGACTTTGTTAGCAAAACAATTAGATGGTGACATATGTGATAGATGGGAGCCTTCGGTGAAACAAAATTTAATCTACAAGAGGTCTCTCTGACATTATAAGGTCATAGCGACTCGATATGAATGAGGATCTTCGGTGTAACATTGAGCAATCTGTATAGTGTCCTCCCGATTGTGTATGGTCTTGGCAAAAGAAAATGAAGTTTATATCTCGGTGAGAGTGTTGGTGACTTGAAATGATAAGGGACTTTTTGTGTGACATAATGAAACCTATAGGACATCTCTTTGATAACAATATGTCTCAACGACTAGAAAGCATGAAGGAAATACATATTGATAGAACATAATGCAATCTATGAGATGTCTCACCAATGGCACAAGGTCATAGCGAAGCATAAAGGAAGAAAAGAATACTCATTGGTTCTCGGTGAAACATGAAGTAAACTATATAAGGTCTCTCTGATACCACTCAGTTACAGTGATTGTGAATGAAATGAAATGAGCATGTCGGTATGAGACATTCTTGCATCGTGGTAGCAGGTTTGAAGGCTATCATTAACACTTTGGGACACTCTGTGAGATGTGTCACTAACATCACAGAGTCATAGAAAAACAAAAAGAGAATGAGGGAGTCTAATGATTGAATTTCCTTCCGCATAACTATACATTATGTCTCACCGACTATTCACTGATGAATAACAGAATTTTAAGCACCTAGGCTAACATGAAGTTATTTGAAGACCATTGTAGGTTGACATAATTTGAGCTCAAATTCAATGTTTGGCCAACATATGATCTCATTATGATATGTTTTCTCATGTTGGTATATAAATAGGCATATTGTAATTTTAAAATGACATCAGTAATTAGATGTTTGATACACTACAAGTAGATACAGTAGAATAAATTATCAGATCAGAGACTATTGCTACATGATTTCATAATGGAGGTATTTATAAAAATAAATTGATGTTGCTGCATTTCTCTGGTGTCAATTGTCTGTTGAAATGAATGAAAATACTACTGAGTTGTCTCCAAGATTGATACTTTTTGGTTGTTTAAATTGACATAACAATTTTATGTTCAGTTTATCAATACACATTTCTTGTATTTGTGTGATTAATCAATTTGTTCGTTCAAGCAAAGATTAAATCCTTTTTTGTTGATCACAGTAATCAAAGAGAGATTCATTTGGATTGTTCAAGTAGAGCTTAGTAGTTACAATATTGCATGTTTATACAAGTTTTAAATAGGATGAATGCTAGATAATTTGTGTCTTCTCCAGAGCGTGTTGTTCATCTTGGTTTCTTTTGACTGTGCATACCCAATAAGGTATTGGTCTCTGCATTTTATCATTTTGAATTCATTCATTTTCTTTACATCTATTTATTAAGCATTTTAAGATTTATATTAGAAGATTGCTATCAAGTAAGATTTCATTTGTTCACTATCATCTACCATTGTGGACAAAGAATTTCAGAAGGATAATCATAAGAGAAGTCTACTCAATTAAAAATGTATACCTGCTTGGGTCTAGCAGCACCTGAAGCATAGAATGTTGAGTTCTATTGACCTTGTCTGTTAACTTGAAATGTATCAAGAGATTGTCATCCTCTTGAGGCATTCGACCTAAGTTTTTGAGAGCTAACACCTCCTACACTTTAGGCTCCACAATAGGAGGGTAATCCTACAATGCACTCACAATATTCTTTCAAAAGATCTCCACGTACATTGCATATTAATTAGATACATTCTCATACTAATGACTCTACAAGTGACAAGTTGCATAGAATTGGAAAATTATTCATAGCATTATAACTTGGAGCAGAGAAAGGACAATTAGAATGAAACCAATAAAAACCATTACCATATTGAAGATGAATTTAATTAAATGAATGGTTCTTTCACATGATCTAGTTGATCTAATGAATTTGGAATTACTCAGCGTATAGAATCAATGCCTTATCCTAGAGTGATGAAGTTGAATTCACAACATACTATAATACAAATAGCTAAAGTATTTGATATTTATAGATCATTAAGGATTTTTATTGCAAATTCATAACTCATACTTTCCATACAAAATATACTTAAAGATCATATGAATTAACTAATAAATTAGTGATTGCAATAAATAATTTTAATCAACTAGCTAAATTGAAGCAACAACACAAACAAACACCCGAATACCAATGAGACAAACCTTGATTATTTCATTGCTAATTTGTGAACATGTACATAGGAGACAATTTATATGAAATTTTCCATTGTCAATTCTCAAATTCTATAATTGAAGCAAAACATTTAAGCTAACTGTGAGCATAGACTCATATCCTAAGACTTCGCAAGTAATTCTATATCCATAATATGCTTGTGATTATAAAACTTCACTATGACTATCTAAAATGAACCAAAAATTCAAATACCCCCAACATAATATCCTTATAATCCCTTTTATATGATCAAGGGAGCAAAAAAGCATTGGGCTATTGGCTAATTATATTTCATTTCATTCAACATTTCAAGTATAATTCATTTCATTCCAACCCCTAGGTGATTATATTTACTATTTGAAGAAATAGGGGGAAGATACAAAAGGAAAAAACTTGCAAAATCTTCTAGAGCTCATATCCCCATTGTTCAAGAATTCTACGTCACCATCCATTTAGGAAAAAGCATAAAGTATGAGAGAAGAAGAAAAAGGCATAGAAAAGGATTGACTGGGTTACCACGTGCATTTTCAATTTGAGAGGACATAGATTTTCCTTACACAAATATTTCAAAGGCTGAACTTGTACTATACTCATCCATATTATGTACTCCTCTCAAAACCTTCATGACTTACTCAACATATTTTTCCTACCACTCTTTGTATTCATCTTTAGTGGACTAATCCATATCAAGCAATTTATTTACCTTTGTATTGTATGCATTATACCTAGCATCAATTACCACTCTCGCTTCTTTCAAAAAGGTGTCCATGTCTACTTGGATTTCAATAGGAGTGTCAATAAAACCATTCAATAAAGTTATATCTAACTTTTCTTCAACATATTGTATTAGTGGACCTGTAGCTATTTGATGCTTGAGACATTCTCTCCATGGTGCATACACAATAAGTGTTCCATTTTCATTGAGGATCTTGGGAATACCACATTCCTTCATGCCCCTAAATGCCTTGATTTTACCTTGTAGTTGTGCTCTAATTAGTTCAAGGGAACCTATGATCTCACCAAGCATCTCAACTCCCCTTATGATAGCTGGGAGATTTTCTAGAGCTTCTGGATCATCCTTTATGTTTTCCTATATTTCCTTTAAAATTATTAGTTTACTACTCCATTTATTCTGTGTGTTTAGAAAACCTCCTAAACATGTTGGAAACTCTCAAAAGCCTCATGTATAACTTTATATGCTAAACATGCATGTTTTTCTTTAAAGATCACCTTTTTAAATCTATAGCCCAACATCTCATTAGCCATATCCTTTGTGATTTTATTCATATCTTCTTGAAGCTTAATATTTTTAGACTTAGCCATCTGAAGTTCATTCTTCATGGCAATGATTCTTGCTTTAAAGGTTTCCTTCTCTTGTGATGAGGTACTAGCTGGAGAAGTAGGTAGAGTCTTCTAACCTACACTAACTACATTAGCCTTCAACTTATTATATTCCTCAACCAATTTGTTATGCTTTTACAAAAAATTCATGTACTTGGCCTAGGAGATTTATGTAGTGTCCACACTCAAGATGGATGTATGCATTATTAATATTGTAGCTTGTGGGGCTATCATCTATGAAGCCCTACCTCTAATCTAGTCTCCTAAAAGGATAGTCATTTCTCTACTGAGTCTACATCTTCCTGAATTTGGTGTTAGTTACCAAATAACCAATGCATGTACGCTAGGACTAAACCCTAAACCAAAATTTTGCTCATAAAAATTTTCTTCTAATACAACAAAACTTGGTTCAGTTCTAATTGCATCAAGAGAAATTATTGTTAACAAGCTCCAACCAGGCATTACCATCATTCCACTATCTTCGACTAATCCCCTAGCTTCCACATGATTCATTTGTGCAATCTCCTAAATAATTTCCTCTTCAGTTTTCTTTCTAACTTCCTCTTCAATTTTCTTTCTAACTTCCTCTAGTTTAGAAGTGTCCACCCCCTCCTAAATCTTTTGTAGTCTATCATTTATTTCATGTGCCTTGAGCTCAACCATGTATTCCCTGAATTCCCTTGTTGTCACAAAAGAATCATCTTCTAGAAAAATAGCACAAGCTAGTACCCTTACATCATTATCTTGTCTCTCACCATATTCCCAACATACTAGCCCATCATCTAGGACAAAGGGTTCCATTACATCCTCAGTATTAGGGTGTGAAAATTTAGATTTTGCTCAATGTTCAATAGGGGTAGATTTAGTAGATGGTTATTGCGCATTTCCCTCAACACCCTATGATTCATCAGCACTCTTAGTAGGAAAATCCATAATAGGATTATTTCCCATATCGATTGGCTGCTACTCCTCTAGTTTTGTGAGCTCCTTTGGCTAACCACCAACTTTTATCAAATGCTCCTGTAAAGCTACTTGAGCTAACTGCTTAGCTTGGTCCACTATCTCTAGAAAGGTGCCATCCATGAAATGACTGGGGACCAATTCCATCCATTTATATTTTCCATTGATATGTTTGTAAGGGCTTTGATAATAAAATTTCTAAAAATAAGAATTATAGTCAACCTCAATAATCTCCATCCATATCTTTTCCCTATCCTAGACAATAGTAGGTGTTAGAAATTTTTGTATTACATCTTCTTTGAAGTAAAATTCATTGAGTTACATATCCTCATATTGACTTGTTTATCTTTTCCCTATTGATATGTCCTTTTGGGTCAAAATTTCTAGTAGAGGCTACTTTCATTCTTAGGTTACTAAGAATTATACCAAATACCTCATATGCTTCCTTTGTTGATACAAAAAAATGATCAAAAGAGAAATTTGATGCAATGATGGAGGCCTTTCAGAACAACCTAAAGTTCTCTACATAAAAGTGACCCATTTGCCACATTATCTTAATGAAAGCCAACCTATTAGAGATAAACTTAGTTAAAAAATTTGGTACAACAAGACTTACATAGCATCTAATGACCCTGCAATCATTATATAAATACTAGTCTCTTCAATTACATTCATAATCTAAGTCATCACCCAATTCCTTTGGCCTTAGCAATGGTTAAATTATTTTGAATATCCTTTTAGTGGGTGCAACACCCATATTTAACAAAATGGTGTGTTTTATGATGTTAAAAAATGTAACATAGTTTTATTTTGAGCAATGTAAATCCCAAGTGTATGTCCACATTTGAATAGGAAAAATATGATTCCTTTCATCCACTTGCGTTAGTTTCATGGCCTTACCAAAGATTTCCTATCCATGATATTATATAATATGCATGAATAATGAATAGTGATTGAATGTCAATGGCATTCTCCTCTCCTTTAACTTTACTAGATCATATAGTAACCGTTCTGCAACTTTTCGGGCATAATCAAACCATGTGTGCTTGTTTCTATGTTGAATATCTAGAATTATGAATAGTAGGGGTGATGTTATCCTTCCATCACACCTTACTCCAAGCACCTAATACAACATATAAAATGTGTATCTGAAGTATTCTACAAACTCTTCATAGTCCAATGTTTCAACCTCTTTGAGTGCAAGCATGGTGCCCTTTTCACATCTATGTCTTGGTATTTTACCTTTCTAGAGAGCTACCCTATGTTTGGCATATTCCTATTGAATTTTTTCAAAATTAATCTTTTCAATGGCATCAGGTCTCATTTTGAAACCTCAACTTTAGTTGCCTTTATGTTCAGAATGCTCCTACCCTCGTTATCTGTAATTACCCTATTTATATCATCATATTTATATACAAAATGTAGCATCAAGTCCACCTCAAAAAAAACATTGGGGACAACCAATTTTCCTAAATCATAACACCAAACATTTTTACCAAGATGAAAAGAACCTCTCCTTGTAAATACATATAGGAACAATTCCTATCTAGTCTTTAGCGCAACAATATCACCAATTCCCTCTGTAAGGTCCTTGAAATTGGTGGTTATGATTCCTTCCCCTGTAGCCTTCTGACCACTTTCCTTGACATCTAGTGGTTGGAATTTTTCCATGAAGCAAGTATAATACTTTGGTTGGATTCTTTTCTTCTCAGTGACTTCAGATGTTTGAGGAGGGTCATTGGAAACCTTCTTATTTTGCTTATTGGGTAGAGGTTTTTAATGATGATGACTCACCAATTTGGCTTATTTTAGCTAGGTATGTGTAGGATCATCATGGAAAAAACAAGCCCTTAAGGTGCAAAAAATTCAGAAAAATCAGAGTTAGGCAAGTTGACATAAAATTTTGAATAAGTTATATTTATTATTTTAAAATTATGTAAGAATAGAATCTATAGAAAATTGAATGTAGTTTCTAAACTACTAGGTTTATTTTTAAAAAAATCTATTTGGTGAAAATTTGAAATTTCAATGCAGTAGCCCTTAAATTTGAGGGAAAAAAATAAGTAGGTGTCTATCTAACCACCCTAACCACAATAAATGATAATATTTTAGGACATAAGTAGAGGACTCATGTCTGGATGTGATGCATTTTTTTTGTAATTTTTTCCATGTAAAAAAATAATTATGATTTTTTATTACAAATTTTAAAAAATATAAAAACTCGTATGTCTGACCACCTTAACTTGGTCAAAACTTCATGAAATTGATTTTTTCTTTTTTTAATCATATAGTATGAGAAGTATAGAATGTGATGTATGTTTTGGATTCCAAAAATGTGATACCATTTGAAATATATAGATGTTTTTCAATCAACCTATCAATTGGCAATTTAGTCATAATTCAAATAGAAAATAAATAATAATTATTTATTAAATTCAAAGTAAAGTATAATTTATATTGGTGGAAACCTTAAAATCTCCTTTAAAAACCCTTTTCATTTCATCAATTTTGGGTAAAAGAAAGGTCATAAGCCACATACCCTACAAATAACCATCATATTGCCACTTTTTGGCCCATCATGATCCTGCACATACCCTCTTCTTCAGGGTTTTCTTAGTTTGGAAGTAAGCTAGGTTTGGGATTATTACCCTATTATTAACAACTCAAATTTATGCTCACATGTGATTCTACTCAATTAGGGAAGTGCATTAACTCAAGAGAAACTAGAAACCCTAAATAGTTCCTAGACTTAATTTACACACTCTTTGGTTTGGCACACAAGTTTTATAAAGCAACAAAATAAGATAGTGAGATATTAATGACCACTTACCTGGGAACAAAATTCCTACAACTCCTTCAACTTGAACTCTAGTTACCTCGAATTCTCCTTCACCTCCTTGGTCATTTAACTAAGATGAAATTGTAAACTATAAATTCCTTTCACTGAATTTAGCTGAGTAAATATACCATTAATGGTGCACAAATTCCTACGTGAGTGAAGAACTACATCTCAAGTTGGCCATTCCTATTTGAATTTAAACCATCAATGTACTCATATGAAAAACCCATATGATGGCTCACATTGTTTCCAACTTTCCATGGGGCCCTACTAAAAATTTGATGTGTACTCGATGAACTAGGAAACTGCCACACATAATTCCCCAACTTTCATGAGTATCACTATTTTCTTGTTTCCTCTCAACATTGGGATCTCAATAGTCTATGGCTAGAAGGCTAGTCATGAGATATCAGCCCTTGATAATGACTGTGAAGAATATCTCAACCAAATACTTAAGTTGCATTGCTCATTGCATCTCCAAGGTCCATTAATCAATCCCAACTAGTGATAGAACTAAGCCACACAATGGGAAGATACTCTGCCCATTGATGGTCGTGGGTTCTCTTTGAAAAATAAAAATGCAACCAGCAATAGTACAAAGGGCTAGCAATGGGTTAGAACCTTGACCACACTGCTCATTGTGGGTTACCCTCTCAAAGTAAAAACAAAACACATGATGGGTGATGAACCAAGGCCAAAGGATATACATGACATCACTCATTGCATGTTATAAGAAATTTTTCACCTAGCAACCCACGATGGAAAGATGGACAATGAGCAAAAATCGATAATAAACAAGACATTGGGGATAGTTGAACAATGATAGCGAAGACCATGGGAGGGCACGTAAGTGACAAGTAAAATGGTTTAGCTAGTCAATACGAGAACATAAAATGGATGATAGTCATGGGTGACAAGATACATAAAAACTTTAAACCCAAAACAATAATGCTAGAAGATATAAGTGTTTAGTGACACAATCATGAATTCAATGGAACCCTAAAAATTTGATGGGTTCCACCAGAGACAAGTATGCAGGCATTCCTATGGAAGAAATTATTTGATAGATTTAGGTTGATATATAGTAAATTAGGGTGCTTGATATTGAGAATGAAATAGGATTTGATAAATATTATACATTTAAATGTATATTCATCAACAAACACAATCAATTAAACATTATGAACATAGATATAAATAGAATAGAAAACAATATGTTAAAATTTACTTGTGGGTATAGTGGATCATTACAATTGATAAATTTTCAATATGTGTTTACAAATTTAGTTAGGAATTTCCTAAATCCTTGTACAATCCATTTCCCGTTGTCACTTAATTAGATAATATTTGCATTCATTTCTATTTTCTATTTTATATTATGATATATCTTAATCATGCCTTGCTTCTATTTCTTGTTTACATGTGTTGTCTCTTGTCTTTCAACAATCTTAACTCCCATTCTAGTCAATTAGTTGTTAATTAGGCTTCTAGTTTAGTCCAAAATCTCAATTTGCACTAGTTACCTAGTAACTAAAAGAATCTAAATATTTTTCTTTTCTTTCTTTTAGGTTCCTTCAATTCCAAACATTTCAAAATGAAATAAAATTTCAGATAGTTTAGGAAAATTCAACATTACCTAATTTCATTATACATTTTATATCATAAAATTCATTTAAGTGGGAAATATTCAACTTTATCATAGTATATTAAATTGTATATATACATATATATAATCTATATTAATGAAAACATGTTAAATAAAATAATATTGTATTCAATTAAAAAATATCAAATTAAAGTATACATCAAACTCAATCTTAATAATACATAATTATGTGTTTCTATTACAAAAATAGTCAATCTATTCATAAAATCAAAAAATATTCATAAACTAATGTTCTTGCATATGTGATGAATCATTTTTTTTCCCCCTTACTTGTCATCCTATTACCTTAAACCTTAAATTGATGTCTTAAGGGATCCTAATATTAAATTTCTTAAGGGGATCAAAGTAGTTATCAAAATTTGGTGAAGTTTCCCAAGGAAACCAAATTTAACAATAATAATATCATGCAATATTATAATATGAATGAGATTTCATGAGAGGTTGGTCAATCAAAACAAGAGAAATCTCAATCAACTGTTCCACAATAAAATGTTGTTCAATAGCTTGCAATTCCATTATTCCAAGGGCCACCAAAACTTCACCCTAAGCCCTAAGCCCTAAACCCTAAACTTTAAACTCTAATCCCTAAACCCTAAAGCATTCATTTTGTCCTAGGACCTTAAAATGAAATTTGGTTTTCTTGGGAAAATCCACCAAATTTTATTCTCTGAAGCCATGCCATTTTTCCCTAGGACCTTACTACATAGATCCCCTTAAACCATCCTATTACCTTAAACCCTAAACTCTAAACTCTAAACCCTAAACCGTAAAGCCATCATTTTTTCATAGGACCTTAATGAAGTTTGGTTTCCTTGGGAAACTTCACCAAATTTTATTCACTTAAGCCATGTGAATTTTCCCTAGCACCTTACTACATTGAGCTCCTTAAGCCATCCTATCACTCTAAACTATAAACCAATGTCTTAAGGGGTCCTAATATGACATTTCTTAAGGGGATCAAAGAAGTTCTCAAAATTTGGTGAAGTTACCCAAGGTTACCAAATTTTACAATAATAAGATCTTGCAAGATTATAATATGAATGAGATATCATGAGAGGTTGTTCAATCAAAACAAGAGTTATTGCAATCAACTATTCCACAAGAAAATGTTGTTCAGTAACTTGCAATTCCATTATTCCAATGGCCACCAGAACTTCACCCTAAACCCTAAACGCTAAAGCATTCATTTTGTCCTAGGACCTCAATACAAAATTTGGTTTCCTTGGGAAACTCCACCAAATTTTATTCCCTTAAGTGATGTCATTTTGTCCTAGGACCTTACTACACAGATCCCCTTAAGACATCCTATTACCATAAACCATAAACTCTAAACTATAAACCCTAATCACTAAAGTGGTCATTTTGTCCTAGGACCTTAATGAAATTTGGTTTCCTTGGGAAAATTCACCAAATTTTATTCATTTAATCCATGTAATTTTGTCCTAGGACCTTACTACATTGATTACCTTAAGCCATTTCATCACCCTAAACCATAAATAGATGTCTTAAGGGGTCCTAATGCAATGATGAAAAAGAGTTCACCTCTATCTTCCTTAATTTAGGAATAATTAATGACAAATTGGACTTAAAGTCACCTTGATCTAGTGTTGTGAGGCTTTCTACACATCCACATTAGGTCTTGGTCCCTTCTAAGCTAAATAAACTTAACTCTGCCTTAATTTAATGTTGTAAAATGTGTTTATTTACACTTTCAAATTAAATTTAGGAGGCTTGTAAACTAAGGTGGATGTAACCTAGTGTTGTAATGTGTTTTAAACATTCACATGGGATTGAGGGCCCTTCTAAGCTAAATAAACCAATTTTTTCCTTAATTTAGTGTTGTAAAGTGTATTTATTTACACTTTCACATTGGATTTTTGGACCCATTGAATTTATGACCTTTTAATAGGCCCCTATGGCCTAATATTGTGCATCCTATTGAATATTTTAACTAAAAACCTAACAAGATCAACATATCAGCTTAATTTCTTGACTCCTCAACATTCTAGCAAGCAAAATAGCCCCTATGGGACCCATTCACCAATTTGGGTGAATGAGTCCCATCTAGGTGGAACTCATTTGCCTAGGATGGTGAATGAGTCCCACTTGGGCTATTTTTAGGGCTTTGAATGGGAAAAATATGCTTTAAATTCAGATTTCTCCTATGTTAGCCCTTGGGATCAAATTAACAGTCATTTGAGTGGATTACTATATAAACAAGCTTCTAAATAATTATTTCATATAAGCATTCATGTTATCAAGTCAATAAAGCAAGATTTAAGCATTCCAAGACTTCACAAGATTTTTCCAAGAGCATTCAAGGGAAAATTCTTCATCAATTGTTGTAGATGTAAGAGAGGGGGACAACCATGTGCAAGTCCCTAGGTCATGGAGGGCCAAGATGTGGAAGGTTTCCCTAACTTACCTCATGTTAATGTACTGCTAGGGAATGTGGGACTAGAATGATGAGGAATATGAAGTCCTTCAATCACCGTACAAACCTAAAATATAGGATGGGGATAGGTGAGAAAGTTTTCAAGTTCCACACTATGCCTTACGAAGCTCTCTGCCTGAGGATGGAAGTGCGGTCCTAGGATTGCAATGCGATGCACTAGCATCTCTCAAACTGTACTAGGGTCCATACGACTAGACAACTAAAAAGACAAGGTCAAACCTAGGAAAACAAGCTAGTGGCCTAGGTAACTACCACTAAAGGGCCAAAAAAACAATATTAAGTAGACAAAATATTATCTAATGTGATACAATAAAAATGTGAGTTAGGGTGGCAAGAATGATATCATAAAGGAATTCATTCACTAGCTAGCTCCCAAAAGCATGCCCACCTACACACAAAGAGGAGGAAAAATTTTGGGTGGTTGTATAGGAAACTACCTTAGTCAGACCCCCGTTTAGGTGTTGCCACCTCCATGGATAGCCAAGAAAGTGAGTATGATAAATAAAGTAATGTAATGAAGAACACTAAAACACTACAAAATAATAAATGTGCTTACTCAACCAAGTAATAGAGGAGAGGAAAGGGAAGTTTACCACGTCCACCATAAGCACTCAAGGATAATGGAGGGGAGAATGAGAGTACTTTAGCCTCTACTAAAATGGTGTTGTCCCAAACATACTCTACTGAAGTGATGGAGTGAAGTTTTTGTTGCAATGAAGTGTGAGAGTGCTACTATAAATGCTTGGAATGCTTAGAAGTGAGTAGAAGAGTGTGAAGGTTAGCTTGTGTAGATATTGTAGAAGATGAAAATGCTTGTTGAAGGAGTTAATTTGAATGGGAGAAGAAGAAAATAGTTATATTTAGGTCGCTTAGCAGAATAGGGAATTGCTAATCAATTATCATTGAGATGTGTAATTCCTCTGTAGCTCCAACCACATGAATTTTCCAAGGATGTAAGCATGTCATGCATACATCTTGGGCCTCATGGGAATCCCCAATAGAAATTCCTCTATTGACACTAAAAATAGGTGCCAAGTGGGATGAAAATAGTGGTTTTAGGTGTAATTAATCCTCTGAACTTGGTTTTCTAAAGTGGAGAAGGGAAAAAGGGTAATTTGTATAAGGGGTAGAAATTAACTCATACATTTTACCCCCACTTTAGCAAGCATGATTACTAATGAGTTTTTGGTAAAGTAGATTGAAGAAGAGTAAGGTTAGAAATGTGTACCTAAATAGTTAAGGAAGCAAACCATAATCTGAAGAACCTAAAGGTACAAGGAAAGTGGAGGAATTCATAGCTTCTTAGAACTATGAAGTTGAAGAAAGAAAGTGTCTTATAGGTCTGCAGACCTACAAGGAGGAAATCCCCAAGATCTCCCACCTGAAGGAAGCCCTGTGATGTGAGCGCCTCACAAGCCTGTACACCTGCAAAGAAGGTGTCCCCTAAGAAATCTCACATGGAGGATACCCTAGAAGCATCCCCAAAGATCTCTCACATGGAGGAAGCCAAGAAAGTTCCCTACAGACCTGCAAACATGTAGGGAAGGTATTCTCCAAGATCCCTTGCATGAAGAATACCCATAGAAGAATCCTTTAGACCTGTAGAACTGTAGGGAAGGTAAACCCCAAGATCTCTCACATGGACTAAACCCAAGGAAGCACCCTACAAACCCATAAACCTATAGGGGAGCCACCCCCAAGATCTCTCGCATGGAGGAAGCCTAAAGGAAGTGCCCTATAGGCTCTCATACTTACATGGAGGTATTCCCCAAGATCTCTCACATTGAGGAAACCTAGGAAAAATGTCTTTGGAGAGTCAGCAATGGCCACATAGGCAAGTAAGTGGGAAGTCACGTAGAACATCAACAATGTGGAAGACTTTCAAATGGGTCCCTTGGGAACTAATTGTGTTTTCTTTTTCGGATTGATCCATCATCAAGTGATCCTTTTGAAAGATGTTCGCTTCATCAAGGAATTTGAAAGGAAGAATATGCCCCCACGTGAGGGGAGATTCAAAGCTATCCCACTTTGGAGGAAGGTTTTCAAGTCCTTTCTTTACAAACCCATGATGATGAAAACATGTTTCATTAGGGTTCCAAGTTGAGAATACAATTCTGAAGAAATATTTGTGAATATTTTTGAGGAAATATTTGTTGGTGATGAATGTGTTTTCTAAAAATAAAAATGCTAAAGGAAGGCATTGTCGCACGTGAGAGGGAAATCTCAAGAAAAGAAGAGACAAAGATAAAGAGAAAGAAAAAGAGAAAAAAAAACAAAGGCAACAAGAGGATTTGGTTTAGTAGGGTCAGATTTGTCCATTCTCATATAAATAATAGGAAATTGCAATGCAAGGAAAAAGATCATCAATCCTCAACTAGATCAGGAAGAATGCACAAAAAACAAAGTAAAAGTAAAAAAAATGGGTCAACATGGAAGGAAAGCCTAAATTCCCCCAACGCTTTGCATTGTCCCTAGTTTACTGAAAAATCAAGCATAAGGATGGAAGAATGATGATACAAATAAAGGAACTTTTACGACATAAAAAAAAAACTTGTATCCAAGCACCAAAATGGGTGACAAGGGCCATTCAGACACACATAGCATGATCATGGGGGAATACATCACAAAAAACACACACACAAGAACAAGAAGAGGCCTCCTCCTAACATTGATTAACCAAGAGGTCATTAGCTTCACACTCTAGATCATAATAGGGGGGAGGAGGACAATCCTATACTGGTGGGATGTTAAGAGGAGGAGCATCTAGCCCTCATGCAATAAGGGCTAAGGAAGAAGCCCTCGTAAGGTCTTCTTTGTCGAGATCTTGTGGAGCTAGGGTTATCGATTTTGTGAAGATTGTTGAAAAGGATGGAATTTCATCCATGAAGTTAAAAATACACCCTATAGGAGTGTCATGTTTAATTTCAACGGATGAGGGAGGTTGTGCCTAAGTTTCACTACTAGGCTCACTGAATGACTCAAGATTGGTAACAAACTCAGGGGAACCCAAGACTAGTTTCATTACTAGGATAGAACAAGTCAGCTCGGGACCACCTTGTGAAGAAGGTGGGATCCTCTTACGTCCTTCACTACTAGAAGGACCACACTCCACCTTTTACTTTGTCGGAGGAGATGAACTACCCATTGAAAAGGCTAGAGTTGTAGAGGAAGAGGAGGAAAGGACCATAGTAGATACAATTGAGCTATTAATCATATCCACAGGCTTTGAGAAAGGTTGGATATCCATAAAATGATGGAGCTTATAAAATGTTGAAGAATTTCAGCTCAATTCCCGTGAACCTAGTTCCCATTTTAAACCATTGTCCCCAAAGTAAGTAGGGTTTTATTCGAAAGCATGCAAATGTTATAATTTTAGGCTCAATCAGTCATCAACCCCTTAAGTTATCTTTTGAGCCATCTAGAATGTTAGTTTACTAACCCCATTAGTCTGAAGAACTAGTTATCCTTTTTCCCATTATATCAAGTCTTTTCGTAGAGTCAGGTTTCAAATTTTAACTCGGTGACTTAAACCTTAAGTCATTAACCCCAATGGTCATGTCGCCATCAATTAGACCAAGTCCCATCTATTAAATGTTAATGTCACTTGATGTGCATATTTCAAGATTTGAAGATCTGAGAGAAGATCTGGACTATACCCTGTCAGCCCGTAAGAGTTAAATTCCAGCAAGATAAATTCAGTGAGGTTAGCGAGAAGTGGATGTGTGTCCAAGGTATAGTACAAGATCCACTCTCCACTACCACTCCCATGGCCTGACATCTTCAATGAGCAGTCGATATCAATTTGGTGGAATGCTCTTCACTGTTCCCTGCTGGCTCACTAGATTAAAATGGAAGGTGGTTATGACTACCGAGATTAGTGAGATCTCGACACCTATCCTAAATTATTTGGATCATGGAGCCTGCACACTATGAAGGTGTAATCCAACATGGAAGAACTACATTGGCTATGAAAATTTTGGCAAAGCACCACTAGAAATCAAAGGTGGTCAAACAAGAGCTGGTTGTCTGATCATCCATTAAGGAAAAAGATCAATGAATAACATTCAAATTTGGCTAGTAACATGTGATGGTCATTTCTACTCTATGCAACTAGCCCAAATTAATGGTTAACATCTTGCAAAGTGATTGAGTTGATTTCAATTTGTTTAGAGATGCCAACATTGGTAATCATGAAGAATAATCTATAGATTTCCATGCAAATGGGAAAATAAATGGTGACATTACATCTTCCAACAAGCTAATTGGGTTACGCATGCATGTTAGATATTGATTGTGATCCTCATCATCCCATATGATAAATATAGAAGAAATAGCTTCTATTCTTATCATCTACATTTAGTAGTTATTGATTAAGGTAGGGTAGTGTGAGCAATTATCATAGAAGAAGATTAGCAAGCCAGTGAGGAGGTCTGCTCACTTGAGTTCCTAGAAGTCTAGTTATAATGCACTAGAAGATGCTCCAACCATGGAGGCCAACACTTCTACTGAAAATCCTAGACTCGTACCTAGTAGGTGCAATCAAAGACTACAATTACAGGGTGATGTTGTAGGAAAAGTTGATGATAAAGTAAAGAGCCCATTGCGGTCTCCCATAGAAACACATAAGAAAATAAGATATGGGTTTGACTCTTATGGACGTCAACATTCACCTATTGATCTTTCAAGCAACCCCTCTAAAACCAAGACTGAATCTGACTACTATTGGTATTTATCTCTTTTGAATGATGGTATGCCCTCTGATGAGGAAGTGATATATGTTCTTCCATTGGTGGTCAAAACCCCTAGTGGACATACTAGAATTGTGTTAGGAAAAGAAAAGAAAGAGGAGGAACCTAAGGTTTCCTCTCCTCCTCTAGAAATCACTAGGAGTGGTCATGTGTACCTTGGAGATGGCACTGGTAAGGGTGTTGTGAAGGGTAAATAAGAATTTGTTGTGTGTGGGGTCTTGAATTTTTGTGTTGATGAAATTTTTGTTACTGGTGGTCCTATTTTTGCATGCATGGAACATTATAGTATTCGATGTCATTTGTGCACCCTTGTGGTCTTTTGGTTACCTAGTTTGTTGTAGGTCGGATGGTGACAAAGGGAATTTTGGCTGTACTTTTCATTTCCCTTCTTTGCCAGTGGTTACATTTTGGCTTTCCCTAGTTGCACCATCTTTTGCAAATTCAACATGTGGGGGTTTTGAAATACAAGTGAAATGTATTTGAAATTTTGATCAAATGAAAATCTATAGTGAAATTGCATTCGAGCCAGAAGCTTGTTGCTCCCTTGTCATATAAAAGGGAATTCAATGCTCACTTGCAAAAGAAGAGAAGAAAGAGAAAAAAAAAGATGAAATTTTCTAGTTTAAGTCTAGGTTAGGTTTATATGAATTTTACGATAGGAATAGAATAAGGTGTCTATTTTGAGCTCTTTGGAAGAACATATACATGTTTTCTTAAATTGTTATGCAGATTTGACTCATGAATATAAATTAAATTCTAGTTCTGATGAATTTTCTCTCCTAATGTGGATTTGAGTAAATCTTGAATGGAATTGTTAGTAATGATTTCATTCTTCTTTCGAATGTCAATTCAAATGTATGTCTTTGTTTTATGATTTGATTCAAGTAATCAGCTAAATGATCAAATGGAGTCATAGATTTATAGTCATTTGCTCGAGATGTGATAAGGAGTTGTGTATCAAAAATTGTGAGCTTAATCATGCAAAGCTATTATGTGGATAGTCCATTCCATTAAGATTTTAAGTCATTTATGTATTACTGATCATTGTGTGTGTGTGACTCCATTGCCCAATTTAATAAGGCACTAATCTATTTCCTTAAGGATCCATTTAATGGGTTGATCAAATTGTTGTATGGTGGTTGGCCTAGATTTTGAATGTGAGTTTGCTTTACAAATTTCTTAAATCTTTACACAAATTTTATGTTAATTGTCATGTGGGATAACATTTACTAAAATGGTAGCAAGTTACTTAGAAACAAGAAAATTTCATAGTAAGATTTACACATTTACCTTTGAGTTGAAATGATTTGTGAGAATAATGTGTTATGTCAAGTACAATCTTAATGAACACCAATAGGAACACCCTCCTAGGTCCCACAGAGCCTAAAGTGCAGAAGACCTTAGTCTCTAATTAGATTGTATCAGTTGGCCAGTCATTTTTAGAATTTTTGAATATAGGAATTGCCTATTTCTTAAAAGTTCATTTAAATGCATTGGAAAAACACCAACAAAATGGCAACTCTACTAGAGATGCACTCAAAAGTCCAGTGACAAATTGTATTATCCAAGAGTCATCCAAATCTTAGAGATCCAAGTCTTAAGAATCATTACATAGAGTCATAGTATTTTCCATTTATACTTTGGTAGATCTAAACATATTTGTTCAGATAATTGAAAATTTCTTGCACCTGGAGAGGATTTATTGCAACAAAGACCAAAGGATATGAGTATGACTCCGCTATTGGAGAAAACCCAGAATGAGATTTCAACATAAGAGAATTTTATGATTTTGAAATTTGTTCCTCTGTAAAGGAGGTCCCGACTCTGTCTAAAGAACTAGTTAAATTGTAAAGAATATTTCAAGATTTGTATAATTTGTAATCAAGAAAAAGGATTAACAACTGCTACAAAGTTTCCAGGTATTATTTTGTTTGAAGGAAGGTTATGAGAAAGAATTCAAGGCTTAGGAGCATAGATGATTCCCTACTAGATGAATTTTCATTAAGAGGGAATAATAAAAATTATTTTCATACTTCTTATATGCCAAGTTTGTAACTATCCATGAATTATGTTATTCTTTTGAGAATTACCTTTGGATAAATTTCTCTATAAAGAATCGAGCTAGAGTATGCAGGGTGAAGAAGCCATGTCATCCCCTCAAAGGGATTTTGTTATTGAAAGGTATATGACATTAGTCTTTAGTGGTATTGAAGGTTTTCCTAACTTGATCCCTAAGAATGTTAGGAAACATTTTCCAAAATTCACAGGGAAAAGTTCTAAATCAGCCTCTAAGCATCTACAAATATTTATGGATGTTATGGGGGGTTATGAGGTGGATCACATAGATGTTTTCATGAAACTTTTTGTTTAGTCTTTGAAGGATGATGTCAGGGATTGATATTCATACTTGCAAGTGAGCTCCATAGCCTCATGGAGTTAGCTCATGACAATTTTTATTAAACAATTTGGTGGAAGGGTGAATCCTAATATGGTGAGAAAGAATTTCATGGAAATCCATATAAATGAAGAGGAGTTAGTTAATGTTTTCAATCTCTGATTTACAAAGGAAACCAGAGAAATTCTAGAAGACATAAGGCCTAATGATGTATAATTTTTTGTTGTATACTTAGAAGCATTTGATAAGAATATGAGCTTCTTATTAAGAGACAAGGAACCCACAACTTTGCACTAGGCATATCACATTGCCATTGATATTGAGAACAATTTGAGATACTCAATAATGAAAGGGCCTATAATTGCTAGTAGTAGTTCTAGCACTACCCCCAATTTTGATTCAAGTAGATCAGAAGGTAAAATGATTTTTTAGGGGGCTACCTCATGGATATTGTATCTACTTTACTCCCAAGAAATTTAGAATGCGAGCAAGCATCAACTTCACATTAGCTGAGGAAAGGAAAATCTAATATAGTCCTCTCTATCAAAAAGTTACATGAGATAAAGGAGACATGTAAATGAGTCACCATTTGAATTATTTTCAAGATTCTTGGATATACTGATGGAGATACCTAGGACTTTTAGACCTAGTGATCTAATGTGTATTAATTTGTTTTATGAAGTATATATGCCAAGATCTAGCCAATGGTCTGGGGATCTAAAGCCTTGTAGCCTTGACCAAGTAATAGATTGGATTAATATTGTGGAAATAATTAAGTAGGTTCATGTGCCCATATCTGCTACTCATGATGTGAGTAATAGTTTCCATGTTGTTGATGATCAAATGCTACGATCACCAAGTCAAAGAGAAGCATTAGAATAAAAAAAAGTGATTGTTGAATGTTGTCATTTGACTAACAAATTAGAAATAGATGTAGATAGTAATGATGAGGATGAAGAGATAAAATATGTTAACAAAGAGGTGATGCCCAATTATCTTCCTTAGGATGCCATGAACTATAAGAAAACACAAGAAGAACAAGATAAAATTTCCCAAGTTGATTTAGTTAGCATCCATCATGCATTTGTTAATCAAGGGAAGGAACTTAATCCCAATGCTATGGTATACATGAGAAATCAAAGTAATGAGATTGAACTTGAGAAATCTACTATTGAATATGATTCTTGATATGAAGTGGATATGGAATCCCTTGCCTCTAGTAAGAGATATGTTAATAGCAGGTCATAGATGTGTCTTTCCTAGGCATTGAACAATTCTCATCATGTGAAGAATGTCTAAATGTGCATCAATTGTTGCTGATATAAATGATAAGCATAATAGTGAGATTCATTCTTTGTGTTCTTCAAGTGATTGTACTAATTTTGAGTACATTGAATCTCTAAATTGCTTGTATCTTAATTTAAATATGATGAGATACATCCAATTAATGCATGGAAAAATATCTTATTTGATGAAGACATTTTGGATGATGAAGTTGTAAATGACAATCCTTATTGGTGTAGTTGTAATCATCTTTTTAAGGATAATTATAATAAATGTTTGAAAAGTTACATGAAGGGGAATGTTAGGGATGGTCATTATGAGGATCAAAGTGATCCTAAGGTGGGTAGTTTTATTAATAAATATGCTACTTCTAATTTTCCAAGTGCTAAACTGCATAGGAGGTATGGAGATACAGATACTAGTAAGGAAGCTCTTGAGTATGATGTCAGCTCTAGAGGTAATGAGGTTACTCATGAAGATGAATATGCTTTCCTTGATTCTCCTATGGTGAAGAATTTTGTAATTGAAGCAATGGCTGAAAAGTCAGGCATGTTTGTTCTACAAGATGATTGCATAGATACTCCCACAAAACTATCTTATGTTGAGGAGGAGTTATATGGTGATTCTACAAAACATGCAGATACTTCAATACCATTTCACCCAAGTGAGAAAAAATCCAAAGAAATAGGTGATTGTGAAGATTACATAGGACAATATGAGGTTGTAGTGGAATTCTTTTCAAACACTCCATATCTTATTCATATGATTATGGAACTTCTTTCACCCCATGGGGTTAACATTTAGGGAAGGAAAATTGATAATAGACCTGGTTATGCCTTCTTTCCTAAAGGCACTAAAGAGTGGTCTAGTCAGAGCCATAGTGTTTATGAGACCTTCAAGTTTGATGAACAAATTCATGACAATCATATATCTCATGGTGATGTGGAATATGAAGGCTTCACCTTCTTGATTCAGTTTGAGGGACCTCTAATAGAAAGAGACAAAGTTGGAAATGTTTCTCTAGATGGAATAAGTAGTGTTGGTCAAAGTAATATTGATGATTTGGTGTCACATACTACACATGTCCATTCATTGTAGAGAAAACATGCTAATTTTTTTGATAGACGAAAAAAATTTCCTAAATGTTTGGGGCCCGAAGGCTCCACCTTGTAAAATTATCTTGTGTACATTTTGTAAGTAGTGTAAATATGTTGGTTTGGTTTGTTTGCTTCCTGTTTGGTCTACTTGCCTAGTCTGGGTGAGTTCCTTAGTTTTTGGCCTTGTACCCTAGTCTACTTGAATCAAAGATTATGTTTCTCACCATACCCACTAGGTTTATGCATCCTTGAGCATGAGCTGCTGATGAAGCTTATTAAATACTAAAGAATTTCAGCTCAATTCCCATGAACTTGGTTCCCATTTTAAACCCTTATCCCTAAAGTAAGTATATTTTTATTCAAAAGCATGCACATATTATAATTTTAGGTTGACTGGCTCAGTCATTCATCAACCCCTTAAGTGATCTTTTGATCCATCTAGCATGTCAGTTTACCAACCCCATTAGCGCGAGGAATTGATTATCATTTCTCCCACCATTTCAAGTCTTTTCCTAGAGTTGGGTTTCAAATTTTAACCCAGTGACTTAAACCTTAAGTCATTAACACCAACAGTCATGTTGCCTTCGGCTAGATCAAGTCTAGTCTATTAAGTTGTAATGTCACTTGATGTGCAAATTTCAAGATTCGAAGATTGAGGAGAAGATCTAGACTGTACCTTGCTAGCCCACAGGAGTTAAGTGCCAACCAAATAAATGCAATGGGGTTAGTGAGAATCAAACATGTGTCCAAGGTACAGTGCAGGATCCACTCCCCACTATCACTCCTGTGGCCTGACATCTTCAATGAGTGGTCAAGATCTATTTGGTGGAACGATCTTCATTGTTCCCCACTAGCTCGTTGGATTAAAATGGAAGGTGGTTATGACTAGAGAGATCAATGAGATCTCGAAACCTATCCTAACTTATTTAGACCGTGGAGCCCACACAATATGAAGGTGTCATCTGACATGGAAAAACTCCATTTGTTGTGAAAATTTTAGCAGAGCACCACTAGAAATCAAAGGTTTTCAAACAAGAGTTGACTATCTAATCATCCATCAAGAAAAAATATCGACGCCTAACATTCAAAGTTGCCAAGTAACACATAATGGCCACTTTTAGTCTGTGCAACTAGCCCGCATTAATGGTTAATATCCTACAAAGTGATTGAGTTGATTTTAATTCATGTGGAGATTCCAATGCTAGTAATCATGAAGAATAATCTATGGATTTCCATGCAAATGGGAAATTAAATGGTGACAGCACAATTTCCAACAAGCTGCCTAGGTTATGCATGCATCTTAAACATTGATTGTGATCCTCTTTGTTTAATGCATTAAATATAGAAGGAATACCTTCCATTCCTATCATCTACATTTAGGAGGTTTTGATTAAGGCAGGGTAGTGTGAGAAATTATTAGAGAAGAAGATGACCAAGCTAGTGAGGAGGTCTACTTGCTTGAGTTCCTAGAAGTCTTGTTCTAATGCACCAGAAGATGCTCCAACCATGGATGCCAATATATCTGCTAAAAATCCCAGAATTGTACCCAGTAGGTTTAGTCGAAGGCTACAATTCTAGGGTGATATTGCAAGAAAGGTGTATGGTAAATGAAAGAGCCCATTATGGTCTCCCACAAGGACACAAAAGAAAATAAGATATGGGTGTGGCTCTTCTAGACGTTAGCATTCACCTATTGATCTTATGAGCAACCCCTCTAAAACTGAGACTAACTTCAAGTGCTGTCAATATTTAGCTCTTTTGAATGATGGTCTCCCTTTGATGAGGAAGTGATATATGTTCTACCGTTGGTGATCAAAATCCCTAGCATACATAACGGAAGTGTGTTAGGAAAAGAAAGGAAAGAGGAGCAAGCCTAGGTTTCCTCTCCTCCTTTGGAAACAACTAGGAGTAGTCATGTGTACCATGGACATGACACATGTAAGGGTGGTGTGAAGGGTAAATAAGAATTTGTTGTGTGTGGGGTCTTGCATTTTTGTTTTGATGAAATTTGTTGTTATTGGTGGTCATGTTTTTGTGTCCATAGCACATTTTGATATTCAACATTAGTTGTGCACCCTCATGGAATTTTGGTTACCTGGTCCATTGAAGCTCAGATGATGACAAAGGGAATTTTGGCAGTAGTTACATTTTGGCTTTCCCCAATTGCACCATGTTTTGTAGATTCAACATGTGAGAGTTTTGAAATGCAAGTGAAATGCAGTTAAAATTTTGATGAAATAAAAATCTATAGTGAAATTGCATTTGAGACTGAAGCTTGTTGCTCCCTTGTCATATAAAAGGAAATTCAGGGCTCACTTGCAAAAGAGGAGAAGAAAGAGAAAATAAAATAGATGAAAATTTCTAGTTAGGTCTAGGTTAGGTGTATATGAATTTTACAATAGGAATAGAATAAGGTGTCTATTTTGAGCTCTTTGGAAGAACATATGCATATTTTCTTAAATTGTTGTGTAGATTTGACTCATGAATATAAATGAAAGTCTAGTTCTGATGCATTTTCTCTCCTAATGTGGATTTGAGTAAATATTGAATGAAATTGTTAATTTTTTTATTCTTCTTTTGAATGTCATTTCAAATGTATGTTTTTGTTTTATGCTTTGATTCAAGTAATCAACTAAATGCTCAAATGGAGTCATAGATTTATAATCATTTTTTGGGGATTTGATAAGGAGTTATGTATTAGAAATTTTGAGCTCAATAATGCAAAACTATTATGTGGGTAGTCCATTCCATTAATATTTGAAGTCATTTTTGTATTATTGATCATTGTGTGCATGTGACTCCATCTCGTAATTCAATAAGGCACTAATCTATTTCCTTAAAGATCCACCTAATGGGTTGATCAAATTGTTGTATGGTGGCTGGCCTAGATTTTGAATGTGAGTTTTCTTTACAAATTTCTTAAATCTTTACACAAATTGTATGTTAATTGTCATGTGGGATAGCATTTTCTGAAATGGTAGCAAGTTACTTAGAAACAAGTGAATTTCATAGTAATATTTGCACATTTACCTTTTAGTTGAAATTATCTATCAAAATAATATGTTATGTCAAGTACAATCTTAATGAACACCAATAGGAACACCCTGCTAGGTTCCACAGAGCCTAAAGTGTAGAAGATCTTAGTCTCTGACTAGATCTTATTAGTTGGCCAGTCATTTTTAGGAGTTTTGAATATAGGAATTAGTTTTTTCTTAGAAGTTCATTTAAATGCACTAGAAAAACACCAACATAATGGACATCAACAAAGGTGGCTCAATTGAAGTAGTGATGAACACTTATACCACCTTGGGGTTAGGTGCATACGCACTCACAACAGAAGTTGATAGCAATGCAAAACTAGACTGAAGAGAAGCAGAAAGCAGGGGAGAGGAATTCATTGTAGGAGGACCTAAAGTAGGGGTGGTCATCTCTTCTTCCTTCCTTTTCAAGGTGGCTTGTTCAGCTAGGAGAGCCTTTCATTGGTGCTTGTGATTTCACATAAGGCATTTTCTATGAATCTTCAAGTTGGAGGCTAGAGGTTGTGAAGGAACGAAAGGCTCTTGCATAACCATGGGGATGTCCACTACAATCATCTCTGATAGATGAATAATTTTCTAAATGAGAGTAGGAGGAATAGGTTGAGGAGTAGTGGGGGGAGCCAGCTCAAGAGCCTTGGGAGTGGGCCTCTTCTTGTTCATTGCTTTAGGAGCAGGAGTGGTAGGAGGCCATGGAGGTCGATACAAAGAGGAATCTCCATAAGAGACCCTATTCCCATTATATCGAATGGGTCTAGGCTGCATTAGTAGAACAAGAAGTTTGAATGTAGGATGATTAGGATTTCACCAAGCGAACAACACAGGGTTCTCCCACAAGCATGAAGCAGAATCTGATGGTACCACAATAGAGTGAGAAGAAGCATCTGACTAACCAATGGAAGAGGAAGAAGGTGGATCTCGAGACTACTTGCCTTCTTCCTTCCTTCGTGCCTTAGTGGCATCGTTGTCTACTTTCAAGCAGGCCTTATGTAAAATAGCATCAAGGGACAAAGGGTATCTCACTTTCATCCTTAGGAACCCTTTCTTATAGTTCTAATATGTTTGGTGTAGAAGGTCCATTCTAGATGGAAGAGGGCCAATGAGTGCAGGCCAAGAGTAGTCAAAGGAGTAGCTACCACTAGCAAACAGTGGTTTATAACCGGTGTCATGAATTACATGTACATAACCCATGTGGATAAATTTTAAACATTTATGCATGACCAAGGGTACCACATTCATAGCCACTGACCAGGGGATACCCAACATCAACCTAAAGAGCTTAGATCCAAGGATAATGTCAAATAGTAGTTTCATAGATTTAGGTCCAGCCAAGACTGACAAGACAATACTTCCCAAAGGAGGCATGGAAAGCCTGCCATGTGTTCGAATGGTGTTCATAGGTGCATTATACCCATCCTTATGTAGAAATTTAATCATCATAATCTCCTCTATTATTATGTTTACTTATGATGTCAGATCAATGAGAACACTCACTACTATGTTTCCATTAATCCACAAAGGGATATAGAGTGGAGACAACTCTGTGTTAAAACCCATTGGTAGGTCTTGTGATGTGAAGGTTATACTAGTACCACTATCCATAGGCTATGTAGAGGGGGTATTTGATGTAGTAAGGAGGCCATTACACACACTAGATGATACTTTCATAGAGTCCCTAAAGGTCAATAGATAATACAGTGACCTAGTTAAGGTTTCATTATGCAACACCTTTAGAACCTTAAAACTATGCTAACTAGGGGTCATAGGTTGGGTTGTAAGGCAATGTCCTCATAAAACTCTCACCTACAACACACCAAGAGAATGAGGAAAGGAACTGTCAGTATTGAAAAATGGAACCAAAATGTGTTAGAGTAATAATTTATTATGCTTAATTAATTACATCACATTGATTAATTAATTAAGTCACTTATTTCTCTTTATTACTTAAGCTAAACTTAGACACATTAATAATTAATGATTAGTTAATTATTAAGTGTGCACACTGGGATTTCATTTAGGGTTTCCCTTTTAGGGTTTCTTGATCTCCTTCATAAGGATTGATCACTTTGTAATAATAGATTCTCTTAATGCATTTTTACTGAGAGGTTTATAGAGCATTGTTTTGGTTCTTCATATCTTTTGCATGTGATAGGTATCCATCTTGCATGCAGGTGATCTTGGTTTTCTAACATGGTATCAGAGCTCTAGACCTAGAGCTTCTTGTTCGTTATATGAAGATATGGCCTCTCTGTGAGTTTCAAGTGCAAGGGTTTCCATAGGCATCTTTTTTGCAAGATCTAGGGGTAGCTATTTTTTCAGGACACTATGGGCTCAAATGAACATTGCCATCGTGTTCGCAGCATCCCAAAACCCTAGAAACATCTGTCAAATTGTCCATTTTTGTGCAATTGATCTGGGAGGCAAAAAAAATTTTGTCTGGGGTGCCGTATGACCTCCCCAGCACGCAGATCGAGGCACGTTGGTTTGAAAATTTTCAAAAAAATTTTTTTTTTGAATTTTTTTATTATTTTTGTGCCCCACCTGTACAGATGGCAGGCGGCCACCACCTCGCCACCCGGTGGCCACCAGGAGTGGCAGCCACCGGGCGGCACCCCCAGCGCACCACCTCACCTGATCTCAGCCCCCACGGGCCTCCGCAGCACCGGCCAGGGTCCTATGGGGGACCGGGTGCTATGCGCCCAGCCCCCTCTACAAAATCCGGCGGTCATATGGAAAACCAGGGGATTCGCCCCCAGCACCAGCCAGCCCGCCAGCCCCTGGTCGCCCATAGAACCAGGGGCCCAAACTTTTTTCATTTTGCATGGGGCCAAATTTTTGCAGCGACGGCCAGATGGCCGTCAAATTTATACTCGTGAACCTCTTTGCCCCTCCTAACCCTAGTTTTTTCTAAAAGAGCAGTTTTTTTCTTTTGGCCATAACTTGGGCATACGGTATCGAAATTGGGAAAACAATATATTGCCGGAAAGCTCATTCCGAGTGCTTTCCAGTAGTGTTATTTATTTTTTAGTATTTTACTATTTTCATATATTTATTGCTGTTTGAAGTCAGATGTTATTTTTAGACTTCCGAGCTCATAACTTTTAGCCACGATCTCCATTTTTCACCTCGTTTGAAGCGTCAGAAAGGTATTGAGGAGCTCTAGGTTGCTGTCCATGCACTTTTTCTGTATCTATCCTAGGTTTATCAATTAGTCCAAATTTGGCCTGATGGGTTGTTTGGCGATTACTTGGATGTTTTGGCAGTTGGGAGAGTGCATCTTGCATCTTTCCACTTCATTTTCAGTAATACATCATTCAATAATTGCTTGCTGCTTCATAGATTCCAGAGTTGTTTCCGTTTGGAGTTTTCGAGTGTTCCATGGAATTGGGTCTTCTGTTGTTTTATCATGATTCTTTGAGTCAATCAGTGACTCTCATCCGGTTTCAGTAGTATGCAGAAGAATATTTCCTTGCTTGCCTATATCAAGTTCCAGTGTTACTCTACAGAGTTCTTCTAGTGCTTCTTTACAACATGTTATCTCATTGTAAGGGGGGTTTTGTCCCACTGGGTTTTTCCTTCTCTTACTCATTCTTGCATTTGTAAATGGGTACCTAATTAGGCCTAGTTGTCGGGACCCATCTTTGCTTTCATGCATCTTATTCTAGTGTTTTAGCTTCTTCCTAAGTTCATCTTAAGGGGGGGTGTTAGAGTAATAAGTTATTATGCTTAATTAATTACATCACATTGATTAATTAATTAAGTCACTTATTTTTCTTTATTACTTAAGCTAAACTTAGGCACATTAATAATTAATAATTAATTAATTATTAAGTGTGCACACTAGGGTTTCATTTAGGGTTTCCCTTTTAGGGTTTCTTGATCTCCTTCATAAGGATTGATCACTTTGTAATAATAGATTCTCTTAATGCATTTTTATTGAGAGGTTTACAGAGCATTGTTTTGGTTCTTCATATCTTTTGCATGTGATAGGTATCCATGTTGCATGCAGGTGATCTTGGTTTTCTAACAAAATGGTTCATGTGAGGTTCACCAAAAATGTAAGAGAGGGGGACCACTGCATACAAGGCCCTAGGTCATGAAGGACTAAGATGCGGAAGGCTACCCCAACTTAGCTTAGCTTAATTTAGTGTTAGGAAATGCAATACTAGAGTGATGAGGACTATGAAGTCATTAAATCACCCTATAGACTTGAAATATACGATGGAGCTAGGCGAGCTAGTTTTTAGACTCAACATTATGCCTCAAAAAGCTCTCTTCCCAAGGATAGAAGCGTAGTCCTGGAATGACAATAAAATGTGTTGGTGTCTCTCAATTTCCCTTGTGTCTATATGACCAAACAGCTAAAGAGACAAGCTAAAACCTAGGAAAACAAGCTAATGACCTAGCTAACTACCACTAAAGGGCTAAAATATTAAGTAGACAAAATATTCTCTAATGTGATAAAGTAAAACTGCAAGACTTAGGGTGGCAAGAATGATCTCACAAAGGCAATTATTCACCATCTAGCTCACAAAATCACATCCACCTACACATAAAGAGGAGGAAAAATGTTGGGTGGCTGTATAGGAGTATGCCTTAGTCAAACCCTTGTTTAGGTGTTTCCACCTCCATAAACAAGCAAGAAAGGGGGTACGATAAAGAAATTAATGTAATGAAGAACACTTAAAGACTACAAAATAGTAAATGTGCTTACTCAACCATGTAATAGAGGAGAGGAAAGGGAAGCTTACCACCTCCACCAAAAGCACTCAACGATAATGGATGAAAGAATGAGAGTACTCAAGCCTCTCCTGCAATGGTGTTGTCCCAAACTTACTCTACTGAAGTGATGGAGTGAAATTGTTGCTGCAATGAAGTTTGAGAGTGCTACTAGAAATTCTTGGAATGCCTAGAAGTGAGTACAAGAGTGTGAAAGTTAGCTTGTGTAGAGATTGTAGAAGATGAAAATACTTGTTGAAAGAGTGAATTTGAAGGGGAGATGAAGAAAATAACCATATTCGGGTCAGTTAGCTAAAGAGGGCATTAGAAATCAATTTCCAATGAGAAGTGTAATGCCTATGCAGCTCCAGTTGCAAGAATTTTCTAGGGACGTAAGCATGCCACGTAGATATCTACGCACCGTGTGGAAATTCCTAATAGAAATTCCTTTTCCAATGCTCAAAACAAGTGCCAAGTGGGATGAAAATAGTGGGCTTAGGTATAATTAAGCCTCCAAACTTGGTTTTCTAAAGTGGAGAAGGGGAAAAGGGGAATTTGCATAAGGGGTGAAAATTCACTCTTATACAGTATCAATTCAAGATCTATCATCATGTCAAAGATTATTAATCCTCAAGCATGTTAATGAGCTAGTGTTGTGATGTAGCATTGAAGATCTAAGATCAAGCAATGCTCTATTCATGTTGTCAGGATAAAGATCTACATCCTTCATGGCCATTTCATTTTGAGTTGTATATTTATAATACATATTCTATGGTATCATTTCTCATGTTTCAAATTCTATGTTGCATGTTTCATGTTCATATTCCATTATCTTTTCATTTGGTTTAATTACCTAAAAGGGGTTTGCCTAAGGAAAACCCCTATTCCCCAACAATCAACATTTTCTATCTCTTTCTTTGTGTGATTGCAGATCTAGGTGCTTTGAAGACTTGAAGAGCATTGAAGACTAGGTTACAAGCTTGTTGGAGTTATCTCCCCATTTAAAAGATCATAATATTCACCAAAAATTCACCTATAGTCCCAAAATTAGTGTTTTAGATTTGGGAACCTAGAGAAACAGAAAAGGAAAAGTAAGAGGTAAAGATCAGAACTTTGAAGTTCCAAAAAATCCAAACTAGACTCATTCACCACAGGTAGCGAATGAGTCCCTATGTAGGTGTTTTCTAGAGATCTTTGTAGATTTGGATACCCTTTTTGGCTGAAACTTTCTCCTATGCAAAAATTCAAAACTAGGACTGATTCGCCTAGAATGGTGAATGAGTCCCACTAGCCCAAAAAGTTATATTTTTCAAGATTTCAGAGCTCCATTCAATCTCCTTTAGACTTCCATGTGCACACTTCTAATCTTGTAGATTTTTTTTTATTTTGTTTGAATTTCTATGTCATTAAGTTCAAGTTTTCATTAAATTAGGTCTTAGCATTTCATCTTGCATTTCATTATATTTTCCAAGTTTTAAATTGGAAGTGAACCCCTTAGTAGATCATCTTCATCCCCTAGGATGACCCTTAGTAAGATCTCTTTCTTCTTTTCAAAGAGATCTCATGGGTTACCATTGAATGAAATTTGAAAAGTGTGGGGGTATGCTCTATGTCCAAAACCATATTCTAGCATCTCCCTAACCACTTTTTCAACATTTCACCTAATATGACATCTCTTAAGGGGATCAAAGTAGTTCTCAAAATTTGGTGTACTTGCCCAAGGAAGCTAAATTTAAAAATAATAATATTTTGAAAGATCAATATGAATGAGATTTCATGAGAGGTTGGTCATTCAAAATAAGAGCTATCTCAATCAACTATTCCACAAGAAAATGTTGTTCACTAACTTGAAAGTACATTATTCCAAGGGCCACCCAAACTTCACCCTAAACCATAAACCTTAAACTCTAAACTCTAAACAATGAATCCTAAAGCATTCATTTTTTCCTAGGACCTTAAAATGAAATTAGGTTGCCTTGGAAAACTCCACCAAATTTTATTCGCTTAAGTGATGTCATTTTGTCCTAAGACCTTAATTAAATTTGGTTTCCTTGGGAAACTTCACCAATTTTTTTTCACTTAAACCATGTCATTTTTCACTAGGACCTGACTACATAGATCCCCTAAATCTATCCTATTACCCTAAACCCTAAACCCTAACCTCTAAACCATAAACCCTAAAGAATTCATTTTTTTTCCTAGGGACCTTAATGAAATTTGGTTTCCTTGGGCCACTTCACCAAATCTTATTACCTTAAGCCATGTCATTTTGTATACATTGATCCCTTAAGCCATCCTATGTTAATAGTTAATTTTTTATTGATTCAAGTAACATGCCTTAGACATAACTGAGGCTTACACATTTTATCATTTGTATTCAATTAGGTCATTTATACTTAATGGTTTAAGATTATTTCCTAAACATGTATCTTACATTTTGAAATTACAAATCTAATGTAGGTTCACTTATATCTTAGAGATCACTAATCAATTCAATAATATTTGTAATCCACCTCCATGCCCTCCATATCCACCACCTTTACCTCCACCTCTACCCACTCCACCTCATAACCCCCCATCTCCACCACCTAAAACTAATGGTGCTCACTTGCAAGCATGAATCAATGTTGATGTTAGAACCATTGAGGATCAAAGCAACATTATTCAAAATGAAGAATGTATCACACCAACTTTGAGGTTTTTTCAATCTAGGATGCAAAATGTTGTTGATGTTGTTATGGCTATGTATGGGGTCTTATATGAGCATTGATGATGGCTAGAGGAGAGGAGAAAGTTTGGTTCTAAAAAGGAAAACACAAAGAAATGAAGAGATGTAATACAAAGCCACAACACTTTATAAATTAAGACAATGATCTTATAGTTATGAATTTATCGATTTGGTTTGATGGATATTTTATGTGATGAATTTGTGAATTTTGTTGGATGAATATCTAGTGTTCAATTTATGAATATAATAACTTATAATGATGAATTTATAATATGATATTTTTTTTACTATCTACTATCGTGATTTCTCTAATTGGGTATGTGCAGGATCATGATGGGCCAGAAAGTGGCAATATTATGGGTATTTGTAGGGTATGTGGCTGATGACCACTTTTTTACCCAAAATTGTTGAAAGGAAAAGTTTTTTTAGAGGATATTCTCAGCTTTCCACCAATATAAATTATGCTTTAATTTGGATTTAATAAATAATTATTATTCATTTTCTATTAGAATTATGACTAAAGTCATGATCGATAGGTTGATTGAAAAGCATCTATAACTTTCAAGCAGTATCACATTTTTTGATTTTGAAACATGCATCACATTCTATGCTTCACATACTATAAGATTAAAAAAAATAAAAATTAAATTTCTTGAAGTTTTGACCAAGTTAAGGTGGTCAGACATAAGAGTTTTTTTTTTTAAACTTGTAATAAAAAATTTATAATTAATTATTTACTTGGAAAAATTACAAAAAAATATGCATCACATCCATACATGAGTCCTCTACTTATAAATAAAATCTTATAAAAAATATTATCATTTTATTGGTTAGGGTGGTCAGACATGCACCTACTTCTTATTTTTTCCCTAAAATTTAAGTACTACTGCATTGAAATTTCAATTTTTCACCAAATAGATTTTATTTATTTTTAAATAAACTTAGCAGTTTAGAAACTACATTCAATTTTCTACAAATTCTATTCTTACATATTTTTGAAATAATATAGATAACTTATTCAAATTTTTACGTCAAGTTTCCTAACACTGTTTTTTCCATGATGATCCTGCACATACCCAGTTGGAAAAATGTAATTTATATATGTGTTAGTCATAAATGAGCTTTTTGTGAATGTTTCAATTTTATTTGTTAGTATATACATGTATTAAAATTACATAGTTCTAGATCTTAATTTTTGAAATTTGTATCCACATACTAAAGTTCAATTAATGTATATATGTGTATGTATATGTATGCACATCCTATTTAAACAAATTTGCATGTACATTTAAAATTTTACTATTTCTTGTAATTTTGTAAGTTTGTATGGTAATTTTGTATAATTTAATGTAGGAATACACACATATATAGATATCATGGATCAATCTAACATTGATGATATCATCAATCCACCACCTTATCAACCTCAACCTCCACCCCCTCCACCTCATATCCCACCTCCACCACCCACTATATCAGATGACTATATCAAATGAGGCTCACTTGCAAGAAAGTATCATTAAACATATGGAATCCATTGAAAACCAAATAAATGGTATGCAAAATGAAGCATTGATTCCACCACATGTGATACATTTTGCATCTACGATGAAAAATGTTGCCGATTCCATTAGGACTATCAATTCTAACTTAGATGGGCATCAACAAGATAGAGAGGAGATGGGACAAATTTATGTAGATGGTCTCCCATACAAAAAAAAATTAGACCTAAAAATAAAAAAATCCCATATAGCTCCTTATTTTATTGACCCAAATACTTAGTAGCCCATTCTTGCCACTAAATCTAGAATATCCATGAGGTGGTGTATACATCCAAAGATGAGTGCACATTTATGGGATCAATGGTATATGGTATTTGACAATATACCACATTCTAATTGGGAGGTCTGATTATATATTTTGAGGATACTATATGTAGAGTGTTTTATGGGGAAAAATCTGAATTATTTTTATTTTAAATCATTTCAAGGTGTTGGTGGTGACATGACACAACAAAGGTTAGGGGCAAGGGTTGATCCCTAACACCTCATGCATGCACAACCCATTGTTTCTCCTCTTGGTCTTGCCATTCCCATACCTATGCATCAATGTGTAGTGGTATTGATATTAGGATCCCTCACTAAGCTCATAGGAGACCTTGATCAACATGATTTTGTGATAGCAGCTAGGGAGCATAGAGATTGCGATGATGGAGGAGTGTTCTATGGATTTGGTCCTAGTACCACTCTAGGAGTTTTGGAACCACATGTATGTACAATTTTCCATCAACCATGCCATGAACCTGATCAGGCTACACCTAGTTCAGGTGTATGTAGAGATTGTGGTGGATCATCTAGTTGCCTCAGTTCATTAATAGAATTTCTTACTGCCTAGGTTCACCCTATGGATAGTATGACACAAGTATAAATATGAATCTACATGTTGAGTTTATAATAATTTTAATGAATATATATATCCAAAAAAATTGTAATAAATTTTAACAATCAAATTGTTTGGTGTATAAATGACACTAACAATGGGGCAATCAGTTGCACCACGAGTACATATGTCAACACCAGTCCTAGTCGACAACTCTTATGGGGTATTTTGATTTAAAAATTTTAAATATAATATGAAATAATTTTTAACTTGACTTTTAAATTTATAATTCAATCATGAACATATATTTTAAATATTTATGTTGGTTCAAGGGAGTGAATCAAATTCCATGTTGATTCCACCCAAGGGGTTTTTGAGCACTACTCCACTATCGAGCATTGCAAATTAGGGGTAGGTACATTTATATTGCAAATTATTTAATTTACATTACTATAGTGAAAATTATGAATTTTAAATTCACTATATATAAAATGTGCATGTACACTTGTAAATATTCAAAGCATTAAATGTTTATATGTATGTCTAGGTTGATACAAAACTAACAATGGGCATCAAATAAACATTGGGTTTTGGGGCCACTCGTGAGGCCTTTGAATTTGAGGTTGTTTAAAAAAGTTTCTACATAAAATGTGAAAACTTGAATATATATATTTTAACCTAATTCAAGTATACATGCTTTAAATTTGATCTTGCAAGACTTTGTTAGCGCGACTTTCTGCCATGATTCAATCATAGTTACACCTCTAGGAGGTCATGTAGAGTAGGCTCTAGATATAATGGTAATTTAATTTTTTTACTATATTTAAAGACAATTACAAATTATACATTGAGAATAACTTTAATTAAATTTAAAATTATATATATATGTAGTGTAGGAAAATGTATACCCTTGCATTTTCACACTTGTTTTGGCCTGCCTTGCTTTATTTATGCTTCTTTTTGGTTTAATTGGTACTATTTTGTGTCCATAAGCCCTATGAATAATATATTTATTTTGGTTAATCCTAACATTCTCCAATGCATAAATGATAATTTAATGACTCCATCGGTGTGTCCCTAATTTTTTGGGTTGAGACTAAAATTCCACCTAGGGTATATTTGTCTTCAAAGATTCTTGAGACCTTGATTTTTGGATATTTGGATTGGGCCTATTCTTGGTGTTTGTGCCCAAAAATTTTTAGGTCTTGGGACTAAGATTCCACCTAGGGCATCTTAGTCCTCAAGTCATTTTCATTATTTAATATTAAATTATGGTGTGATTTAGCCTTCTTTATTTAATGTATTCATATGTCAGCTTGGTGTGATATAATTTTAGGATAGTATGTTAAGATAAGTATAAATACAAGGTTCTTCATTCATCTCAACCCAAATTATTTTTTGAGATCTCTCATCATAGCATAATTGAGTTCACAAGAGCATTCAAGATTAGATTCATCAAGAATTTGGAGCCATTTGGAGATTGAAGCATCATATCAAAAATCTTTCTTGCATCATGTGTGTATTTTTGCTAACATTTGTGATGTAGGTTTTGATCCAAGCAAGAAATTCAAGTCATATATTTCAAACATTCAAGATCCATATCCATTATATCCATTATACACAAGTTTGCAAATATTATAAGGGTTTATTGAGTTGTATAATTTCATTTTGTTCATTCACCAATTCCTTCATTATTTCTATTTCATTTCAAGGTTTAATTATGAACAAGGTTTTAAACCAAGGAAAAACCCCATTCACTTATGATTTTTTTTTTTTACCTCTTTGGATATTTGTGATTGTTGATCTAGGTTGAATATTTGAAGATCCTTTAAAGTGAAAAGTTGTTAAAGTTGCAAAGTTGCATTGCAAAGTTTTCATCTTCATAGAAACTCACCTATAGGTCACATTCAAAAGATTCAAAACTTGAGATATGAAGGGAAACAAGTGCAAACCTTGGAGGTTAGGATACTGTTTGAAGTTAGTAGAAATTTAGAACAAGACTAATATGCCATCTTGGGCACCTTGCTCCTCGTAGGCTTATTTTTTAGATATTTTTGATATCCAATTATGAGATCTGAAGACCCTGTAATGGCCCATAAAAATAGTAGCAGGATTAATACGCCATTCTGGGTGTCTTATTCCTCCCTATAGTTTCTATAAAAATTCTTTTCATTTTCATAATCCTCAAAACATCTCTACACTTCCCAAGTACACACCTCTTATCTCCCTATTTTATATTTTCATTATTTGTATCTCTCATTTAGCTTACATTTATAGTTTTAGGTCATTTTACATATCATAGTTTATTTTCAAACATTTATCCTTTCCAAGAATTTACTTGGTGGTGAAGCCCTTATAACTCTTACAACTCCTCCTAGGACCTTCCTAATTGTGAATTGACTCACCTTTTGAGGTTGTTAGTCAATCCAATTGGGACCCCTAGGAAAATATTGAATGATTGGATAGGAAAGTGTGATATCTTTCAAGGTATCTATTTTCACAATTCATCATATATATAGATGAGCTCATACATGTTAAATTATTTTTATTTTATTGCATGAGACACATCTTGTAGTTGAGCATGTACAAACAGGTCCTAGAGTAGAGGGTGCACAACCTCTTATGGTACAATTTAAATATGATAAGTTATAAATTAAATTGAATTAAATAATTTTTAATTGTAGACTTACATCTAATTTCAACTTTCTTTCTCTTGTATATGTAGATTGATTCAGAGAATTTAGAGGTAGGTCAAGGTGCACTAAAGCATGTAGAGGCATATATGATGGTAATTTTATTTTATGATGAATTATAAATTAAATTTTCATTAAATCATTTTTAATCATCTTACATCTAATTTTATCTTTCTCTTGTATATATTGTTTTAGGCCATCCACGTAGTCCACATGGTGTGAAGAGGACTCTTGATTATAGAGACGATACATGATCTAAACATTGTTTTATGGGTTATATTTGATTTCATAGAATACATATTTGGTTTCTCATTAACTTAATATATTGTTTCATGGAATTTATTTCATGGGTAAAGTACTTCTTTGTACTTTATTTCATGGGTTGTACTCTGATGGACTTTATTTCGTGCACTTAATATATTGGTTTCATGCACATATATATTGTAAATAATAGAATTTATTATTGTTTAATTTTAATTTACACTTGTACATTTATGTATTTTATGTGAAATGTTAATATGTAATTAATATGACACATTTATAATTTTCAAAAGATTCATAGTCAAGAAATTAATATAGGACATTAATGTGAAATTAAATATAAATATGAAATTAAAGTTGAAATTAATAGGACATTTTAATATTTGTAGTTTACAAATTTAGTGATCCATAAATGATATACATTCAATAATTAGTGATAATTAGTAAATGAACTTATTTAATTCATGTCCTAATAGGATGTCTTAAGGGGTCCTAATACATAGGTTAGAACTAATAAAATATGAAAATAAGTCATAATCTACAAACAAAAGCAATCTGTTTATATACCACAAAGGATAAAATTTTAAGAAATAAACAATATCATACAAGATTAGAGAACACAATAATTAATAAATTCTATAAACTAAACATAAATACAAATTAAAATGCAATGAGATTTTCCAAAAAAATCTTTTATAAGTATACACCAAATTTCCTAGATATTTTACAACATAAGATTAAATAACTTAATTATCCAAAAATAGGCTAAAGTTTTGAAATTAAATCATGTACTCCCATATTTACAAATCATGCAAAGTGCAAGAGAAAATTTAAGAACATAAAATTCATCTTGACCTCATGTTCCACAAAAAAAAACTAATTTATAAGCTATCAAAGTAAATAATAACATCCAACAAAAATACTACAACCTTCTTCTTCTACATCCACCCTTTCTTTTGGTACTGTCTATTGGAATGGGTGTCACATCCTCTGCCAAAAGAGATAACTAAGTTAATCTACAAGTTTCCATGTAATTGGAAACAAAATTATTTTAAAATACAAATCGAATAATAGCAAACATCTTCACCTATGGATGTCTTAAGGAGATGAAATTATTCAAAGTACATGTCTCAAATTTAATGGAAATTGATATAATTAACTTAAAATTTAGAATGACTCATCATAACAATCACATTCTATACAATTTAAATAGTTCATTTCATAATAGGATGCCTTAAGGGATCCTAATAGGATGTCTTAAGGGGTTCTAATATGATGTCTTAATGGGGTCAAAGAAGAGTATAATTAAGTATAAATATTAAGTGATATAAACAAGTATTATAATTTAGGGTGACTCATCATAACAAATTATATAATTAAGTATAATATTTAGGATATGTCATAATACGACGTCTTAAGGGGATTGAAGAAGTAGTATACATGTTGTTTAGTGATTATACAATCAAATTTAAAGTTTCAAAGTAGGGTGACCCATCATAACAAATGATATTATTAAGTATAATATATAGGATATGTCCTAATAGATGTCTTAAGGGGATGGAATACTTCAAATTATATGTCTCATATTTAATTACAATTGATATAATTGATTTAACAATAATTTATACATGATATTTAGTGATTATAAAATCAAATATAAAGCTTCAAAGTAGGAAAACCTACACATTTAACAAAAAAATTATATAGAATATTGATTTTAATACATAAGAGTACATAGAGTATAATTGTGTATGTACATGTATTTATAATTTATACAAATTGTTTAATACTGTAAGTATGTATGTAAATATATGTCAACTCAAAACAATGTTTACAAAATTTGGTTATGCCATCTCAAGAACATTTGAAACTTGTGCCTAGAATGTAGTAGGTCTTCATGCCACCTGATATCAAAATAGTACAAACAATATCAATGAAACCATCAAAACATACATATTTTAATTTATATAAAACTATCTATATGTACATAACTCAAGTACCTATATTTAAAAGTATTTTGGATGCATGTGTAGGTTGAATCCACATTCTCTCCTTTTTGTTTCAAATAATTAGATCAATGTGATGATGGATTAAGGACACATAAAGGATAATAAATAAATTTTAACTATTAGTTTACAAACAATATCAATATATAATCAAAAAATGTATTTAAATATAATTTAAATAATAATTACCTATTTTTACCAAGTATTCCATGTTTTCTTGAGTCTACTTGGACTTTCCTTTTTGTGATGATGGCTTAAGGATCTATAAAAGGACAATTGAAATCAATTTCAACTAATAACACACTTGAGCATTATAAAAACATGTATTTAATCTATTTAAAAAGATAATATAAAAATAAAACTATATTTACCTATATTTACTTATTCCATTGTACCATCTGCATCCTCAATTTTTTGCAATGCATCTATGATTGTCTCATGCTCTTCCATATAAATTTTCCATAGCACTTTATTTGTAGGTCTTCCACAATATTGATCTAGCTTTATATTTGTTGCCACCACCAAATGTGAATAGTGTATAATATTTTATGTGTGGCATAATCTTTGAATGCAGGAAAACCATTCTTCCTTATTAGGTATTTTCATAGCCAAGTGCCAAAAACCACCATCGATCCTATTGGAAAAAATGATAACCATCATCAAATAAGTTCTCACAATTTTCTTAAGGGGATCAAAGACTTGTTCTAAACATTGTCTTAAGGGGGTTAGAAACTTATTATCAAAATTTTCTTAAGGGGATCACCCCACCTATTGGATAATGATAGCCATCATCATCTTCTTGAGGTGCTATTAACTTATGTTTAGTCTCCACAGAAGCAGCCAACAATTATTTTTTTTCCTCTTCATTCTCCTCAAGTGCAACAACAACATGCAAATGTCCTACAAAAAATAATTGATTTAATAATTTTCACATGTCCATATAATTTGACCAATCTATATACATCCATTCATATGTATATAAATAAATAATTTAGTATTACAAAATAGTAATAAAGTGAAATAAAATGAAATAAATTGAATTAAATTACCTTCTTGTACAAGGTATAAAACAAAGTCATAATCTTCTAATGTAAACACTTGATCATTGTATTCAATTGTTGTTTCATATTGATCATGTGCTTGTGTAGCTGTTAAGGATCTATGCTTCCAATCTTCAACCCATTCTGTATTTTCACATGTTTCCCAGTCTCCAAAGGTATAAAATTGAAAAAAATGCAAGTTCCCTTGTCCAGATAGTCCATGGGCTTGCATTTGAACTCTTAAATAAATTCCATTTAGTAGATCCATTGATTGTCTCACAATCAAGTCTAAGTAGAATGTTCTCTTCTTTAGCCAACTAAAAGAATATATTAACTGTAGAGTGCTTTCTAGAATGGAGTGTAGAAAATATTGTATTGCACTAATCCACAATATCACGTGCATCTTTAAAGTTTATTGAATCCTCAAATTTCATTTGTTCTCTAGAAAGAGTTCTTTTATCACATGCACTAGCTCCATCATGTTCTCCTTTACCATGCCTAGTTTAAAAAAAAACCACATATATTAGAAATTAAGTTCATTTTGAACCATACTTAACCAATTGAACATTTGAGCATTGTTGAACTATCCCATAAAATTATCTGACCATATGAGGTGTTCTATCAACTGGATTCTTTTTTCTCTTGAATTTCTATAAAATATATTGAAACAGTATCGAACAAACTCTGACAAGTGTAACTATTTATCACACAAATAGAAATGATACTCACTCAAAAAATTTCTATCATCCTCTATGATATCATCTACATGTCTATAAACAATATGAAAAAACATAACTACTTGCACTGAATTATTATATCATGATTTAATTTCTTCTTTTAGAGCTAGAGTATAGTTTTCCAAAAAATCAACCACTTATAGTATACTACCAACTGGAAACGTGTTTCTACATGCATGAAATTGGCCATCAGGCCATCAAGCATGTTGAGAGTGCATGAAATATTTTAGTACAATCTTATTCTTAAATTTTAATATGAATGCATGTACTCTAACTTTTTTTATAACTAAATCGCAACACTTTCCAATTTTTCCATCTTTTAGAGAATATTTATCATTCTTAAATCTTTTAACATCCACTAATTGTTTTCCAAAACCATTATCAACACTTTCATGCGTGAAAACTCTTAAGAATGAAAGATTTACACAACTAGTGCATTGTCCAAAAATACAAGAACTTAAATAGAATAATATTCCATTATCTATTTCACAAAAAAAACTTGATAAAACTCCCTTATTGTTTTAGGTGGCATATTAGTAACACATTCTATAGTACCCCTCTGTTTATGTATATGCTTTATGTTGTTATGTTTTCATACTCTTAGACTATGATACCTTGTTTGGATATTTTGATCGCTAGTTTAGAGCGATAGTGGATTTATTCTGTGACATGATGATACATTGTTTGGTGATTATTGTTTTCATATATGATTTGATATAGTTTAGATGTTTACTTTCAGTTGATTATTACTATGTACATGCTATAATGGACTAACAGTTATTTATTTCATCAGTTTTCTGTGACGTGTATTAGTGTGGAGAATGGAATCGCATCACTTGCTTTTGAGTGCCCTATGATATCCGTGATTTTCTCCGCATGGTGTGTCTGTTTAATGCTTAATTATATATATATTTGTATGCTCGTTATTTGCTTGGTTGCAGGAATTATAGGTACATGACACTGACTCCACCTGGGTACTTAGGTCTGAGTGTGTCAAGATTCAACGGATACGTTGATCGGGAGATAGTAGTTTGGTTTACCCTAGTCTAGTATATAATCCTGGTCTTAGTACATCATTTGTTTTTAGTTTGAGTCATAGCTTGTATTGTCATTTTCTATTTGGATAAATTGTTGGAAAGGTAAATTTGGTTAATTTTTAATGATAGTTTATTGAGTTTTAAATTATTGGTATTTAAATTAATGTTTAAATGTGGAAGAAATCAATTGCTTGATAATTTAATTCATTAATTAGCTTATTTGGTTAAATGGTTGATCTTAAAAGATTAAACTCATTTGATTAAATAAATAAATAAATAAATAAAATAAAATTATTAAGTGTGTGAAAAGATTTAATATTTGAAAATTAAATATTATTGGGGAAAAGGCATTTGAATTGTTAATTTAAATAAATAAAATAAATGCATGTGAATTGAAATTTAGTTTTAAAATTTAAATTAAATAAATTATTGCATGCAAATTTGAAAATGGGAAATTTGCCGAGAAGTGGTGGGGAAGATATTTTACAACCACTTCTCGACATGTGTGTGAGTGCAATAATTGCTTACGGTTGTTGAAAATTTGTTACGGAGGATAATGTGGATCTCGGGGAAAATTACAGAGGTTGTCTTTTTCATTCACAGGAAATTGGTTTTGGGCTTTGTAAAATTCTTGGTTTATGCTTTTTGATACTTTGTTGCAAAATTTGTGGAAGATCTTTGGTTTTATGGTTGTTATTTGGAATTACATCTCAGGAAGAAATTGGAAGCTTCAGGCAACAAAGGCAACAAAAGATTTTCTTCACCAGTAAGCAAAGGAAATCAGGTAACTCTCTTATAAAATTTATTTTATTTGCTTGGGAAAGGAAAGCTTCTATAGATATTTTGTTGTGTGAATTTTGTTCGTTCAGAAAGCTTCTGTAGAAAACTCTCTGTTGAAAGTAATTTATTTTGTGAAGGGAATGTAATTGTTTGAGGAATTTAATTGGATTGGAATTAAAAAAAAAAAATTGTTCGTGTAATCTGTGAAACCTTGAAGAAGTTTGTAAGGTTTTCCCCAATTTCTCCACTGTAAAATCCTTAGAAAATTTATTTTTTTCTTTATTTAAATCCCTGTATGAAATTAATAATCTTCATATATAAATTCGATTGTTAAATATTACGTTGAAATTGTTGTTGAAAATTTCTTATTGGGTATATTTTTTTCGAAAATATATTTATATTCGTCATTTTATTTCCGTCTGTACGGAATTATGAATTTGAATTAAAAAAAAAAATGTTTATTGTTATAGAATAATGACTGTACGCGATTTTTAGTTCGCTAGAAGTTTTTTATAAAAAAATTATATATTGTTGGGGGCCGCGGGGGTTACTGTCCCTCACAGCCGACTCCCAACAGGGAGGCATTGTGGAGGGCAGTGCTTAGTGCTTCCGTCCACAGCCAAACCCTGTGGGGAGGGTTGTGGAGATAGCCCCACCCACAGTAGTCGTGGCGGTGAGGCCGTGGCTGGGTAAGGGCTATGTTACAGCCAATAAACCTTGTTTCATGTATTTTGTTTGTAATGTTAAACCAAAAAAAAATGAATTCCTTAATTCTAAATTATGATTTCTTGTATGCCTGTGAATTTCAAAATTATCATTAAATAATATTATATATATATGTATGTATGTGTGTATGTATGTATGTATATTTGTATGTATTTTTATTGGGTAAATAAATATAATTCTTTGTTATATATTTAATAGATAGATATATATATAGAATAATAATTGTTAAGGTTTTTAAAGAAAATAAGAGTAATTATAATACTTTGAATATAAATATATATTCTTTAAATTAAGTTGTATGTGAGAATTTGTCAAACTCAGAAAGATAGATTAAATAAAGTAGTTATTTTTCTTGATTATTAAAAATAGATCTTTTATTAAAACGATTTATAAATATGTTGTCTTCAAATTGTTGCATATGGATTTAGTATATCCAAATGATAGACGTGTATTGGTTTTTAATTGTTTAAATTTTTGTGATTGGGCAAAATGGGAAAGTCTTTATTGATCAAGTCTTCTAGACCAACTGTTAAATGGGGATTGTGAATGTTAAGCTAAATTCTTATGTTAACTAACGATGTGTACATGGCTTTGTTTGGTGGTTTGACACCTATGTTATGAACATTGATTGTTGTTCGTTTTATCATGATTGGTCTTTTATATTGATTTTGGTTATATGTACACTTTGTAAACCTTAGTCAGAGAACATAGATTTACATGTTATGTTTAGGGGAGTGGCTATTTGTAAGGGTCGACACACAAAGTGGTGTTAGGGTAACTTACAAATAGTAAGTTAGTGAAAACTAAAGAACACAGTAGTTAGATTAAAACACGTAACAAGATGTACATGCCTCACTTACGACTCTTGAGCTACTACAGTCTTGAGTATAAGATGAGAAGTCCTGGAATGGAAAATCGGTGTCTTGTTTCTTCAAAAGACATTCAATTCCACAATAGTATGTAATAGGGGTCGGGTTTCGTAAGAGGTTACCAGGGTAACCCAAGGATTGGGGGCCAGAACCTAGGAAGAAACACCAGGGTAACCTTTGCAACGTTGTGATGACACTCCACCTAGAATAATAGTTAACCTTGTACTTGTAAAACATTCAATTGTCAAAATCTGGAAGCAATGTAACCAATAGTTTGTTATGTACTAGTGTCTAGGGTTAGTAGATTAGGTCTAGGTAACCTTATTACTATCTCCTAGGATGGGGGGTGGACCTACGGGTACCACATGGTTGGGTGGAACGTGCACCTTACTCTGTTGGGTCCCCAATTTTGTGATCATGGCATCGAGAGCTTCATGGATGGAGAGCTCGTACTTGAAAAGTAACTTAACGAATGTATGCAACTAATTAACTTATTAATTAAACTTTAAAAAAAATTATTACACTTTTATACACAATTGCAACATTCTTAGGTTATTAAGACTGGGCTTTATAGATTGGTATCAGAGCCAAGGTTACAAACATTGGACGCTCTGGGTAATCACGAGCCCATTAGAGTTGACTTAGTTCCTGGAGCAGAGCCTATATCTAGAGCTCCTTATAGAATGACAACTCAGGATTTAGAGGAACTTTTAGAAAAGGGATTCATTCATCCTAGTGTTTCCCCTTGGGGAGCACCTGTCATCTTTGTAAAGAAGAAGGATGGATCTCTTAGGCTGTGCATTGACTATTGTCAATTGAACAAGGTTACGATTAAGAATCGTAATCCTTTGCCTAGAATTGATGATCTTTTCGATCAAATTAAGGGAGCTAATGTGTTCTCTAAAATTGATTTGAAATCTGGGTATCATCAATTGCGAATAGTTGTAGCAGACATTCAGAAAACTGCTTTTTGAACTCGATATGGGCACTACGAATTCACAGTAGTACCGTTTGGTTTAACGAATGCACCATCATTATTCATGAGTTTAATGAATGGTGTTTTTCGTACATACCTTGATCGCTTTGTCCTGGTATTTCTTGATGATATTTTAGTTTATTCAAAAAATAGAAGGAATATGAAGAACACTTGAGACAGGTATTGCAATGTTTAAGGGAAAATCAATTGTATGCAAACCTGAAGAAGTGTGACTTCTTTCAAACTGAAATAAAATACCTTGGACATGTGATATCTAGAAAAGGTATCGCTGTGGATCCTTCAAAGATCCAAGTTATTGTAGATTGGCCCGTGCCTACTAATGTAGGTGAAGTTCATAGTTTTATGGGTTTAGCTGGTTACTATAGATGAATTGTTGAAGGATTTTCTAGAATCGGTCATCCTATTACTTCTCTTCAAAGGAAAGGGAAGAAGTTTGTTTGGATAGAACAGTGTCAGTTGGCCTTTCAGACTCTTAAAGAAAAGTTGACTAATGCGCCTATACTGATTGTTCCTGATCCTGCTAAGGATTTCATAGTTTGTGTGGATGCATCCTTAGAGGGTTTGGGAGCAGTTTTGATGCAAGATGGGTGTGTGGTTGCTTATGAGTCTTGCAAACTCAAAGATCACAAATTAAACTATCCTACGCATGACCTAGAACTAGCTGCAGTAGTGCATGCATTAGTTCGATGGAGGCATTTCCTATTAGGTCATCGTTTCAAACTTCATACTGATCATTGTAGTCTACAATATATCTTTACGCAACCTAACTTGAATGCTAGGTAGAGATGGTTGATGGAGTTCTTGTGTGAGTATGATTTTGAAGTGAGATATGTTCAAGGAAAAGAGAACGTAGTGGTTGATGCTCTTAGTCGTCGTCGACATGAGATCTCTGCTACTACTCTCGAAGTAGATTTGAGAGGTCAAATAGTAGCTGCACTTCCTACTGATAGATTATATCAGGAAGTGAGGTTGGAGATTGAATCTGATAGACCTTTAGAGGGTCTATTTGCAGGGTATGTCTTAGAATCAAATGGTATATTATGGCATTTAGGTTGTATTTATGTACCTTATGTTGAGAGTCTTCCTATATTAATTATGACTGAAGCTCATCGAGCTCCGTATTCAGCTCATCCAGGAGTCAAGAAAATGCATGCTGATCTTTGGCAATTGTATTTCTGGCCTGGTATGAAACGTGATATTGTTGATTATGTATCGAGATGTCTTGAATGCCAGTGAGTCAAAGCTGAGCATCAACATCCCGCTGGATTATTGCAGCCACATCTCATTCCCAAATGGAAATGGGATATTATATCCGTTGACTTTATTGTAGGATTACGTATGTCATCATGTCGACATGATGCCATTATGGTAACTATTGATCGATTGACTAAAGTAGCTCATTTCTCACCAGTACGCTCATCATATAATTCCTCATCTGTAGCTAGGATATTCATGGAGGACATCGTTAGATCGCATGGGATTCCTTGTAGGATTATATCGGATAGAGATCCTGTATTTACTTCAGCCCTATGGACTTCATTACAACATTTGTTAGGTACACAGTTGAACTTTAGTTCAGCGTATCATCCTCAAACTGATGGAAAAACTGAAAGAGTTAACCAAATATTAGAGGATATGCTTAGGATGTACGTAATGGACCAACAGTCTCATTGGGAGGATTACTTGTACTTAGTAGAATTCGCTTACAATAATGGATATCAGAGTTCCATAGGTATGCCACGATTTCAGGCATTATACGACCATCCTTGTTGAACCCCTTTGAGTTGGGATCGACTAGAGGATAGAGTGCTACTTGGACCTGAGATGCTTCACGACATGGAGCAATAGGTTGACCGTATTAGAGAGCATTTGATAGCAACCTAGGATAGGCATAAGAAATATGCCGATGCGCATAGGATCGATCGACAGTTCGCTGTTGGTGACAGAGTGTTTCTTCGAGTGCGGCCGTGAAAGAGTCCAATCCGTTATGGAAAAGGCTCTAAGATTGTGCCATGTTTTGTGGGACCATTCGAGATCTTAGAGAGAATTGGTCCCGTGGCATATCGACTCGCCTTACCACCCAGTTTGTCTTCTATTCATGATGTTTTTCATGTATCAGTTCTTAGACCATATCATCCCAACATATCTCATGTACTTGATTGGAATGTGTTATAGGTAGAGGACGGGCAGCTGGCCTTGGAGCCCATGGCCATTCTACAGCACCAGACGCTCGGTCTCAGGGGTTGAGACGTTGATCATATGAGGGTCCAATGGGATCCTAGCTATGAGGCTTCAGCTACCTGCGAGGATGTCACGCATGAGGGAACTTTATCCCTATTTTTTCACTGGCTTTCAAGAGCAAGCTTGATCCTAGGGGGGGAGGATGTAGTACCCCTCCATTTATGTATATGCTTTATGTTGTTATGTTTTCATACTGTTAGACTATGATACCTTGTTTGGATATTTTGATCGCTGGTTTTGAGCGAAAGTGGATTTATTCTGTGACATGATGATACATTGTTTGGTGATTATTGTTTTCAGATATGATTTGATATAGTTTAGATGTTTACTTTCAGTTGATTATTGCTATGTACATGCTATAATGGACTAACAGTTATTTATTTCGTCAGTTTTCTGTGACGTGTATTGGTGTGGAGAATGGAATCGCATCACTTGCTTTTGAGTGCCTTGTGATAACCATGATTTTCTCTGCACGGTGTGTCTATTTAATGCTTAATTATATATATATATGTATGCTCGTTATTTGCTTGTTTGTAGGAATTGCAGGTACATGACACCGACTCCACCTGGGTACTCAGGTCTGAGCGTGTCAAGATTCAACAGATACGTTGATTGGGAAATAGTAGTTTGGTTTACCCTAGTCTAGTCTATAATCCTAGTCTTAGTACATCGTTTGTTTTTAGTTTGAGTCATAGGTTGTATTGTCATTTTCTGTTTGGATAAATTGTTGGAAAGGTAAATTTGGTTAATTTTTAATGATAGTTTATTGTGTTTTAAATTATTGGTATTTAAATTAATGTTTAAATGTGGAAGAAATCAGTTGCTTGATAATTTAATTCATTAATTAGTTTATTTGGTTAAATGGTTGATCTTAAAAGATTAAACTCATTTGATTAAATAAATAAACAAATTAATTAAATTCAATTATTAATTGTGTGAAAAGATTTAATATTTGAAAATTAAATATTATTGGGGAAAAGGCATTTGAATTGTTAATTTAAATAAATAAAATAAATGCATGTGAATTGAAATTTAGTTTTAAAATTTAAATTAAATAAATTATTGCATGCAAATTTGAAAAAATGGGAAATTTGCCGAGAAGTGGTGGGGAAGATATTTTACAACCACTTCTCGACATGTGTGTGAGTGCAATAATTGCTTACGGTTGTTGAAAATTTGTTACAGAGGATAATTTGGATCTCGGGGAAAATTACAGAGGTTGTCTTTTTCATTCACGAGAAATTGGTTTTGGGCTCTGTAAAATTATTTGTTTATGTTTTTTGATACTCTGTTGCAAATTTGTTTAAGATCTTTGGTTTTATGGTTGTTATTTGGAATTGCATCTCGAGAAGAAATTGGAAGCTTCAGGCAACAAAGGCAACAGAAGCTTTTCTTCACCAGTAAGCAAAGGAAATCAGGTAATCCTCTTGTAAAATTTATTTTATTTGCTTGGGAAAGGAAAGCTTATGTAGATATTTTTTTGTGTGAATTTTGTCAGCTTCAGAAAGCTTCTGTAGAAAACTCTTTGTTGAAAGTAATTTATTTTGTGAAGGGAATGTAATTGTTTGAGGAATTTAATTGGATTGGAATTAAAAAAAAAAGGTTGTTCGTGTAATCTGTGAAACCTTAAAGAAGTTTGTAAGGTTTTCCCCAATTTCTCCGCTGTAAAATCCTCTGAAAATTTATTTTATTCTTTATTTAAATCCTTGTATGAAATTAATAATCTTCATATATAAATTCGATTGTGAAATATTACATTGAAATTGTTGTTGAAAATTTCTTATTGGGTATATTTTTTTAGAGAATATATTTATATTCATCATTTTATTTCCGTCTATACGGAATTACGAATTTGAATTAATTTTTTTTTTTATTGTTATAGAATAATCGTTGTACGCAATTGTAATGCCGTAAATTTCATATAGAAACAAAAAGACAACTTTTTTTTTTCTTTTGTTTTAAATAGAGGTATAATAACGCTAACAATTGTTAACCATGCACGTGCATGGTGACACACTATATTCTTTGGGTAAAGTTGCTTGTGCAACTCCACCATCGATGCACCACTCGATAACCCTATAACTACTTGACCTTGCAAAAAGCTACCCATATTTGTTACTACTCTACTTATACCGATACCCTTAATATTACAAGACAATAATTGTTGATGCAACGTTCAAAACTAAACTTGAAAGGTAGAATAAAATGTTATTGTTTTATCTACTCCATCAGTTATTATTTATTTATTAAATTCATTTATCCCTTTATAATTATATACTTATATATATATATATATATCTTAAAATTGTAATAACTATGATTATCCAGTTCAACTAAATACATTATCCCCTATGACTATCTTTCAACAATATAAATTTATTTATTTATTTATTTTTATTAATAACTAAATATATATAATTTTATACTTATTATTTACTTTTTAAAAGGGACCTAGAATAAACCATAGAATATTATTTTTTTTGTTTTAGAAGATAGACTAGGAATATTCCATTAAAATTAATAAGATCTTTGTTGAAGGGAGTGGGGATTATATACTACATTCCTTTAGTTAGGGAATCTTTAAACATGAAGTATTTATTTAAAAGATGGAGGGAATATATTCTATATTCCTTTAGCTAGAGAAATCTTTAAACATAAGAATAAAGTATACGTGGGATCTCCTGAAGGCTAAAGTTAGGAACTATGATTAATGTGACGGCAATTTAACGTTTTATTTTTATTATTATTTTTTTGAGCTCTCACTGGTACGTATTAAGTCAGAAGCTCCAACCTTCGTAACACAATACTAAGTTTATACACAATAAGGGCTTAGCTGGCTATCCGCAAAGCTCCGCCATAAGAATGGCAATATGGTTATTTTTTTTTTCGAGCCATTAATATACGTGTAATCATATTTACGTCCGCAAATTTAAGTACCAAACTGCTCATATTAACAGTATTAATATCATTATTGCTATAAAATGAAATGCCCCTGATCAAGACCAAACACGGACAAGGATTGTATATGAACATTTCTGTTGCTGCTATTCTTTATTAATTGCAACTGTAAGGGAGTATCCTTAAACAAATTTTGTTTTTTTTTTTTTTTTTTGCTTGGAACATTGAATGCAGATCACGGTTACTACCCAGACCACAATTTATACTTAGCTATATATATATATTTTATTATTAACCATAATGGCAAGCATTCATTTCGCTATTTACTTTCTTTACGGCTCTAAAATAGTACTGACCCAAACTTAACATTTGAAACATTTGCACGACAATACTTCTAGCGCCCTAACATAATGAGTGAAAAAGAAAGTTGGTGAATCTTAAAGGAAGATCTGGTGCTGCGTTGAAGGATCTATTGACTGGCCGACAAAACGTGATTACAACTAAGTATTAAACTACGTAAAAGTCGAGGAATTACATCAGTTGTTTTATTTATTTTATTTATTTATTTTTATTGACTGCACATAGTCATAATTAATGAACGAGTGCATTAATAGGTGTCGTGCACATTAATTGGGCTCCATTTGAACTGCAGATCTAGCGCCTCTAAAAAAAAATTGCAACCCTAAAATATTATATGCCCAGCTTTAATTTTCTCTATCATTTTTTTTTTCTTTCTCTGGAGACAGTTGGGCGACTGGGTTTTGTGGTGACGCCAAGGGCAGGAGAGGGAAACGTTAGCATATTTCGTAGCACCCAGATCCATTACTTCCCTTCATTGGAGATTACAGGCATGTGATTTTGTGCGAAGTAGATTGATAAAAGAATTACATATGTTTTCCTGAAAGTTTCATTACAGTTGCCAGTGAAGGAGGGAGGCGCGAACTACTCCTTGCTCGGCGTTATTCACTTATGCACAGATTTATTTCAGAGTCTTCTCCTTTTATTTTTATTTTCTTTCATTTTTCCTAATACTAAACTTCCTGTGGATTCGTAGGACCCCTTCTTTCTATTTCAGCATAAAGAAATATTAACAAAAATAATTTTCTTGCATATTTCATTACCACAAAATAAGATTTTATAGGGATTGAGTTTATAATACTGTCCCCATTTTCTTTGATTCCTATTTACTTTTTTTTTTCTCAGCTATCAAATCTATTAACTATCAACCAGTAACTACATTCTTGCAACCATATAAATATATATGCTTTCTTTTGCATTCATAATACTAGGCTACTTCATTAAAAAAATTAGATTCTAAAGCTACCATACCATTTTAAAGCTATCATACTATTTTCAACATCTATGTAACATATAGTTGCATTCCTTTCATCAATCTACCTCTGCTTTTATAATAATTCCTAAATAGAAGGTAAGTGATAACAAGTGAGATTTTGTACTTATTTCAGCAGTATCCTTCTTGTATTTTCAATGAAAAATTTTCAAATGGTGTTATAATTCAGTAGACTAACTTTTATAGGCATGATATGTGCAATAAGAAGCAGATATGCACAATACTTACAACCACAATGCAATTCCCCGCTAAGGGTACATTATTTTCTGTTGTGTGCAAGAGTCAAGTTTCAAATAGTTTTTATCTATCCAGGCCTGTTATAGGAGTTGACAACTTCCAAACACCAATGGTCATCTCAATTTCAGTATAGAGCAGTAAAGACTAAGACTTTAGTTTTCTTCCTCCCCCCTTTTTTTTTTCTTCTATTCTCTACTGCATACCGAAATTTTCAATAATGAACAAAGGTAAACGTATTCATTTTCTATACAGTAATCACATTTTTAAGTTTAAGTTTCATACATAAAATGAAGTCCTCCTTTCCCAGTAATACAGTAAATAGTAATACAACATGAAGAATAATACTTATTACAATTCCTTTTCACATATACGCAGCCATACAGAGAAACCAGTCCCTGCTTCAAATGTTTTAATACACTTTTACATACAAGTTCAAAATGCCTATCCACAGGGTACAATATAACTGAACATGCAAGGCTACATCTTTTTCTTGAAACCCTTCTGCATAAACTACAAATGTGGTCTTTAAATCTGCAAGAAATCACATGGGACAGTTCTTCTTTTCATGGCCAATAGGGAGTGCTCACCTCCCAACCTTGGGTTGGAAAACCAACCACCCCCCGAGCTAGGAGGTAACCAAGATACTAGGTACACACATCACAAAAAATTTCAACAAAGAAATAACCAACAAGGAAAATCACATGTAGTATGCAAAACCCTTTTCCCCAAGGCTTTCAAAACACACATAGAAAGTCCACTCATGGATTTATTAAGGGAGAGACAACGTGCACTCGATCTTGGGATTTTTACAATTATTCATATCCATTCAATAATATATAATGAGGTTTTATTTCCCTTCTTCCTTCACACCCTTATACCACGTATCACCAATCCAACCATCCCAAAACCTCCATTTTTTGTGGGTACTCATACCCTATCCACAACCCCAACATTTTAATGGGTACTCATACCCTATCCATTTTGCAAAGTGATAAGAAAACTCCCAAGAAGGTGCCACCTTTCTCTATCCCACACATGCATTGCTCACCCTCCTTGAAGAGGAGCTAATCCAACACCCATCCCACCAAAGCAACAACATACAAAACAAAAAAAAAGAAAGAAGGCAAGCAAGCATTCAAAAGGATAATAAGCATTCAAACAACCATTGCATAAAACAAGAAGAAGGATTTGAAACCAACCTTATTGTGCAAATTTCTAAATATCAAGTTGAAGAAGAGCTCCCCCACTCCTTCCTCTTTCCCCAAAATCCAGCAAAAGCTAAAATTGCCCACATGAAAAGTAACCCCTCATTTGGCCTCCCAAGGGTTTGAAATAGGAATCCAAGGTTGGAATCCCTTGGAAGAGACAGTGACACATGTCAATCTCCTATTTGCTCCTATGGACACACCTCCCCACAAGTTCTCACAAGAACTCTTGGGGAAGTGAAAGGTCAAAGAGTGTTCAACACTCAACAAGGCTTTCAAATCTCATAATGAGATTTTAGAGCTTACACTCAAATCCCATCCCCAAAATCCGTCACCCCTCTTAATGGCTAATTAAGAAAGGTCACAACTTGAAATTTTCAAAAGATATGGGCTTGATTTGACCCCTAACCCATAGGTAACCATCCTAGGGGTTAAATTAGGGTCAATTAACCCATTCTAAGGACTAATTCAACCTTTTAAAACCTTCAAAAGGAATTGAAATTCAAACATAATAAAATAATTTCCAAAATGCCCCAAAACCCTCATCAAAAGTTTAATTCATTTTAAAAGCATAGGCACAAAATTCAACATTAAATCTTTTAATCACAAAATGAAATACAACACAGAGGTCTAAATGGACCATAGTGGGTTTCACTTGGTTAACACAAATTGGGTACCCTTGGTTACCTCCAATCCCATTGGCCATGGGCGTGTACCTGCACACTCAATTTCCACTTGTTAATATATCCAATGCAAGATAATCCACAATTAAATCAACAATTTTTATACATCTATAAATAACACAATCAATTCATAAATTAATAAGTCTACATCCTTAATTACTCTTTATCTAGCAGCAACATATTCTATCAATTTATATCAAGTCGTAGCATTATAAAGGAGTCTCATATTCACCTAATTCAATTTTTTTTTAACATCTTATCAATCATATATCATAACCATTTATCCATTCCTACCATTATCATCAAATAAACATGGACATATCAATAAGCAAAACATCACATGCACATAATCCTCATAAGCATCATAATAGGAAACCATCATAAAATCCAATGTCAATGATTATCCAAAATAGTCTAAACCACAGAGTATCAACATAATCGAATCAAAAGATAGTCAAATGGGTGTATCAAATGGTAGGCCTCAGTATTTTTTATTTCACTGGAAGTTTTTTATAAAAAAATTATATATTGTTGGGGTCGCAGGGGTTACTGTCCCCCATAGCCGACTCCCAACAGGGAGGCGCTGTGGAGGGCAACTCTTAGTGCTGCCGTCCATAGCCAAACCCTGTGGGGAGGGTTGTGGAGACAACCCCACCCACAGCAGTCGTGGCCGTGAGGCCGCGGCTGGGTAAGGGCTATGTTACAACCAATAAACCCTGTTTCATGTATTTTGTTTGTAATGTTAAGCAAAAAAAAAATGAATTCCTTAATTCTAAATTCGGATTTCTTGTATGCTTGTGAATTTCAAAATTATCATTAAATAATATTTTATATATATATATGTATGTATGTATGTATGTATGTATATGTGTATGTGTTTTTATTGGGTAAATAAATATAATTGTTTGTTATATATTTAACAGATATATATATATATATATATATATATATATATATATATATATATATATATATATATATATAGAATAATAATTGTTAAGGTTTTTCAAGAAAAGAAGAGTAATTATAATACTTTGAATATAAATATATATTCTTTAAATTAAGTTGTATGTGAGAATTTGTCAAAATCAGAAAGATAGATTAAATAAAGTAGTTATTTTTCTTGATTATTAAAAATAGATCTTTTATTAAAACGATTTATAAATATGTTGTCTTCAAATTGTTGCATATGGATTTAGTATATCAAAATGATAGACATGTATTGGTTTTTAATTGTTTAAATTTTTGTGATTGGGCAAAATGGGAAAGACTTTATTGATCAAGACTTCTAGACCAACTGTTAAATGGGGATTGTGAATGTTAAGTTAAATTCTTATGTTAACTAAGGATGTGTACATGGCTTTGTTTGGTGGTTTGACACCTATGTTATGAACATTGATTGTTGTTCATTTTATCGTGATTGGTCTTTTATATTGATTTTGGTTATATGTACACTTTGTAAACCTTAGTTAGAGAACATAGATTTACATGTTATGTTTAGGGGAGTGGCTATTTGTAAGGGCTGACACACAAAGTGGTGTCAGGGTAACTTACAAATAGTTAGTAAGTCAGTGAAAACTAAAGAACACAGTAGTTAGATTAAAACACGTAACAAGATGTACATGCCTCACTTACGACTCTTGAGCTACTACAGTCTTGAGTATAAGATGAGAAGGCCTGGAATGACAAATCGGTGTCTTGTTTCTTCAAAAGACATTCAATTTCACAATAGTATGTAATAGGGGCCGGGTTTCGTAAGAGGTTACCAGGGTAACCCAAGGATTGGGGGCTGAAACCTAGGAAGAAACACTAAGGTAACCTTTGCAACGTTGTGATGAAACTGCACCTAGAATAACAGTTAACCTTGTACTTGTAGAACATTCAATTGTCAAAATCTGGAAGCAATGTAACCAATAGTCTGTTATGTACTAGTGTCTAGGGTTAGTAGATTAGGTCTAGGTAACCTTATTACTATCTCCTAGCATGGGGGGTGGACCTACGGGTACCACATGGTTGGGTGGAACATGCACCTTACTCCGTTGGGTCCCCAATTTTGTGATCATGGCATCGAGAGCTTCATGGATGGAGAGCTTGTACTTGGAAACTTATGTGTATTTCAACATTGTAATTTTATAAATTATGTATTTGAAAACATCCCTCAAATTGTATATGAGGTGATTATTTGTAAAATGTAACTATTATTTGAGCTACCTCATCAGATGGATGAGCATTGTAATATCCTATCAAATGCAATGTATGGAAAACCATGTTCGTACTTTATGTTATTATGAATGGTATTCAAATGTAATGCAATGTTTATCTTTAAATGTTTATGTTATTAATTAATATGTGCAATGCAAAATACTTAAGTCACTTATGGAAACTCAAAGTAGTGTAACATCTAGTAACTTAACGAATGTATGCAACTAATTAACTTATTAATTAAACTTTAAAAAAAATTATTACACTTTTATACACAATTGCAACATTCTTAGGTTATTAAGACGGGGCATTACAGATTTGTATCAGAGCCAAGGTTACAAACACTGGACACTATGGGTAATCACGAGCCCATTAGAGTTGACCTAGTTCCTGGAGTGGAGCCTATATCTAGAGCTCCTTATAGAATGACGACTCAAGAGTAAGAGGAACTTCGTATTCATTTAGAGGAACTTTTAGAAAAGGGATTCATTAATCCTAGTGTTTCCCCTTGGGGAGCACCTGTCATCTTTGTAAAGAAGAAGGATGGATCTCTTAGGCTGTGCATTGACTATTGTAAATTGAACAAGGTTATGATTAAGAATCGTTATCCTTTGCCTAGAATTGATGATATTTTCGATCAAATTAAGGGAGCTAATGTGTTCTCTAAAATTGATTTGAAATCCGTGTATTATCAATTGCGAATAGCTGTAGCAGACAGTCATAAAACTGCTTTTTGAACTCGATACGGGCACTACGAATTCACAATAGTACCGTTTGGGTTAACGAATGCACCATCAGTATTCATGAGTTTAATGAATGGTTTTTTTTGTACATACCTTGATTTCTTTTTCTTGGTATTTCTTGATGATATTTTAGTTTATTCAAGAAACATGAAGGAACATGAAGAACACTTGAGACTGGTATTGCAATGTTTAAGGGAAAATCAATTGTATGCAAACCTGAAGAAGTGTGACTTCTTTCAAACTAAAATAAAATACCTTGGACATGTGATATCTAGAAAAGGTATCATTGTGGATCCTTCAAAGATCCAAGCTATTGTAGATTGGCTCGTGCCTACTAATGTAGGTGAAGTTCGTAGTTTTATGGGTTTAGCTAGTTACTATAAATGATTTATAGAGGGATTTTCTAGAATCAATCATCCTATTACTTCTCTTCAAAGGAAAGGGAAGAAGTTTGTTTGGACAGAACAGTGTCAGTTGGCTTTTCAGACTCTTAAAGAAAAGTTGACTAATGCGCCTATACTGATTGTTCCTGATCCTGCTAAGGATTTCGTAGTTTGTGCGGATGCATCCTTAGAGGGTTTGGGAGCAGTTTTGATGCAAGGTGGGTGTGTGGTTACTTATGAGTCTCACAAACTAAAAGATCACAAATTAAACTATCCTACTCATGACCTAGAACTAGTTGCAGTAGTGCATGCATTAGTTTGATGGAGGAATTTCCTATTAGGTCATCGTTTCAAACTTCATACTGATCACTGTAGTCTACAATATATCTTTACGCAACCTAACATGAATGCTAGGCAGAGATGGTGGATGGAGTTCTTGTGTGAGTACGATTTTGAAGTGAGATATGTTCAAGGAAAAGAGAATGTAGTGGTTGATGCTCTTAGTTGTCGTCAACATGAGATCTCTGCTACTACTCTCAAGGTAGATTTGAAAGGTCAAATAGTAGCTGCACTTCGTACTAATAGATTATATCAGGAAGTGAGGTTGGAGATTGAATTTGATAGACCTTTAGAGGGTCGATTTGCAGGGTATGTCTTAGAATCGGATGGTATATTACGGCATTTAGGTCATATTTAAGTACCACATGTTGAGAGTCTTCATACATTAATTATGACTGAAGCTCATCGAGCTCCATATTCAGCTCATCCAGGAGTCAAGAAAATGCATGCTGATCTTTGGCAATTGTATTTATGGCCTAGTATGGAACGTGATATTGCTGATTATGTATCGAGATGTCTTGAATGCCAGTGAGTCAAAGCTGAGCATCAACATCCTACTGGATTATTGCAGCCACATCTCATTCCCGAATGGAAATGGGATATTATATCCATTGACTTTATTATAGGATTACCTACATCATCACGTCAACATGATGACATTATGGTAACTGTTGATCGATTGACTAAAGTAGCTCATTTCTCACTAGTACGCTCATCATATAATGCCTCATCTGTAGCTAGGATATTCATGGAGGACATTGTTAGATTGCATGGGATTCCTTGTAGGATTATATCGGATAGAGATCCTGTATTTAGTTCAGCCCTATGGACTTCATTACAACGTGTGTTAGGTACACAGTTGAACTTTAGTTCAGCGTATCATCCTCAAACCGATGGAAAAACTAAAAGAGTTAACCAAATATTAGAGGATATTCTTAGGATGTATGTAATGGACCAACAGTCTCATTGGGAGGATTACTTGTACTTAGTAGAATTCGCTTACAACAATGGATATCAGAGTTCCATAGGTATGCCACGATTTCAGGCATTATACGGCTGTCCTTGTCGAACTCCTTTGAGTTTGGATCAAGTAGAGGATAGAGTGCTACTTGGACCTGAGATGCTTCGTGACATGGAGCAACAGGTTGACCGTATTAGAGAGCATTTGATAGCAGCCTAGGATAGGCAAAAGAAATATGCCGATGTGCATAGGATCGATCGACAGTTCGTTGTTGGTGATAGAGTGTTTCTTCAAGTGCGACCGTGAAAGAGTCCAATCCGTTATGGAAAAGGCTCTAAGCTTGCGCCACGTTTTGTAGGACCATTCGAGATCTTAGAAAGAATTGGTCCTGTGGCATATCGACTCACCTTACCACCCAGTTTATCTCGTATTCATGATGTTTTTCATGTATCAGTTCTTAGACCATATCATCCTGACATATCTCATGTACTTGATTGGAATGCGTTATAGGTAGAGGACGAGCAGCTGGCCTTGGAGCCCATGGCCATTCTACAGCACCGGACGCTTGGTCTCAAGGGTCGAGACGTTGATCAGCTGACGGCCCAATGGGATCCTAGCTATGAGGCTTCAAGTACCTGGGAGGATGTGACACGCATGAGGGAACTTTATCCCTATCTATTCAGAGGCTTTCAGGAGCAAGCCTGATCCTAGGGGGGGAGGATGTAGTACCCGTCCATTTATGTATATGCTTTCTGTTGTTATGTTTTCATACTGTTAGACTATGATACCTTGTTTGGATATTTTGATCGCTAGTTTTGAGCGATAGTGGATTTATTCTATGACATGATGATACATTGTTTGGTGATTATTGTTTTTAGATATGATTTGATATAGTTTAGATGTTTACTTTCAGATGATTACTGCTATGTACATGCTATAATGGACTAACAGTTATTTATTTTGTCAGTTTGTTGTGACGTGTATTGGTGTGGAGAACGGAATCGCATCACTTGCTTCTGAGTGCCCTGTGATATCCGTGATTTTCTCCGCACGGTGTGTCTGTTTAATGCTTAATTATATATATATTTGTATGCTCGTTATTTGCTTGGTTGTAGGAATTGCAGGTACATGACACCGACTCCACCTAGGTACTCAGGTCTGAGCGTGTCAAGATTCAACGGATACATTGATCGGGAGATAGTAGTTTGGTTTACTCTAGTCTAGTCTATAATCCTAGTCTTAGTACATCATTTGTTTTTAGTTTGAGTCATAGGTTGTATTGTCATTTTCTATTTGGATAAATTGTTGGAAAGGTAAATTTGGTTAATTTTTAATGATAGTTTATTGTGTTTTAAATTATTGATATTTAAATTAATGTTTAAATGTGGAAGAAATCAGTTGCTTGATAATTTAATTTATTAATTAGATTATTTGGTTAAATGGTTGCTCTTAAAAGATTAAACTCATTTGATCAAATAGATTAATTAATTAGTTAAATTAAATTATTAATTGTGTGAAAAGATTTAATATTTCAAAATTAAATATTACTGGGGAAAAGGCATTTGAATGTTAATTTAAATAAATAAAATAAACGCATGTGAATTGAAATTTAGTTTTAAAATTTAAATTAAATAAATTATCGCATGCAAATTTGAAAATGGGAAATTTGCCGAGAAGTGGTGGGGAAGATATTTTACAACAACTTCTCGACATGTGTGTGAGTGCAATAATTGCTTACGATTGTTGAAAATTTGTTACGGAGGATAATTTGGATCTCGGGGAAAATTACAGAGGTTGTCTTTTTCATTCACGGGAAATTGGTTTTGGGCTCTGTAAAATTCTTGGTTTATGCTTTTTGATACTCTGTTGCAAATTTGTGGAAGATCTTTGGTTTTATGGTTGTTATTTGGAATTGCATCTCAGGAAGAAATTGGAAGCTTCAGGCAACAAAGGCAATAAAAGCTTTTCTTCACCAATCAGCAAAGGAAATCAGGTAATCCTCTTGTAAAATTTATTTTATTTTCTTGGGAAAGGAAAGCTTCTGTAGATATTTTGTTGTGTGAATTTTGTCAGCTTCAGAAAGCTTCTTTAGAAAACTCTCTGTTGAAAGTAATTTATTTTGTGAAGGGAATGTAATTGTTTGAGGAATTTAATTGGATTGGAATTAAAAGAAAAAAAGTTGTTCGTGTAATCTGTGAAACCTTGAAGAAGTTTCTAAGGTTTTCCCCAATTTCTCCACTGTAAAATCCTTAGAAAATTTATTTTATTCTTTATTTAAATCCCTGTATGAAATTAATAATCTTCATATATAAATTCGATTGTGAAATATTACATTGAAATTGTTGTTGAAAATTTCTTATTGGGTATATTTTTTTAGAAAATATATTTATATTTGTCATTTTATTTTCATCTATACAGAATTACGAATTTGAATTAAAAAAAATGTTTATTGTTATAGAATAATCGCTATATGCAATTTTTATTTCGCTGGAAGTTTTTTATAAAAAAATTATATATTGTTGGGGGCCGCGGGGGTTACTTTCCCCCACAGCCGACTCCCAATAGGGAGGCACTATGGAGGGCAGTGCTTAGCACCGCCATCCACAGCCAAACCCTATGGGGAGGGCTGTGGAGACAGTTGCACCCACGGTAGTCGTGGCCATGAGGCCGCGGCTAGGTAAGGGCTGTGTTACAGCCAATAAACCCTGTTTCATGTATTTTGTTTGTAATGTTAAACAAAAAAAAAATGAATTCCTTAATTCTAAATTCAGATTTCTTGTATGCCTACGAATTTTGAAATTATCATTAAATAATATTATATATATATAGATATATATATATATATGTATGTATGTATGTATGTATGTATATGTGTGTATTTTTATTGGGTAAATAAATATAATTCTTTGTTATATATTTAATAGATATATATATATATATATATATATATATATATATATATATATATATATATATATATATATATAGAATAATAATTGTTAAGGTTTTTAAAGAAAAGAAGAGTAATTATAATACTTTGAATATAAATATATATTCTTTAAATTAAGTTGTATGTAAGAATTTGTCAAAATAAGAAAGACAGATTAAATAAAGTAGTTATTTTTCTTGATTATTAAAAATAGATCTTTTATTAAAATGATTTATAAATATGTTGTTTTCAAATTGTTGCATATGGATTTAGTATATCCAAATGATAGACATGTATTGGTTTTTAATTGTTTAAATTTTTGTGATTGGGAAAAAGGGGAAAGTCTTTATTGATCAAGTCTTCCAGACCAACTGTTAAATGGAGATTGTGAATGTTAAGTTAAATTCTTATGTTAACTAAGGATGTGTACATGGCTTTGTTTGGTGGTTTGACACCTATGTTATGAACATTGATTGTTGTTCGTTTTATCGTGATTGGTCCTTTATATTGATTTTGGTTATATGTACACTTTGTAAACCTTAGTCAAAGAACATAGATTTACATGTTATGTTTATGGGAGTGGCTATTTGTAAGGGCCAACACATAAAGTGGTGTTAGGGTAACTTACAAATAGTTAGTAAGTCAGTGAAAACTAAAGAACATAGTAGTTAGTTTAAAACACGTAACAAGATGTACATGCCTCACTTACAACTCTTGAGCTACTACAGTCTTGGGTATAAGATTAGAAGGCCTGGAATGGCAAATCGGTGTCTTGTTTCTTCAAAAGACATTTGATTCCACAATAGTATGTAATAGGGGCTGGGTTTCGTAAGAGGTTACCAGGGTAACCCAAAGATTATGGGCCGGAACCTAGGAAGAAACACCAGGGTAACCTTTGCAATGTGGTGATGACACTCCACCTAGAATAACAGTTAACCTTGTTCTTGTAAAACATTCAATTGTCAAAATTTGGAAGCAATGTAACCAATAGTCTGTTATATACTAGTGTCTAGGGTTAGTAGATTAGGTCTAGGTACCCTTATTACTATCCCCTAGCACGAGGGGTGGACCTACGGGTACCACATGGTTGGGTGGAACGTGCACCTTACTCCATTGGGTCCCCAGTTTTGTGATCATGGCATCAAGAGCTTCATGGATGGAGAGCTTGTACTTGGAAACTTATGTGTATTTCAACATTGTAATTTTGTAAATTATGTATTTGAAAACATCCCTCAAATTGTATATGAGGTGATTATTTGTAAAATGTAACTATTATTTGAACTACCTCATCAGATGGATGAGCATTGTAATATCCTATCAAATGCAATGTATGGAAAAACATGTTCGTACTTTATGTTATTATGAATGGTATTCAAATGTAATGCAATGTTTATCTTTAAATGTTTATGTTATTAATTAATATGTGTAATGTGAAATACTTAAGTTACTTATGGAAACTCAAAGTAGTGTAACATCTAGTAACTTAACGAATGTATGCAACTAATTAACTTATTAATTAAACTTTAAAAAAAATTATTACACTTTTATACACAATTGCAACATTCTTAGGTTATTAAGACGGGGCATTACACATTCCTTCATAGTAATGTTAGTATGCAAAGTACACTATATATAAAAGAACATCATAGAAATAATGAAATTGAACATGTGTTTTACAACAAGATATTTGTTGCTTATTAATTTTTATGTACCAAGGTTTACATTTTTCAAAAGAGCTTTGACTTATTTTTGTATTATTAGATAACACTAAATCGCCAAAAAAAATCTATAAATTTTAGTTTGTGTTCTATCTAATAGGTGTTTTGGATGAGGATCATGAACTTTGGAACCCAAGTTTCTTAATTTTAAAACATCTCTAGCATAGATGATACCCTAGTATTATCATGCCAATATTTTTCAATCAAATATTTAATTTCAACATTCAATTTCATGTCAGACCTCTGGAGTCAACCACTAAAACTCCAACATTGGTTAATTGGATCATTTTCTATACTTTCTATTCTTTTTTATGCTCTTAGCAATGTTTTAGGACGTATATTTAGAACTTCACTAATATTGCTTGCCATTCTTTTATTCAAAGTTACTTTATTAACTATAGAAGTTGTTATAACTCTTCTTGTTGCATTCATATTTGTAGATTGGATATTTTTTCCAATAGACGGAATGGAACTAGCAATAATAGACATAGCATGTTTTACTGATTGATCTTTTCTTCTTTGTTTAACAAACATGCCTAACTTTTTCATTACTTTTCTCATTTTTTGCATTCTCATTAATTGCATCATTAGTTGACATTGAACTAATTTTTTTTAACTATAAAAAAAAATGATTGTATAATATATTAGCATGTGTTATTATTTGTCTCTAAGAAATATTACTAGGAAGATTATCCAAAACATCATTTTCAATTTAAAAAAAATATATACTCATTTTCAACATCACTTCCTACAAATTCATTTTCATTTTCAACATCAAAACTATTTTCATTTTCATCAACAAAATAATTTTCATTTTCAAGTTCAATAAAAGGATTTTCATTTTCATTTTCAATAACAAAATGGTTTTCATTTTCATTTTCATTAAAAGGATTTTCATTTTTATTTTCAACAACAAAACATTTTTCATTTTCATTTTCAATAAAAGGATTTTCATTTTCATTTTTCAACAACAATTTGACTCAATTCTTGAACTCTATAAATATTATTGATGTCGACATTGTTATATCCAAAAAAAATTAAATCTCTAATAAACACCATTTCCGTGAGGCTCAAAGGTGGATTTGAAGATGTACCTAGACTTGTGCCTATGGAAACATTCTGCATAGAATTGAAAGGGATATTTGAAGACATACTAGGAGTAGTTCATATATTCGTATTAGTTTCTATATTCACCTCTTGCAAGTTTGCATCATCTACATCCATGGCCTCCTCAATGTTTTTATATTCAATAGTTGTGGAATTGGATGCTTCACCATCATTCATTGATTAATTCTCATTCTTCTATCTCTTTGTATTTGTTTCTCCTTCTCTCTCTTTTCTTGAATTTCTTAGGGGTCAATACCTTCATATCTTTCCTCTTATTTCGACATTGTGATCCCATGATTGAATTTTTTTGAAGTATACACAAATGAATGTAAACAACTTGAGATTCTTCCTTATTTGTTCCTCCTTCAAGGGTGATCCCACAATACTAGTTTACAATTTTTAAAAGATCTAGATTTTTTGCTGAAATCACATAATTTCAGAAAATATAGTGATTTAATACTTGAAAAGTTACATTAAAGGATTTCAATTGAAGAGGGCTTGATAAAAACACCTTAGATAAAACCCCCTTAGATATAACCTCGCTAGTTTTAAACCATACTTATAACATAGTCTCCTTTATACCTATCAAAATGTTGATAAAAAACCACTTTTGATTTACCTCTTGGGAGATCAAATGAATTCATTTAATTTTATTTTTTTGTAAGTATGTAGTACTTATTATCAGCTTCCCAAAAAGTATAATTTTTAATAAATTTAATTGAATTATTATATTTATTTTTTATTTCTTGTGAATGTAGGTTTTTCACCGAAAATGAAGCTCTTTATTCTGTACAGTGAAAAAATAGCATATTATCAAAAAAATTGAAAAATAATAGTGCACTAGATATTGAAGTCCTTGATCCAATAAAAAAAATTGAATTTTGATACATACGAAAATTGTTATTTTGTATACAATCCACCTATGTTTGAATTGTAATTAGTTTGATTTTGAAACTTGATTAAGGGAAAATATTCAATAAAAAACTTTGAAACCAAATGAAAACGCTAGATATTTTAGTTAAAAATATAAATTAAAAAAAAAAAAAAATTATCCTTCAGGGAATTTTTTTTATGTTGTATATGGTGAGCATCACTCTTTAAAAATGGTGTTTATTGAAAAAATAACTAGTTTTCAATGGAGATGGAAAAAGAAGTGCAATCTGATTCCATAAATTTTCAAAAAATATATATATAATCTATAAAAAAATTGTCAAAAATCACTAGTTTGCATAATCTTCAAATTCCTCACAATTTAGCCACTATAGGTGCCTGAAAGTGAAGATTTAGTTAGAAAAAATCAGTTCAGTGTCTAGTTTGGCCAAAAATTGTAAACTAGTATTGTGGGATCACCCTCAAACAAGAATAAATTGTTCACAAAATTCCTCTTCCTCCTTCAAACAAGTTTCAATTGAACAAATTTCCTCTTCCTCCTTCAAACAAGTAGCTATTGAACAAAATTCCTCTTCCTCCAAACAAGTAGCAATTAAAAAAAATTCCTCTTCCTCCTTCAAACAAGTAGCAAATTTAGGAAAAAATTTATTTTCCTCCTTCAAACAAGTATCTCAATCAAACAAAATTTCTCATCCTCCTTTGAAAAAAAATAACAATTCAACAAAATTTCTCTTCCTCCTTCAAAAAAATAGCAAATAAATAAAATTCCTCTTCCTCCTTTGAGGGTTTGTGTAGGATCATGATGGGCCAAAAGGTGGCAATATGATGGGTATGTGGCTGACGACTTTTTTTTACCCAAAATTGATGAAATGAAAATGGATTTTAAAGGAGATTCTCAACTTTTCACCAATATAAATTATGCTTTACTTTCAATTTAAAAAGTAATTATTATTCCTTTTCTATTTGAATTATGACTAAAGTCCTAATTGATAGGTTGATTGAAAAACATCTATAGCTTTCAAATGGTGTCACATTTTTTAAATCCAAAACATGCATAACATTATATGCTTCACATACTATAGGATTGAAAAATTAAAATTGAATTTCATGAAGTATTGAGAAAGTTAAGGCTATCAGACATATGAGTTTTTATATTTTGTAAAAGTTATAATAAAAAATTCATAATTAATTATTTACTTGGAAAAAATTATAAAAAAATATGCATCACATCCAGACATGATTCATCTACTTATGTATAGAATCTTATAAAAAAAATATTATCATTTTATTGTGGTTAGGGTGGTCAGATAGACACCTACTTCTTATTTTTTCCCTGAAATTTAAGTACTACTTCATTGAAATTTTAAATTTTCACCAAATAAATTATTTATAAAAAAAAAAAACTAGTAGTTTAGAAACTACGTTCAACTTTCTACAGATTCTATTCTTACATATTATTGAAATAATATAGATAACTTATTCAAATGTTTATGTCAAGCTGCCTAACTCTAATTTTTCTAAATTTTTTGCCGGTTGAAGGCCTATTTTTTCCATGATGATCCTACACATACCCTTGAAAGGAAAGAGTAATTAAAAAAAAATTCTCTTCCTCCCTCAAACAAGTAGTAATTAAATAAAATTCTTCTTCATCCTTTGAAAACAAGTAGCAATTCAACAAAATTCCTTTATAATAGTGTCCTAATGATGCCTCCCTTAAAAATTGAAAAAAATCCCAAGTTGAAGAGATCATTACACAAAGGTGTAGGCTATGTTCATCAGTGTTAAGTATGCCATCAACAAAGGGTACTCCAAACTTTGGGTGGAAGGAAATTCCATGAAAATCATAAAATATCTGCATGTCACTCATCTTACAAGTTGGACTGTCGACCATCTTATCAAGGATATGATAATTATGTTGCAATCTTGTGATGAGACCTAAGTCTCTCACATTTACCGAGAAGGAAACTTGGTATATTTTTTTGCCAATGAGGTTGTTAGCTTAACTGAATTTCATTCATGGGAGGAGGGATCGATCCTTCCCAAGAAAGCTAGGAGTTTATTAAGGAATGATGGTGTGGGATGAGGTGTTGAGGCATTTATGGCCTAATACCTTCCTTTTGTTTGCACAGTTTGTGGGTAGTTTTCAGCTCTTTATTTTTTAGTTGAGTTTTTTTAGCAAGGGTCTTGTGATTTTTATGTTAGTTGCAATGGGTGGTGACATGAGCCAAACTGAGTTGCACTCTTGTGGTGACATTCAAAGAAATAATAAACTCTTGAGCATTTTGAGCCATGGGAATTTCACTCCATTCTTGGAGAGATTACATGACCATGACCATAATTCCTTGACATAATTTGTCTCTTTCTGGCACAATTATAAGCTTAAGATTAAATATTGTAAGGAAAGCTTAGGTGCGGAACAAACTCTCCTAATGCCAAAACCTCAAGGAAGAGTGCAAATATGACTTTAAATTTTGCAATTACAGTTCAATAAGATACACTTGAAAAGAATTAACAGAAAAGAGAAATGGTCACATACACAATTGGACACTAGATTTACATGGGAAAACCCTGATGGGAGAAAAACCCACCACACCAAGAAAATCCTCTTTGTATTATAGCAAGGAAAATTATATATAGAGATTAGAGTTAACTTTTTGATGTCAATTTACAGTAGCAACATTCACTGATTAATCTTGTAAAAAACATTAATCTCACAATGCTCTCACACGCATAAAATGAACCCACTCAAATCAATCTATGTTCAGTTGAGCAACCCTTTCATTATCTCACACTTCTCTCATCATCAACCATTTCAGAGTGTAATCCATTCTACTCATGGAATGTTCATTTTCCACAACAAAATAGTCGTAACTGTTCAACTTCCAACGGTTCACATTCTACTTCACTCATTGGTTTAGAACACACCATGTACGATAGACATTTGGTTAAAATTTTTAACTAAATTGCATGTCGGTGAGTCACCAGACCATGTATCCTCGATGTCAAAATGCTCGAACACATAGCTATCGGCAAGACCAAAGGTATCAGAAACACCCTAAGTCAGACTGATAACAAAACAAGTTTCCCCGATGCCACAAGAAAACCAACTGTCGATCAACAAGAGATCATACTGAATGCAAAACCATCAGCTAGAACAACTCTATTGGCAAGACTTCTCACCGATTTCCATTATAGAACTATTGGCAATACCATCGCTATCACTAGGACTTCCAAGAAGCTCAACCATCGACACTATCCCACATTGATGCATAATATTAGTAGTCATTAGTTTATAAATAAAATCAGAAAGACTTTAGGTATCCACGAGTTAGTCCTTTTATTACCAACTTACTCGTACACTGCATTTGACCATCTCACTGAACTGTTGGTCATTCCTTGTGGTCTCCACCATGACACACATTCATTGCTTGTGCATTTCTAAAGAATCAAGCTAGGAATCTACAATATTCTCAACAAGTCTCCTAGAATTCCAAGTGGTCCCCACATCCATCAGCTTGTCACTCAATCAGAGAAAAGACAAACTTACAACTTCCACAGTAGGTTAGGAAAATCCTGAACACCGTGACATTGAAGGAGATCAACCAGTCAGGAAGTTAAGAAACTTTTGAACTATGTGACAAGGTTCAAAGGTTCAGGATTTGGGTGATAGGCTGATAAAGAAGACCAATAAAGGGTAAATTTTCTAAGTCTTTAATAGAGATACAAGCTAGCAACTTGAGGTACAATTTACAACAAATATTTGGTAGTGGAGGTTAATGAGGACTTGATTTCCACTATCATGAGAATGCGGACTATGGGAAGGAAGTTTATTAAGGATAAAAATAGCAATTAAGAGTTGATGGTTAATTTTTTTAAAGATGATGAGAGGAAGAAACTAATCAAATTGGAGAGTTGGGTTTATGAGAGAACTTCCCTCAAGAAAATATGGGTGAGTGTTGGAGAGGTCATGATGTGCTATGTGACCCTGGAAGGGAGGTTTAGGGCTATTCCTGGTCACCATTTCATGCTCCTCAACTATTTTAGACATGGTTTGTTCATTTTGTTTCCTTTTTTCCTATTATCTTATTTGGAGGTCTCGGTGTACATACATTTGAAGAATAAGAGGGCCCCTATCCTCCATGAATGTCCTATCTTACTTATTATGGAGTACATCAAGGCTCTTATTCTAGCTCTAACCATCAAGGGCAAGGAAATTTTATTTAGTGATCTATTTGGGTCATCGGGTTTGAAGTCTTGTTTGGAGGAGGAGGAGGAATGGAATGAGGATGAGGAGGATGCTTCTCCTATGATAGTGTTTACATCTTTGAAGAAGAGGAAGGTGGCTAGTGCTAAGTGTACTAGGTTTCCCAAATGGCTATCCATTTTTGAGAGTGAGGACATGGAGGTGGGGTTGGGTGATTCTCCTCCCAAGTCTACGCAGGTGGTTTTTGGTAAAGTTGTAGTTAGTGGTGGTTCAGAGGTGGGGACATAGGGTAATGTTGAGTGTTTGGTTAATAAATTGAGGAGGTTGTCTAAAAGAATTTCCAATTTAAAGAATAAGGCTTCTAAGGTTCCAACCAAGGACCCTATTATGGCTAGTGAGGAAAAGGATTTTGGTGAAAAGATGGTGGCCATTAAGGATTATCCCATGCAGGACCTACCCAAGGAGGAACATGATGACAAAATTAGGGGTCTAGATGAGGAGAATGCAGAGAAGAGTAAATCTAAACAAGAGCCTTTGGAGGTAAATCCTCTTTCTAAGGACTTTTCTTACCTTGATGATGATGCTACTTCCATGTTTGATTTATTGGATATGGCTTGGCTCAGGCCATTGGTACCCTGAAATTGGCTAAATGGAATCTCAGGAGTTTAATAAAATAAACATTAAAATCAGAGGCTTAAAGGAGAATATGAAGAATGTTTTGAAAGGTTCTATACTAGACATTCTTATAGATAGAATGGTGGACCTTGAAGGTTTTATCATGATTTTAAGTCCCTGTGTGATGAATTATTGTTGGCTCTAGAAGCCAACATTTTAGGCATAAACACAAACATCAAGAAGTTAATGTAGGCATGCCATATCTTCGTTGAGAATAGTGCAGACTCCCTAGAAGTCCTTTTTGGGAAAATTAATGAGCTTAGGGAGGATCAAGTTTACTTCTCTGAGCTTATGGTGAAAGATAATGTGGCTAAGGGAAAGGGAAAAAAGTTGCGAAGGATGATAAGAAAGGTCTTGTTGGTAGAGGGTCAGCTGATTGGAAGAAAAAAATTGATGTTAAGAACAAAGAGTTACTGGACATGGTCATGAGGAACATGAACTAGCATATTAAGGCTGCCAACACTCTGGGTGGCTTGAATTACTTGTGGTTTTTTCTTTCCTTCTTTTTGTTTCTTGTTGGAGGTTGGTTTCTTTTTGGTTGTTTTGTTGTTGAGTAGCTATTGGGTGTTGATGGTGGTATTTTGTCTTACTTTTAGTTAAAAACCCACCCATTAGTTTTTTTTGGTTGTTGGGTTACTGCTAGTGGTCTTTTGAATTTTTTCTTAGTAGCATTTTGTATCCTTGGTTGTAAAGGGTTTTGGGTCCCTTCAAAACCTATTTTTCCCTTTAATCAGAACAAGACAAAAGGTAATAGAAAATAGGGAATATGTTGAAGTCATATGAACAAAATAATTATCAAACCTGAGATATACCTCTTTGATATTAAAATTTAAAAAAATGGTCAAAAATAACTTGGGATCCCATTTAAGAAATGGGATCTTGTTTAGTAAATGGGATCCTGAGTTATATAAATTGGGATCCTATTTATTAAATGAGATCCACTAGTAAACAAGATCCCATTTCTTAAATGGGATCTCGTTCCATTTTCAATGGGAAAATGGGAAATAGGATCTCATTTACTAAATGAGGTCCCGTTTATACAGAAAATGGGATCTCATTTATAAAGAAAACATGATCCCATTTATAAAGAAAACAAGATCCTATTTAGTAAATGGGACATCATCTTTTCAAATTTAAAATGTAGGCTAGGTTTTTTCTTTGTTAATAGGTTCAGGAAAAGGTTTGGGGATCCAAACCTTGGCCCTAGACCTAGTTTGATGTGCAAGTTGAAGGTCCTAGCAATGTCACAAAAAAATAGTGACTTTGGGCATACTTCTAAAGACCTTTTTTGCATAATTTTTCAACAAAATTAAAACCCATTATAGCTGAGATGGTGTAGATTCCAAATATGTATGGTTTTTACAATTAGATTTTTTTTTAATTTTTCATTTAATTTCTAATTAAATAGGTCCCTAAACTTGATTTATCAAGGTTTTTCAGTATTTTAATAACTTTTTATCAACATAATGTTTTCATGAATAGATTGCACAAAAGTGCACTTCAAACAATTATTTTCAATTTAAAAAAATTTGAAAAACTCATAAGTTTAGGTCATCTTATGCATGATGTAGACGACAATTTTTAAAACACCAAGTATGGCTTGTAAAAAATGAACAAAAAAATATATTCAATAAAAAATTACAAAAAAATATGGAAAGTGTGCTTTAGTGAGTTAAAAATCTTTTCCTAAAAGGATTTAGAAAAATATGATTATTTATGTCAAAATATGGATGATGTACACCTGCATGGTATGGAAAAAAAAAAGACTTTTAAATAGTGGTTTTTAGAAACACCTATTGAAAATCAATTTATATCATCTGGGTATATTAAAATAAATTACATATTTGGAAAATAAACTCTGAGTACTACATTTTATGATTAGTTACTTTTTCCAAGATTTCATCTCTAAGTGCTTCAAATTTTTAGGTCAGATGTGTAAAATTCTAAAAATCAGGCAAAACACTTCCACTAAATGGCCGAGAAGTGGACTTAACTTCTTGCCAGCACCCAAATCCTAGATTTGATGTCAGCTCCTATTATTAATTTTTTTGGAATTAACAGTAAGATAAGTATAAATACAAGGCTATTTCACTTAGTTTCACTAATAAATTTTATGACCAATCAAGAGTACTTCCACAAGATCATTATAGAGCATTCAAGAAGGCATTTAAAGGTAGATTTATAGATGTTTATTGTAGCAAAGATGATATCAATAATCATTTCAAAGTAATTCATGTTGTTGAGCTAATACAATGATGTAGCATTGGTGATCAAGTTCAAGTGTTCAAATCCATTATCCTATGCCAAGTTCATGATCAAGATCTACACTCATTGAGGCCACTTCATGCTAAGTTTTAGATTTGCAATCTAAGGTTTCAACAAGGTTTAGTGAGTTGTTGCATTACATTTTTTTCATTCATCATTCCTTTATTCATTGTTTCATTACAAGGTTTAATTACCAAAATGGGGTTTGACCAAGGCAAACACCTATTCCCTAACTAAACAACATTTATTTTCTTCTTTGATGTTGATAGAAGGTTTTAGGTTGAAGATCAATTGGAGAAAAAAAGTTGTCAAAGTCATCACCTTTCTTGCAAGATCATGAAAATAGAGCTACAAAATTTGTTTATGGGTTTCTGATAGTCTCCCACTAGGATATGGGAGTGTAGACATTGAAGGACAAAACCAAGAAAGAATTTTTCCAAAACCCTAGCAGGACCCATTCACCACTAGGAAAATGAGTCCTCAGTGAGGCCTAAAAAAGAACTTTTTTCAATAGGTACATAGCATTTGACCCTCTTAAAACCTGCCTTTTGATTCGTATATCAGTTAGGTTTGATTTTGATTATCAATTACACATTATACCCCTCATAATTGAGTGAAACACATAGAAAAATTAGGTGTATCATTTTGTTAATTAATTTTGATGCACCTCTTTTTCTTTGTTTCATTTATTAATTTTTATCACTCTTCAAATAATTTTTTAGTTTCTCAAAATGTTGAGAAATTATTATAACAATCCTATTTACTAGACATTTATATTGAAATTCTATGAATTGTATGTTTAAAAGATTGTATAAGAATAAATTTTCTACAACTACGACTACAAATATATGAGTTATATATTCTCTAAAAATTCTATATACCATTGTGTCCATGTGTCTTTAGTTATTCATTGCTTCCCTCACTTTTTTATTTGTCTATATTATTTATTTATACTTCTCTATAAACCTTGTATAGTCAAGGAAATTATATAATAGATAGTTACTCACCTAAGTGATTATTAAACAAAGATATTTTTTAACCTATGGATATAATCCATCACCTATCAAGAAATATCTAGTTATGTTTCTCTTGTGTATTTGAACTTGACATAATTATTTAGCCTTTGAAAAATAATATTTGGTACATTTATGTCTACTTGTGTTATTTTTGTCTAGTTATATTTTCTACCATATGTAGACTACACAAATGATAAAATGATTAATTTTATCATCCAAAAATATGTAGAATGATAAAAAGAATCACATAATATTTCCATTTTCTGAAAATTTCCAAAATATTCCAACATTTTCTATAGAACTCATTATAAACCCTACTAGGAATAACCCAAAAACTAATAGAAAAGTATTTTAAAACCTTAAAAATTCCCAATGTAATTTTTTGAACACCAATTAGTGAAATAAATAGTTCATTCTAACTGAGAAAATGGCTAGCTCAATAATTGAGAAGGGTGTTAGCATCATTTGACTCTAATTGGAGATGTGACAAAGCAAAAGAAATATGGTGCACTAGAGAAATAATCTTTGTCCCTTTTACTATAACTTGGGAATAAATTAGGAACAAGTGAGAACAACCTTAATTATTCAATCTTAAACATTGATGAACAAAACCTTCCTTGTCTCATTTATAATTAATCAAATTTGATAAGTTTTCACTTTATCTCATGGAATAAGATTCCTTGAAAACTGTACTAGGACAATCTAAATCACAAATTAGAAAAACACTTTCAAACCTTAAAAATTTCCAATACTTTTTTTTAAACACAAAGGAATGAAAAAAATAGTTTGTACTAGCTAACCAAATAGAAAGCTAGATTGACGAGTGGAGCATCAGCATCATTTATCCTTGAATCAAGAAACGAAAAAGCTAAAGAAATAATATTTGTGCCTTGTGGTTGGTGTTGGTTACTTCTCAAGAACCAAACTGATCTCCATAAATACTTATGGACTTTTGCATTTCCAATAATTAGTACTCCAAAGGGATTGACTAATGAATGTGTAGAAGTTGCAAAACTTCTACTCCTACATTTTAGGATTTATGAAATCCAGGAGGGTGACCTCACAATGCATACTTAAGAATTCATAGAATTATAATTAAATACATTGTCCATAACCAATACTTCTCATAAAATTACTCAACAAAATAGTACATCAAATAAGTTGGTAGCTCATTTATAAATGTCCTATACTTGGAGGATAAGAAGGCATAACATCAACACAAAACAACTATGGTGGTATCCATTTGAGAATTTGTAAATTAAAAGTGATTAGTTGATGAATCAACATAGAAATTGAGCAAGAAGTACTTTTCATGAACTAGTGCTTTTATCCCAAGCACATAGTTAATATCAACCTATATAACTAGAAAAAAACTTAACAATAGAAACATATAGTCATAAGAAATACTGCATTACAACATTCCCCTATTACATTCATGATTATTACTACTTACAAATATCCTATCACCTAATTATTATGAGTTAGCAATCTCATCCAAGCATTTACATTAATTCATTGAATCAATAAGCAAGAATGAAATCAAACATCCATTGAGAAACAATAGAAAAAAACAAAAGGAATCTTGGATCACTTTTATTCATAACTCATAAAATGAGTACAAGTAGAGACTATAGCCATGAAATTAGTATTAATCTATATTAAAGTTTCTATACTATTATCAAAATTACATACATAACAATGAACTTTAAACTTAAGAAAAAAAAACTAAAACATGCTTAGTATTTCCCATATAATTCACAGTGTTAAATACAAAATAGTGAACCCCTACTTTCTGGGCCTAAATTCCTTATTATAGAAATGAAGGAGAAAAACAAGCCTCAAGCCAAAAAGTGCACATGTTAAAACCTTATTGGACTGCTATATCAAAGATTCTCCCATTCAGTTACAATGCATTCCCAAGAGGTGGGAGACATGTGGGAAAATCAAAGTGGTCTTCATTTGTTGTTGGAGATCTGGTCCAGTCTTAAAAAAGTATCTTCAAATAGCTACCTCAATTTTTTTCCAACACACACAAAGTGAAAGAAGGAAAGCATGAAAGAAACAAAAAGGAAAAGTCAAGATATATGTCTATATCTACATCCTTGTCATAAATTCACTTGGAGAAGAAGCACTATATTTTCAATACATTATCAAAAGCCTACTCTATACTAAATATAGGATATGTAGTGCATTCCAATCTATTTGTTATTCATCATAGTTATAGACTTCAAATTTTGAAATCACTAACTCACCAACTATTATGTCAGACCCCTACTCCTTCCAAGTACCTACCTTTCAATGGTGCAACCACAGTAGGAGGGTCTTTAAAGAGAACAATATGGACTATGCAGCAAGAGTAACACAATAGAAGCAACACAAGATATGGAGGAAAATGCAGGTGCAATAATTCTCATTAATAGAAATCTCAGTTACAAATAGCTAGCAACATCCAGGCTTATAGATTTGGCTCACAAATCTCATATAACATGTTAAAAAATACAACATGCCAATATGCTCCTATATCTAAGAAAAGCCTTACAAATTAGATCTATCTTAATCTACTTAATCAACTACTTCTTGTTCTAATGATTAGTTACAAGCTTTGTATCATATCCACAATTCTAGAAACATCCATGGCCAAATATCATTACATTCTCTAATGAAGTAAAATATTATGTGCGCATGAACAAGTCAGCCTCAAATTTGAATTACTCCATCAATAGGTGCATAAGATGAAGTGTAGACCTATAATGAAGGTCAGTGATTCTCCATATAATATTTAAAATTACACGGTCAAGATCCACAAGCTATATAGACAATCTACGAATGCTCAAACTAGCCATTAGGCCTAAAAATTATTTTGGCATTGGTTCAAGAAATTTCCATGAAATCCAAAATTGATAACTTGTCAGAAAATTATCCAATCACACTCAAATCTTGGAATAAGGAAAATGAACATGTCCAAAATGTAAACCTCAATCCATAAGGCCTGGTGAGAAAATATGATGAATCCACCAACATGAACTGAGAAAGAATAAAACATGAACAAAACTAAAAGAAAATTATTTTTTGGTTGATGCAAAATTTCCAAGAACCAAGGATGCTCCTATATCATTACATGCTAGGAATTTATTTTTAGTGGGCCAATCAAAATTCATGACTTCATCAAAACTTTGTCTATAACGTCTAGACTTGGTGATGATCTAGTTAGCTTCCTTATCAAATTCCAGTAGGACTATCTCAACATCAATTAGCATATCCATATTTATCTTCAATGTCTCTATATAATTTTTTTTAACAAATTTACATAGCCTGATCTGAAATAACTTTATTTGTTTCATTTCTCCATTCGTGTAGAGTTTTGATGCTATCATCATCTCTTAGAATTGATGGAAGAAGGGCATGATGTGAATCATGAAAGGATTTCACCAGCTCCTTTATTTTGTTTTCTAATGGTTCAAGTTTTTCCCTATATCTTTCAATTTTACTTACAAGAAGCATGGTAGGTTTAAATTTTTTAAGTGAATTGTGATTCTACTTAACTTTAATTCCCATCAATATCAAATCCTGCCTCCTAGGTATCAAAATTTCCATGAGTGGAATGGCTCTTTCTCTATCAATGTAAAAATTCTTGATAGCATCCACCATAGTTGAATAACTATAGTGAATAATATTCAAATTTTTATTCACTCTTCTATTCAAATGTTCTAGAACTATTGTGACAATTTTCATATTGCTCTTGAAAGTATCCTCATCATGATTATCAAATTTCTTTTTGTATTCACTTACTTTCCTAAGCAAATAATCCCTATCAATATCCCCTTCATCCTATGTACCTTCTGATGTAATAGGTTCTACTATTGAAATGGGAACATTTCCCATGTTATATGGAACAATTTACCATGAAGAACTTACTTTAGTAGTAAACTCTGGGGGTACAACTTCCTGTGAAGTAGTGGAGGAGTCAACATCATTCTGCCAAGGATTACCAAGTTGAAATCTTTGCTACATAACCTCCAATAATGCTACCTTTGTCTGTAACTACATATTAGACTACTCAAGGTCTCCATATTTAATTAAAAAGTTATTGAATTTTTTCCTAAGAATATCATTTTCTATAGTCACAAATTCTACAATGGTCCTCGTGAATTGTGCAACATGAACTAGCATATTTGTAGCTTCTAAGGATAATGTTTCTAACACTCTTTTTATTATTAGGCCTTCACTATAGTTAGATGTAGGCTCAACAATATTGGGCTTTCTTGTACTTGGGGCTAAAGACCATATAGCCAAGGCTTCACATTCCTCACTGAAAGTAGACCCATGTAATGCAAGTAGATCTTCTTCTTCTATATCATACAGAGGCTTGTCACATTTCTTTATTGTGTCAAAATCTATGGAAAAATAAAGATCCCATTCTAGTAGCAACATAATGCCACTGGTCCTTACCAATTCTTGACCCTCCTTTGTAGTATTTTTTTGGAATTTAGTTCTCATTTCATTTAACATTGTTTTATGGATTATAGCATTTGGCAATTTTGGGTGAAGGATTTTTCTATTTCCAGGATTTTTACATATTCATCTCTTTTAGTGCTATATGAAAACTCAATAAAATCTTAAGACTTTATAAATGCTTCATCATCTAAGAACCTTTCACATGCTTCAACCCACATATCATATTTTCCATTGAGTCTAGTGAGATCAAATTTACTCAATCTTGTTTCTAATTGATGTGTTTCCCTTACTATAGGTGTAGTGGGAACTCTTTGCATTTCCTGATATGACACCCAAATATCATCATTTGGGCCTTCATCATCATAGTGCACTAGACCAATGGCTCCCTTGGTGGTAATTCACTAGGTGGTGGGGGAATCAATGTAAAAAAAATTAGGCTCTAATGGCCTTGGTGGAGATGGCAGTGGTACTTGTGGCATAGGAGAAGGTGGATTGTACTCCTCTTGCTGAGAGGGAGCAGGGGCTTCATCAACTTTCTTGGCTTTATTGTTTCTCCTTACAAAGAATTTTAATCTTAGTTCCTTAGGGGATTATGATACAGATTATTCTCCTATAGAAATAATTTCTTCTCCATTGGGTCCTTCTACAATTGGAGCTTTCCCTTTATCTTTACCTATTACCCCTTTAGTTTCAAGGTGGCCCACTATTGAATTAAAATTCCTTGCTACATGCTCCACCTCTTGTATTATATCTTGAGCCTCTAGGAGAATTTTGAAATTAGGGTCTTCTTGATTTATTTTTCTCTGCATTTTATTGAATCCAATCCATCTTACTAGTCTCTTTTCCTACTCCAAATTTTTTGACACATTTCTTATTACATCTTCTAGATACTAGAAAATGTGGACAAATTTGTAGCTCTTGTTTCTTTCTTTCAACCAAGCCATAAAACCTTTTGGGTCATATTTCACCCTCTCAACCAATCTTTGCATGTGTTATGTTTTTAGTATACAAAGGATGTTATTCTAACCTCCCTTGGTAATTATAAAATTAGAGAAACAAGAGCACAAAGGAAAGAAAGTTCCTTTTCCTTGATTCAATAAGTGTTTACTTTCTACACTTCCAAATTTCCACATAACCTCAGGGAAACCAAATATTTCTACCACAAACTTTGGAAGCAAGTGAGGTGCTACCATGGAACCATATACTCTTAAGATAGAGTAATCGAGGTATGAAATAACATCTCTCCAATTATGATCAACTCCTAGCTCATGCTTTCTCTCCTTGGGTCTTAAGAAATCATGCAGAGCTATGGGAATCTTAGGTAAATGCACAATCAAGACTCCCTTCAATTCACAAGCAAAAAAATTTTGCAATGTCACATAGTCATATGTCCTATCATCTTTGTCCAAGACTGTGGTCTAGCATTGCACGAGAAGATCCAAGTCACCCACCTTTCTTTCCAAGACAATATTCTATTCAAAGTAAATTGCACCCTTGTAGAGAAACATGTGCATCAACAATGAATACTTACTGAATCTCACTTCTGATTCACCCCTCTTCAACCTTGTTATTCCATGCATTCTTTCTAAAAGAAACCTCACATAATCATATATTGTACAATATTGGGGGTGCTGGATATAGGAAACCATGTACATCCATGTCATTGGCATTCCAAAGATATGATCATAATCAGTTATTTGGAAAATGGAATAGAAGGTCCTTTTGAATTAGGAAACAAAATAGTTAACAAGGAAATTCTCTTTATCATGTGGTCCTATTACAATCTTTTGACTTACAATTTTTGCTAGAAATCTCGACATGGCATGGACTCTAAATGAAATCCTAGTTTTATCATACTCTTGGGTAATAGTGTCTTCATTTATCTTATTCATTTCATCACTCCAACTATTGAGCTCAAAAATAAGAATCAATTCATCCTTAGTGATTTTGACAATTTCTTTCCCACCATATGTTCTAATAGTCCTTATGACTGGGTCATAATTAGAGGCTATTGCCTTAAGTAGGTCAACATCCATATAGACATTTAGAACAATCAACTTTACCAAGTCATAGTTCTAAGGGTTTCCTACTAGGATACCCATATTTCTATTCCTAAACCAGCTATAAGATAGTTCCCATCTAGTGTAAGGCAATTTGGCATCCCTGATAGAACATCACCTTTCAAACATACCCTTTTCTACTTGTGGACCTTTAGGAATCAATTGGCCTTTAGGTTTTTCACTTGTTGAGGGTGGTAATTGATCCATGAGGTCTTTATTTAAAGGTATTTTAGGAGTAGAAGCTTCCCCTTTAGAGGAAGACACTTTTATTTTAGGAGCCATAATACAAGAGGTGCTATAAGGAATGATTTTGGTTTATCTAGACAAGGCCTATGACTTTTTATGAGGGTTTGAGATGAATTATGCAAATACAAAATTAACATATTCTTCTTTATGAACATTAAACATTAAAAATGTGGAACCAAAAAATCCTAATAGACTTAAGCTTGAGAAACCACAACTTATCAATAATGCCAGAAAGAGGGTAACAATTCACTTACTAGTTTTCTTTGTAGGTTGAAAACCTTGGTTCTAATGTCAGAAAATATTGAGAGACCACAACATGAGCTCCTTGAGTGTGACGAGTATATTTTTCAATGTTTAATTATGCCTTTAAGAAAAATATTAATAATTATGTAGCTCCTTCCTTCGGTAGCTAAATTTCCTTTTAGTTATTATGGCTTGCTCGCATGAACAAGAATGACTCGCTTTCCCTTAGTTGAGTTTTGAATGCTAGCTATTGATCCTTTAGGAGATTTAATTGATCGACAATCCAAATTTCACCAGCTTATCATGAAAATTTTGACTGTACACAACCACAATACTTACCAAATGACAAGAGACCACATGGAAACACTTGTTAATAGTATGCGGGATCCACCATCTCTTTATCGCTATAGCCTTGATCCACACATTCTTTTCCCATCGCCACCATGAGTTATAACTTGTGTTAGACATTCCTCAATGGGAAGATGGAGAAAGGCTAAGATTAGATCTCTCAACCTTTTCATACACACTTCTTAGTTACCCATAGCCTTATCCTTCATACAACATCCACAACTTAGATTAGAAGATCTTCAAGCACATGCAATATATTTGCATTAGTAACACACACTTTATTTTGCATGCCTTGTGTTGAGATATTTAATTAAATATTTTCCCACATTCCAATGCCTCAATGTTCTATGGATCACTCCACATGGGAGACACCCACTTCCCCATTGGGAATATCATAGGAAAACTAAGACCCACAAGGGATAGCAGGGAGCAGACAAGATTAATCCACATCACTGCTATCGATCATTGATTCATTTGAAAAATCAACAGTGCTAACCATTTGAAACCACTGGGCCTATTGTTAGAGAAGACACATGCAAACTGCCCACCATCCTATTTGATTATTTTAATAAGCAAGGAAAATAAATGGGGACACATAGAATGGCCTAGATGTGCCCACCTAATTTATCTCCCACCATTGATTTTCTTCAACAACTAGTTGTATGCCTTATAAAAAATGTCAGGCCCACCAATCATTCAAGTCACATGGCCTTCACTTGTGAGCCTATATGAATAAAATAATGAGAAAAAAATAGAATGGGCATATGGGGATGGCAGAAATTTTATACATAAATCAAATGACAAACATGGGTCCTTATATCTACACATTTCAAAAACTATCAATATTTAAAGGGACCTGACTAGGTCAACAAGACGATACCCACGACATAAAATACCTAAGGCTTTATAGTGGTAAATATTTTTCCCTACTTAGGAAAAATTAAAATAATGGCCTAACACAATTCAACTAGTAAAACAAGACTAGAGGTCTAGTTACTTAATGGGTTTTGATGGAATAAATCATGAGTTAAAGGGATGAGAACCAACACAAGGGATCAACATAGAAACAAAAACTAGGTGACGATACCAATTCAAAGGATTTTTCAAATAAGGATTAAGTAAACCAAAACCCTTCTATAGTCACAGGAGATAAAACCCAAAGTCCTTAGGGATAAGTATGATTTTGGGGATGGAACATAAAAAATTTTAGGAGTTCCATCAGTTGGTTCAAAACCAGTAGTTTAAAATGAAGAAACTTTCCCCTTTAAAAAAATATACTTTTATATTTTAGAGTGTCAAGTTGATAAGAGCTATGTGGTCAACCCTTAAAATAAAAAGGAATTTTTATGCTTTTGGCCTCTTGCATATATATATATATATATCCTAATCCTTTCATAATTAATGCAAGCTTCTATTGACCATTAGATCCCCGCAAACACCATTTGTAGGTGGAGTGAAGAAAAATGTATTCCTTTACATTTTCACACTATGTTTCAGCCCTCCTATTTATTATCGACATAATAATGCCTTAATTTAGTGTTGAAAAAAGTATCCCTTTACATTTTCATACTTGTTTGGGCCTTCCTAATTATAATGGACTTAATCATTCCTTAATTTAGTGTTGAATAATGAATCCCTTTCTATTTTCACACTATTTTTGGGTCTTAATTAAAATCAACTTAATAATTCCTTAATTTATTGTTGAAAAATGTATCCCTCTATATTTTCACACTTTGTTTAGGCCCTCTTAATTAAACGTGACTTAATTTTCCCTTAATAAGCCCTATTATTCATTTACAAGCCTAATAAATTACATTTTTTGAAGGGGAAACCTGACAATAATTAATACAAACACATAACACTTTACCTTGAGCAATGTGTGTTCTAGGAATAGGGACCTAGGACACATTTTCCCATGGGAAAATAGGTCTTCCCTAGGCCTTTGTACCTTTTTTTATTTTTTTAGTGGTAGTTTAAGGTCCCAAAATCCATATTTCAATGCCAGCTTGTAATATTTGAATTTTGGGAAATTAAGGATACATACCTGTAAATACAAGGTTACAAGAGAAATTTTATGAGATTTCAAGAGGAATTTCAAAAGAGAAAAGTTGATGATCAAGAGCATTCAAGAGTAGATATATTAGAGATTTATTGCAGCATTCAACATCTAATCATCATGTCAAAGTATTCTTGTATCATGCATGTTTTTGAAGCTAACATTGTGATGTAGGTTACAAGATTCAAGTAAATAATTCAAAGCATTATTCAAGTATCAAGATCCACTTCCATTGAAGTTATTTCATACAAGTTGTAGACCTTCCAAGATCTCCATTACCAAGGATCATTCAAGGGTTTTTTGAGTGGTAACATAGCATTGTTCATTATTCATTCCATGTTTCAAGCTTTATTTCAATTCAAGGTTTAATTATAAAAAATAAGGTTTGACTAAGGAAATCCCCCATTCACCCAAGAAAAAAAAAATCCCTCTTGTGTATATGTTGTAGATTTAGGATGAAGAAGGATTGAAGACCTCTTGACGTGGAAGATTGGAAAAGTTGTCAAAGTTATTTTCAAATCATGGAATCTAACCTACATATTTTATTTTTGACTTTTTGACACTAAAACCTAGACAAATTAGAAGCTAAAAATGAGCATCAAAGGCTCACAAAAGTTGCTAAAAAACCCTACCATAAGAACCACTCACCCATTGGAAAATGAGTCCCTAATAGCTGCGAGAAAGTGACTTTTGGTGTCTAGTAAACATCAATCTACCAAAGTTCTCAGATCTATCATAAATTTACTATTTATACTAATATTTATTTTCATATTGTTGTTTCAAGTTTGAATTAGCATAATTATGTTCATTTTCTATTTTTAGTATTTCTCCCAAAAGTGTTCTTTCAACTTGACCCCCATCCTCAAAGCATAAGGACATCTATAGAATCTCACATTGATTTAATTCACCTAAGGGTTGTTAGTCAATTCTTTATGGGAATATCATTTCCTAATGAAATAAAGGAAAATAGTTTCATCATAATTCCCTTTTCTTCATTTCACATTGATTGGTGAAACCCATTTTTTGTTGTTTTAGTAGGATACCTAATTTTATTATTTTTACTACAGAAAATTTATTTTAAGTGTATTTCATCATTTGTGCAAATAGTTTGTTCACATGGATTCACATGGAACCTCTCAGATATGTCTATTATAATTCAATATGTTTATGTAAGTCAGAGAATTACAACTGAATTACACCATGTAGATAGTTTCTTTGCTACTAAATACATCAAAAAAGCATTCCCCAACTAAAAAATTTGGGAACTCCAAGTGAATGTTCCAAGTACAACAACACATCGAATTTTCAAGGAAAATTTCATTAATGGTGTTAACAAAGGTGAAAAAACATAATTTCGGTATGATGTCATCCAACTTCTATTAGGCAATTTAGATGAGGTGTTGTCATTATGACATAAGAAGGATGGGGGTATGTGCAGGATCATGATGGGACAAAAAAGTGGTGATATGATGGGTATGTGTAGGGTATGTGGTTGGAAAATTTTTCTTAACCCAAAATTGATGAAATGAAAATGGATTTTAAAGGAGATTCTCAACTTTCCACCAATACAAATTATGCTTTACTTTGAATTTAAAAAATTATTATTATTCATTTTATATTTGAATTACGACTAAAGTCCTGATTGATAGGCTGATTGAAAAACATCTATAGCTTTCAAACGATATCATATTTCTGAATTTGAAACATGTGTCACATTCTATACTTCACATACTATAGGATTGACAAAAAAAATTAAATTTCATTTTGTTTTAACCATGTTAAGGTGGTCAGACGTACACATTTTTATATTTTTTAAATGTTGTAATAAAAAATTCATAATTAATCATTCACTTGGAAAAAAATTACAAAAAAAATGCATCACATCAGGACATGAGTCCTCTACTTATATATAAAATATTATAAAAATATATTATCATTTTACTATGGTTAGGGTGGTTAGACAGACACCTACTTCTTATTTTTTCCTTGAAATTTAAGTACTAATACATTGAAATTTCAAAATTTCACTAAATATATTTAAAAAAAAAAACCTAGTAGTTTAGAAACTAAATTCAATTTTCTACAGATTCTATTCTTACATATTTTTGAAATAATATAGACCACTTATTCAAAATTTTATGTTAAGTTGCCTAACTCTGATTTTTCTGAATTTTTTGCCACTTAAGGTCTTATTTTTTTCATGATGATCCTACACATACCCATGGGATGACATCAAGGCATGTATGTGATAAGATAAGCTAGAAAAGGGTTTGTAGGTAAATGAATCTAAACTAGTTGAGGAAGTTTGGGAATTTGAGGTTGAAATGATTAGAAAATATCCATAAATGGAAGATGACATCACCATGGTTAGGTTGTGTGAAGATGAGCTCCATCCATCTGATGGAACCTACAAAATTTTTATGTTCCATCTCAAAATCTAGTCACATTTTGAGTATCAGGTTGGTATTTGAAGGCTTAGGGTTCTACTTGTCATCACTATTGAAGGGTTTTTGTGTTAGCTTGGAATCCTTCCTTAAGAAACCCTTAGTTCTAATTGTTTGCAACATTCTATTTCATTGTTCACCTCTTGTTGCCTGTTGTTGGTCATATTAAAACATCTTATGTCCTTGATGATCATGGAGTAACCAGTCCCTCATGCTTAGGTCTAAGTTTCTTATTTTTATAAGGTTGAATGAAAGTCCTTTTTGGCCTTTACATCCTTTGCATTTTATGACTTAGGAAATTTTGAGCCCCCTTTCTCATGTCATCATAAAGGGTCCCCTTCATAAGAACAACTTATGGGAATGTGCTTAAAAGTTTTTACATAAGTCCCATCAGCAACCTCTCTTTATCACACATAATAGATTACTTCTGAACTATATGTTTTGAATCATCAATAATCAATGGGCAATATTCCTTTGATTTTTCTCATCATAGATAGCTTTTGGAGTTCTTGATATTAATCAACAATGGGTGATACTCTTGCTTCTCCTTATAACATTGATTTTTTTCCTATCACTAATGGATTTTAAGCCTTGAATATTGAATTTGAGATCAACAATGGATTCCAGTTTCTCATTCTTCTCTTCATCGTTCATTACAAATGGTTGTATAATTGGAAATCTCAAATAGTGATGAGTGATATGTGTTATCTCATGTGTTTCACACATCTTAGATTGGTTTTGAATGTCAAGTTTTGTATTAGAAATAGCTGATACAAGTGTTCAAATGTAATCGTGGGGATCTCTCGTAGCTAATTTCTTGCAAACTATATGAGGAGAATTAGTGATGAGCAATGGAGTCATCTGTTCATTTTCTTTTGCTAATTTGAATAGATCTTATGTGTGATGTCTTTTGTATCATTGATTCTCATGTAGGAACATGTGTCTTAATCTGACCTCTTCACCTTATCTCATGTTGCTGATGCAATCTAGAGTTCAGAGAATGAATTGGAAATATGAGATGGATAAATGAACGTGATCAATGATGGGCCAAGAATTCAAGGGCCAAGATTTCATCACATGGATGCTTGCATCACTAATAGAACTGGTGAAGGATGAGATGTATCAGCGATTGGTAATGGCTATTGATTCAAAAGGAAACTTGGCATTATCCTAAGGACATTGTATAAAGAAAATGAGAGAGTAGCAAGGTGAATGGAGAACTATTGATGTGGTTTTAAAGAAAAATGATCTAACAAGCTAAGTTTCATTGCGTAAATACTCTCATTGTTGATTAAACCCTAAAATTTGAGGTAGATTCATGATGAACGATGGAGTGTATAAGGAATTTTTCTCTTCAAATTCCATTTTTGTGTACTTTTCTGATATTAATGGAGAATAGATTGAGATGGTGATGTATGTTAATTTTTAGATCACATATGATTAATGAAGATTAAGTTAAAATGTGGTAACATTTGAGGTGACATTGCTATTTTCTAGGAAAAAAATTGTTAAAGGCTGAAAAATGATGCTCTTGATCACCATGGATGAAGTTTTAAAGCCTCAAAGACCGAAAAACCATATTTAAAGTTGATCTGGTAAGCTATCAACTCACTCATGTGAGGAGTTCTTAAATCATTAATTTTTGCATGCTCCAAATCATCTATTTAATGTAGATTGTTTGATGTTTTTTTTCACTATTTTTAGTTTGCAAAGAATGTGAGGTGTGGGTTAGTGAAGAAGTTTGCTAGGTTTAATTCTCCCTGAGCTAAAGAGTGAATTTTCTTGTCCAAGGTGAGTTAGTCTTCAATTGGGCTCTCTGTCATTCCTTCTCTAGTTTTCCTAGGAATTCCTTTTTCTTGGACTAGTTGTTATTGTTGGGGTTTGTGGGTGTGCTTCCCTGCAAATTCGTTATAGAGGTTTTTTAGTTTTCAATTTATACTCAATTTAGACTTGCTAGTTTTCACCCTTTTTTCTGTGAGATAGGAAAGTCTGGTGTTCCAATTCATCCAACTGCGAGGTCTAGCTGGCTTAATGTGTTCAAGTGTTATGAGGATATGTCTATAGCTAAGCAAGAAGTGTTGAAGAATTTTGAGTTTTCAAAGGGTAAGAGGAGGGCCCATTGTCATAAGAAGAATACAATTATCCAAAGTACTTACAACTTAAGGAACATGACCATTTCAGAAGAATTGGTCAAGTTTAAAGGCAATGAGTTGGTTAAGCCTACAAAGAAGGCTAGGAAAAGAGATAAGTCATAAGGCCTTCTTGGGAAAGCATAATTCTCCCATTGTGCTCTCTAATAGTCCTTTGGATGCTATAGGTAACACTGACTTGGGATATGGCTAGTATCTTCTTTCTCTGGTACCAAATTAAAGCTTTGATGATGATGTGGTGATGGTTCTTATGATTTTTTAATGAAGGAATGGTTGAGCATACTCTGATGCTGACGACTCAAAATAGTCTTCTTTTTGTTTTTATTTTTTATGATACCATGGTATTTTTATGGGAAGCATTCTATTCAATGTGTCCATGCTTTTGATATGTTATTCTTCCATGCTAATGTGGAATTCCTCTAGCTTGTATGATACAAAATATTTTGTTTGACATGGACGTGGTGGCAACAACTAACGATACCTTGTGCATGAGTTTTGTCTTTTTCCTTCCCCTTCTTTCAAATGATTGCATAAAACCACCTGGGGAGTTTGTTGAAATTGATTCAAATTAGATTTTGAAATGAAATTAAATGTGAATGTAACTCAGTTGGATGCTTTTTGACCCCGTATTTATAAAGGGGATTTCATGGTTGGGATAACGGAGTTTAGAAAATTTTGAGTCTAAGAAAGGTCTAAGTAAAGACTATGCTCAGAGAGTAGTAGAATGTAAATAGATAAGTTGATGAATATATCATAAGCAAGTATAGGGTATACATCATAATGTATGTTGAACATAAAATGGTTTTACAAAGTGATATTAGTAATGAAAGCAAATAATAGTTCTAAAATATGTGCTCTCCTATATATTTTCCTTGCAAGTTATGAGTGAAATTTTTAATTATAATTCCATTTATATTCTATCATTTGCACTGAATGAATTGGTTTGTTTATGGTTCTATTCAATGAGTTGATTTAATGCTAAAATAAGGTCATCCGTTTGTGGGAAAAGGATATAGGATTTGGTAACGAAGTAATGTTTTAAAACATAGTGATTTGGATGCCACAAAGTAACATGACAATAGTCCCTTGATTATTGATTTTAAATTGTAGTTGTAATACTGATTGATTACAAAGTATGGCTCAATTGTTCCCTTAGACTAGGCACTGGCCTTTCCATTAGCTTATCTTGTGATTGACTGAGCTCGTGATGAACCTAGCCAGATATTTGGAATGGGAATTAATATTTAAAATATCTTAAATTACACCAAACAAACATTCAATAGTATCGGATTCCCTATAATAAATAACAATTTCATAAGAGGTCTACCAAGCCTTTGATGATATTCATTTATTTTCACTTCCTAAGGAATGCATCTATGTATGGAAATTCTCTTGATCAAGTAGGGATGTTATTAGCATAAATAGGATTACCTTCCTAGGCTTCACAAAGCCCAAAGAGAATAAGTGGGGTTTTTAATGTTTCACTTAAGTTTTTGCCAATCCTCACCCTTACTAATAGTTGAGTTCTAGCAGATTCATATATAAGGAATGGGATTAAGTTTGGTTCAAAAAAAGAAAAACAACAGATTGGTGACTCTACTAGGGAGAAGTGAATTATTTTTATAATTTAGTCTTAGAATTTCCGTTGAAAATTTGTTGAAGACCATTTGGAAAGAGTCAAAAAGAATGAATGACTAGTTTAGATGTTGAAGAAGTTCTAGATCAACACATTGATTTGTAGCAACCCCAATTTCAAAATATTGTGAAGAGACTCTATTGGAGGAACTTAGAGAATTTATTTACATTCATAAATATATCCTTCTTTTAAAGGTTTTCCTCTTATTGAAGAGTTGGCGAATTTTCTCTACAATTTATGAACATGAAGGCCTGCTATTTATTATTGTGACTTGAAAATGATCTATTCAAAGTTGCAATAGCTTGAAATGTGAAGATAGATGGTTCTCAACATACTTTTATTTGTTGGATATGTCGTATTGAATACAATTTTTGTTCCATTTAAATTATTTGACTAAGTATTCAAAAATTTTCTAGTATGGATGGTTTGAATGAATTTGTATATCATAGGCATTTCTATCCTTTTGCACTATCATATGTTTCAAGCCCAAGTTACCACCATAGTAGCAATTATCCTACTGATCCTTCATATTGGCATGGTTATGATTATGCAGAATTAGTTATATCCAAATTAGCATACATCTATGGATTACCAAAGGGAAATATCCATGCCATTAGAAACCTTAATATTCATTGTCAAGAAACTTCAAAAGTCTCATAATCTTCAAAAATTTGACACAACAAAGTACATGAACCCAAGTGTGTACAAGCCTAGGTTAACACATAAAAGGAGAGTTGTGTTGGAGAAGAAAATTGAAGATTTGAAAAAAATGGTGATATGTATACATGATGATAAAAATGATAAAGATAATAGATCTACTAGCCAAGTTACTACCCCTCTTTTCAATTATTTTTATCCATTGTATAACCAATTAGATTTGTCATGGGATGATTACAAGGTTGGAAGTATTCCAAGTAAAATATATACGTAGATGTCTGGATTTAATGGATGCAATGTGTGTGAATGAGATGCACATGTCCAAAGTTTTTCTAGATTCATGGAGAAACATTCATTTGGAGATCAGGATATGTGGATGAGATTTTTTGCCAGATCTCTTGAAGCTAGAGCTAGGGATTGGTATTTAAGTCTTCTTGCGATGTCCTTTTCCTATTGGGATAAACTAGTGGACGCTTATACAAAAGAATTTGAAAAGAACCTTTTAACCTTGTCACAAGTTTAAAGAATATTAAAAAATAAGATGAAGAGTCAAGCATTTCTTTCAGTCATAGATTTTCTATTTCTCTTGCACTAATCCTTGAAAATTTTAGACCCAGTATGTCAAATTTCATTAATATGTATTTTGAATCTTTTAATGAGAGGTCTAGTCCACTATTAAAGGATTTTAGAATATTGAGTATGAAAATGGCTTACACATGCTTAGATAATTTGGAGAAAATGAGGAATTAATATGTGCAAAGTTTGTTGTCTTCAATTGTGGGTAAACATGTTGATGAAATTAATAGTTGTGTGGATACAAATGATGAGATGTCTTCAATTTTAAATATATACAAATGAATTCTTGAGAAGAAAGAAGTTAAGAGTGATGGAATTTATACCATTGATGTTCATGATAGTGAAAGTGTTTGTGTCTATCCTCAAGAGGATGTAAATGACCAACTCAATGATGAAACCTAGTCCAATGCTGAAATGTAGAATGATGTAGATTGTGGTCATGATAGCCCAAAAGTAAGCAAGAATGGAAAAATAGACAACCTGTTCTTTGTGATGGATAATGACCATGCTTTTGAGAAGATTGTTATCAATTCAATCTCCTATGACTGGGAAAATCCATTTTTTGATCAGCCCATTGAGTTTTCAGATTTTTATGATGGTGATATCATGGTATATCATGTTTTAAAAAGTAATACTATTAATGAAGGAAAATACTAGTTCTAAATTATGCGCTCTCCTATGTATTTTCCTTGAAAGTTATGAATGAAATTGTTAATTATAATTTAATTTGTCTTCTATTATTTACCCTAAATGAATGGTTTTATTTATGGTTTAATTCAATGAGTTGATTTAATGCTAAAATAAGGTAATTGTTTTGTTGGAAAAGGATATAAGATTTGGTAAGGAAGTACTATTTTAAAACACAATGAGTTTGATGCTGCAAATTAGCATGCCAATAGTCCCTTGATTATTGATTTTAAATTGTAGTTGTATTATTGATTGATTGCAAAGTATGAATCCATTGTTCCCTTAGACTAGGCAATGTTCTTTCCATTAGCTTATCTTGTGATTGACTGAGTGACTGATGAACCTAGCCAAAGATTTGGAATGGGAATGAATTCATAAAATATCCTAAATTACACCATATAAACCTTTATTAGTATAATATTCCCTAGAATGAATAGAAATTTCATAAGGGGTCTTTGAAGCCTTTCATGATATTCATTTATTTGTAGTTCCTAAGGAGTACATTTGTGTATCAAAATTCTCTTGATCAAGTAGGGATATTAGGAGCATAAATAGGATTACCCTTCTAGGTTTCGCAAATCCCAAAGAGAAGAAGTGAAATTTTTAATGCTTCACTTAAGTTTTGGCCAATCCTCACCCTTACTAATAATTGAGTTCTAGCAGATTCATATGTAAGGAGTGAGATCAAGCTTGGTTCAGAAAAAATAACCAACAAATTGGCAACTCTACTAGAGAGAAGTGAATTATTTTTATAATTCTATCTTAGAATCTTCATTGCAATTTTTTTGAAGTCCATTTGGAAAGATTAAAAAAGAATAAATAACTGGTTCAGATGTTGAAGAAGTTCTAGATCTATAAATTGATTTGTATTAGCCCCAATTTCAAAATATTGTGAAGAGACTCTACTGGAAGAACTCAAAGAATTTATTTGCATTGGTAAAGATATCCTTGTTTCAAAGGTTTTCCTCTTGTTGAAGATGTGGGGAATCTACTCTAAAATTGATGCACATGAAGGGTTGTTTATTATTATTGTGACTTGAAAATGATCTATTCAAAGTTGTAGTAGCTAGAGATGTGAAGGTAGATGGTTATTTGCATACTTTCACTTGTTCGATTTGTCATATTGAAAGAAATTGTTGTTCCATTTAAATTACTTGTCTAAGTATTCACAAATTTTCTAGTATGGATGGTTAGAATGAATTTTTATATCATAGGAATTTCAATCCATTTGCATTAACATATGTTTTGTAAGGCCATGCTTTTCCTTGTATATGATTTAGGCTTATTCAATTATATGACAAAATCATAATATTATTATATGCCTAGATTATATTCAATTAACATAAAGGATCTTCCTCTCTTCTGTTATTAGTTGAATTTAGGATTATATACTTACATACCTTAAATTTCATTTACTTTTTATTTGTTATTTATCCATACTCGTGTTTAGTGCTAATAGCAAAATAAAAATAATAGAGTTGCTATCTTTTGATTGGACAACAATCATTGTTTGGAGATAGTGTTATTATGTTTAAATTCAAAGGGAAGATCAAAATAAACGTAACAATGTTATTAGTATTGAAATTTAGACGTGAGTATGTAGCAAACATTATTAGTATTCTCTTTTAATTTTGGGTTAAGAGTTAAAATGTTGGGAAATAATTGAGGAATATATAGGTATATTTTGGAGGACAGTAGCAGAGCAAAGAATAGAAATATTTGATAATGAAGTGTATACATTTAATGGATATAAATAATTAGTTATATTTTAATGGAGAAATTATACTTGTATACTGAAGTAACATAATTTCTTGGGGGTTTATAAATATTATTCTAGTTGTTCCACCATAGAATACATGTAATTGAAGTTGAACACTCCAAATTACATTTCTAAGTTCAAATTAATGAAACAAAGAGTTTAAAATTAGTTATTACGCCACCAATAAACTCAGAGATAAATGCAAGCCTAAATCACCAGGCTCTAAGGGATTCTTTGGGAAAGTTGTTCCATGTCCCTAGTAGAGCGGTAGTTTGACCCAAATCATTTTGTTGCACTATAAGATGTTGGGACAGTTAATTAAATCAAGAAAATCTATTTTTTTTTCCTCTCGGAACGATAGCAAGGGATTTGCTTGGGGAAACATCTTGCACATGCCCCTCTGCAAAATCAAGAACTGACAGAGATTTGTGTGGTGAATCGAGAGAGTTGAAGATATGCATGTATGATCTTATCTGATGTTTCTAATTTTTATGCTTTTCTTCCTCAGTTTTGTTTTAAAGCATAATAAAACTACGAACGGGTGCAATTATTATGGGGGCGACAGTTTTAGTTTTAAAGCATTTTTCATTAATTTTCTTCCTGGGTATTTGGATAAGATTTTTCCTCATAGCCGGATCGTTTTCCTCAAATCTCTTTATATAGAGATCCTGATTTCATTAATCAGGGGGAGTGGCGATGGCAGTTGTCTACTACAATGGCGCTGGCTTTATTCTGATATATGTGTTTACTGTACTGCCATTCTGGTGAAAATTCTAGGTTATTAAAGGATATGATAGTAAGTTAGAGATGGGGAATTGAGCATGCAATTCCATGACCTAACTATTTAGGAAAAATCAACCTTTAAGGTGAAGGAAGGTCAGACAAGCAAGGTACATTTTGTTCTGTTGAATCGGCCATTCTATAGGGAAACAGTAAGATGTGTAATGGTTGGAAGAGGGGAGGCAAAAAAAATGCAAAAGTCAAGATGAACAAAGAATAAGGGAGCTGCGTGTAATAGACTTACATTCAGAAGGAAAGATTGAAGTTTTCACAAATCTGTCCTAAATGGGGGGACATTCCCTGTTCAGGATGCATCCATTACTGATATTGCTTTGAGATGTGGAGAGAGAGTCTTGCATAAGCAAATCGAGTGTCCTAGGGTAGGGACCTGCATGCCTCTAATGGCTGACATGTTGTGCACAGTGAAAACCAAGTGTCAGATCTAATTCGCATAGCAGCATAATCATGCTAGACGGAGAAGGAGAAGGGAGAAGGAGTATGAGGAGAATGTCTAAGTTACTTCCTTGGTGACCCAGGCGAGTGCACATGATGGGAGAAGACATCGTAGCTCACGCAGGTAAGTGATTATCCGTATTTTTTGAATGCTAGATCTTTAATTTAATTTAGCATTTGATATTGTTTTATATCAATTTCTCTGGTGTGTAATCGAATTAGATATCAGACTTAATTACTCTAGGCTCTTATTAATGTAATTGTCCATGAGAGAGAAGGGGACCTTCAAGTAATATCTGCCATAGCTCGCTACTACTAGGATAAATCTGATATTTCATAAATAGAGACTGCCGCTATTGTGAGAATGCAAACCTGTGATAAGGTTAAATGCAGTTGTCCCTAATCATAATACTCTCGCGAATTTAAGTTAGAGTTTCTTAAGGATATTCATGAATCCTAAATATTATCATAAAAATTTCTTTGTGCATGTTTATAATCCTATCTAGAGAAAGCTATATCTATTAACTACTCCTTTCCGCTCACTACTCACCTCTACCTAATGACTTTACGAAGGTCAATCAGTTTTATCAACTTATATGTCCTTCATACTTGCTCCTCACTTAATGCTCACATCACTGCACTTCATAACCCACTGGCGTAGTTGTTCTCTTCCATGTTACTTCCATGACATATTGTTCCTTGCAAAACGATATCTTTCCCGCCTAACTTCTTCATTTGCCATTCTTGTCAGAACAAGAATATGAGCATGAGGTTAGAGCTCTCACATAGATTAGAAAAACTTTATCTATTATTTAGATCTCACCAGTCGACATTATGAATACCATCGTATGTATGCTCAAGTCTAAAGCGGGGTATCTCGCACGTAGTAATTATCTTGATTGTATTTGGTTGCTTTATAGTGATATATAAGTACTTATATTGAAATTGAGATCTCAACAATATATTTGCATATACATATGAGAATATATTTACAATGTGAAACTTTTAATATATGATTTGATAAATATTGGAATATCATGTTTATAATTTTGATTAAATTAGTTATTTATTAAGAAAGATATTGGTAACACTTGATTGTATAATATTTTTTTAATCTCTGAATAGCGTAATTATGATATGTTCTTGTTGATATTGTTTTACCCTAGATGTATAGTGTTAAGTTGTCATGATATTATCATTATTGATTATGTATTAGGGATTTTTGGTATTAAAGTAAATTTGTTGATAAACTAGGGACAATGTTTCTTTAGACAACATATAGATAAATTTCTATATTTTGGAATTGTTATAAAACCTTATCTTTATTTATTATATAGTATTATCAATCAAACAAGATAGCCTATTGTCGTGATTATGATTACAAAGGTTGCTAACCAATAATTAACATATCAATATCATATTGTTGGTAACACTTGAATGATCCTTGATATATTTTCATGCATTAGTAATCAAGTTAGTAATGCTTAGTTTTATATCATTGAATTATTAAGTTTAAGCATTATTTTATTTAAAGGATGGCATGAATTTTTTTATTTGACATAAATATTAATTTGTTAGTCATTATCATGTCACATTGTAGTTTTCAATTGGAAATACATTAATACAAATCTTTTTTTGTGGTTAATTATTAGTCTATTGTATGATAGATAATAATGGAAAGGTATAGATAATTGATTAGTTACCCTTGTGACTTAGTGTTATTATTACTTGTTATAGTGTTATTATCATTACATATAACATTGTTTTGAAAATTAATAATACATCTTTTGAGCCTTGAGGTTAAACCCTTTTGTTAGCCATCCAAGAGTGTGATGGTTAGAGTCCTTGCGTTGAACTACGATTCCTCTGTGCTTCGCGTATGTAGGAAAGGCCATCGGAGATGAGCCCCCGAGGAATTAGGTCCAACCCCTTAGGTTCCCCTATATTTTCTTGAAAGTTTACTTTGGGAGTGGGTCTTGTGTTGAGATTTGGTCAAATTTTTGGTATTTGTGTTGTGATCTTAGTTGTATTTGGGGGGTTAAGTTTTGGGGCATTACATGTTTCAACCCTAGGTTACCACCATATTAGAAATTATCCTAGTGATCCTTTGTACTGTCATGGTTATGATTATGCACAATTAGTTAAACCAAAATTTCCATACATCTATTGATTACCAAAGTGAAATATCTATTCCATTAGAATCCTTAATATAGATTGTTAAGAAGCTTCAAAAGTCTATTAATCCTCAAACAGTTGACACTAGAAAGTACATAAAACCAAGTGTGTACAAGCCTAGGTTAACCCAAAAAAGGAGAGTTGAGTTGGAGAGGAAAATTGAAGAGTTGAACAAAAGGGTGATATCTCTACAAAATGATAAAAATGATAACGATACTAGATCTACTAGCTAAGTTACTATGCCTCTTTTCAATTCTTTTGATCCATTGTATAACCAATTAGATTTGTCATGGGTTAACTACAAGGTTGGAAGTATACCAAGTTGAATCTATAAGCAGATGCCTAGATTTAATGGATCCAATGTGTGTGAATGAGATGCACATGTCCAAAGTTTTTCTATCTCCATGGAGAAACATTCATTTGGAGATCATGATATGTGGATGAGATTTTTTCTTAGATCTCTTAAAGCTAGAGCTAGGGACTGCTACTTATGTTTTCTAGAGAAGTCCTTTTCCTATTGGGATAAACTAGTGGATGCTTATAGAAAATAATTTGTAAAAGAACCTTTTAAACTTGTCACAAGGTTAAAGCAAATTAAAAAACAAGATGAAGAGTCAATCATTGCTTTCAATCATAGATTTGTTGTTGCTCTTGCACTAATCCTTGAAAATTTCAGACCCAGTATCTCAAATTGCATTCATATGTATTTTGAAGCTTTTGACGAGGGGTCTAGTGCTCTATTAAAGGATTTTAGAATATTGAGTATGCAGATGGCTTACACATGTTTAGATAATATGGAGAAAATGAGGAATGAATATGTGCAAAGTCTATTGTCTTCAATTGTGGGTAAACATATTAACGAAATTAATAGTTGTGTGAATACAAATGATCAAATGTCTTCAGTTTTAAATATTGACAAATGCATTCTTAAGAAGGAAGAAATTAAGAGTGATGCAATATCTACCACTAATGTTCATGATAGTGAAAGTGTTTGTGTCTATCCTCAAGAGGATGTAAATGAACAACTCAATGATGACACCCAGTCCAATGCTGAAATGTAGAATGATGTAGGTTGTTGTCATGATAGCCCAAAAGTAAGCAAGAATGAACAAATGGACAACTCATTCTTTATTATGGATTGTGACAATGCTTTTGACAATATTGTTAGCAATTCAATCTCCTATGACTTAGAAAATCAAGTTTTTGGTCATCCCATTGAGTTTTTAGATTTTTATGATGGTGGTATTATGATAATCATGATTTAAAACTTGGTAGCTCTAGTGGAGGTCAAGAAGAGGAAGTGGTTAAAAAAATGGATTAAAAAAATGGTCTATTAAGTAGTGAAAAAATTTCAAATCTGTTCACCACTGAATATCATAAATGTGCATAGGTGAATAACCCTTAATTGTTGTGTGTTGCCCATATTGATTTTGACAATGATGATAATCTTCACTATGCAAGATATGATGCATGTGTATCTCATCTTCCTAGTTATTAACCATTTTGTCAACATGATGATAATGTGGATAAAGACAAGAAGCCATTTGATTGTAATGATGCATTGTATGATGAGTGTGAAAGTGGGCATGTTGATACATGTTTAGAAACTTGTTTTGATGAATAGGAAACAACACATAAACTAGAGGTTTTTGTATCCAATAAGCCAATTTTTGAGAATATTAATGAATATTTGGGTAAGTATTTGCTTCTTGAATTAGATGAGCCTAGTCATGAGTTTTTTCATGTGGATATCGATGTTGATTTCAAAGAAAATTCAAATTATCTTTCTGAACCAAAATTGCTTGCTTTTGAAAAATCTTGGGATGCTAAAGATTTTTATATGTTATATTCAGAGGATAGCAAAGTGAGCAAGGATGAGGATAAGTTAGAGATTCTTGATGATTCTCTATACCAACATGATGGGGGATGGTTACAGTCTGTACCAATGTATGAATGTATCTCTTTACATACACTTAAAGATAGTTTACATGATGTGCATAATCTTTTGGTAGTTGTTATGATAGTTTCACCTTTGACATGCAAACTAGTAATCATATTGAGCCTCATAGTACCAGCCATGTGGAAAAATATGAGCACTACTTGTTTCAGATAGATGGGGTTTTCATAAAGTGTGGAAATGTGTAAAACACTGAAGAATGTTGTTTTCAGCTTTAGAATGATTTATATGATAAATATCATAAGTCATTGCCACATGATAATCAATATTTTGAGAGTATGCCTTATTTTCAAATGCTTGATAAATTTCAATATGTTGATAATGTTGTATATGATTGCTTGTTGGGAGATGCTAGCATGTTTAATCAGGTAGATTATAGTGATGTTTAATCAGGGAGTATGCCTTATTTTCTATGACAGAGGTAAGAAGAAACCTACAATTCTTGGTGGCGTTGGGCTATCATATATGGTTTGACTTGTCAAACTAGAGTAGTATGGGAAAGAGATGATATTTTGACTCTTGTTCCTAATGGAATTCACACCTATTTTGCTTCTCTAGAGGATCTGAATTCTTTCTATGATCATAGGGGGCATGCATCCCCAGTTGGAGCCACTGATGGAACCTACAAATTTTTTTATGTTCTATCTAAAAATCTTGTCACATTTTGAGTATCGGTTTGGTATCTAAAGGCTTAGGGTTCTACTTATCATCATTGTTGAAGGGTTTTTGTGTTAGCTTGGAATCCTTCCTTAAGAAACCCTTAGTTCTATATGATTGCAACATTCTATTTTGTTGTTGACCTTATGTTGCCCCTTCTTGGTCATATTAAAACATCTTATGTCCTTGATGATCGTGGTGTAATTGGTCCTTCATGCTTAGGCATGAGTTTCTTGTTTTTATAAGGTTGAATTAAGAGCCTTTTTGGCCTTTACATCCCTTGCATTTTATGACTTAGGAAATTTTGAGCCCCCTTTCTTGTGTCATCCTAGAGGGTCCCCTTCATAAGAACAACTTATTGGAATGTTCTTAAAATTTCTCACTTAAGTCTCATCGGTCACCTCTCTTTATCACTCATCATAGATTGCTTCTAAAGTGTATGTTTTGAGTCAGCAATAAGTGTTGAGTGTTATTCCTTTGGTTTCACTCATCGTGGATAGATTTTGGAACTCCTGATATCAATTAGCAATGGGCGATGATCTTGCTTCTGCTTATAGCATTGATTTTTTTCCTATTGCTAATGGTTTTAAAGCCTTCAATATTGAATTAGCGATCAACGATGCTTTGGTTTCTCATTCTTCTCTTCATCGTTCATCATGAATGGTTGTATAATTGTAATTCTCATATAGAAATGAGTGATATGTGTTATTTGATGTTTTTTTCAGATCGTGGGTTGGTTTTGAATGTCAAAATTTGTATTAGCGATACATAAAGCAAGTTTTCAAATGTAATCGTGGGGATCTATCATCACTAATTGCTTGCAAACAATATGAGGAGAATTAGTGATGAGTGATGGAGTCATCCATTCAAGTTTATTTCACTAATTTGAATTGATCTTATGTGTGATTTATTTTGTATCATTGATTTTCATCCAGGTGCATAAGTCTCAATCTAGCCTCTTTTCCTTATCTCCTATTGTTGATGTGATCTATAATTTGAAGCATGAATTGGTGATATGCAATGGAGAAATGAACATGATCAAGGATGTACCATGTATTCAAGGGTTGAGATTTCATTATATGGATGCTTGCATCACTAATAGAACTAGTGAAGGATGAGATGTATTTGCGATCAATAATGGCTATTGATTGAAAAGGCCACTTGGTAATATCTTGAGGACATTGTATAAAGCAAAGGAGAAAGTAGCGGGATGAGTGGAGAACCGTTGATTTGGTTTTAAAGCCAGATGCTCTAATAGGCTAAGGTTCACTATAGCAATACTCTCATCCCTAATTAAACCCTAGAATTTGAGGTTGATCCACGATGACCAATGGAGTGTATAAGGGAATGTTCTCTTCAAATGTCAAGTTTTTGTACTTCTTCAATATTAATGAAGGAGCATAGATTGAGTTGGAAACACATGTTAATTGTCAAATCGCATATGATTAATGAATATTAAGGGAAAATCTGGCAAAATTTGAGAAGGCATTGCTATTTTCAAGGAAAAAGTTGTGAAAGGACAAAAAATGATGCTCATGATCCCCATGGATGAAGTTTTAAAGCCTCAAAGATAAATAGCCTAGATTCAAAGCTGAGCTACTAAGTTATCGACTCACTCACACAAGGAGTTCTTAAATCATTAATTGTTGCATGCTTCAAATTGTTTATTTATTGCATATTGCTTGTTGTTCATTTTTATCATTTTTAGTCTGCATAGAATGTGACGTGTGGTTTAGTGAAGAATTGTGCACATGTTAATTCTCTCTGAGTTGAAGAGTGAATTTTCTTATCCTAGGTGAGTTAGTATTCAATTGGGATCTCTATCATTCATGCTCTAGATTTCCTAGGAATTCCTTTTTCTAAGACTAGTTGTGATTATTCAGGTTTGTGTGTGTGCTTCCCTACAAACTTGATTCGAAAGATTTTTTAGTTTTCAATTTCTACTCAATTTAGACTTTCTTTTTTTCACCCTTTGTTTTGTTAGATGGGAAAGTCTGGTGTGCAAATTCAGCCAACTAGGAGGCCCAATTAGCTTATTGTGGTTGAGCATTTTGAGGATATTTCTATAGATGTGTAACAAGTCCTAGTGACTTCTGAGGTTTCAAAGGGTAAGAGGAGGGATTGCGGTCATAAGAAGAAGAAAATTTTCCAAAGTACTTACAACTTAGGAAATAAGACCATTTTAGAAGAATTGGTCAAGTTTCAAGGCAAGGAGCCAGTTAAGCCTGCAAAGAAGGCTAGGAAAAGAGACAAGAGTCATAAGGTCTACCCAGGAAAACATAATTCTCCCATTGTGCTCTTTCATAGTCCTTTGGATGTTGGAGGTGACACTAACTCGGGATATGGCTAATCTCTTCTCTCTCTCGTGCCATATGAAAGCTTTGATGATGATGTGGTGATGGTTCCTCAAATTTCTTCATGAACAAGGAGTGGTTGAGCATACTCTGATGTTAATGACTCAGAATAGAGTCTTCTCCTTGTTTTAGTTTTTAATGATACCATGGTCTTTACATGGGAAGTGTTCTTTTCAACATGTCCATGGTTTTGGTTGAGCATACTCTGATGTTAATGACTCAGAATAGAGTCTTCTCCTTGTTTTAGTTTTTAATGATACCATGGTCTTTACATGGGAAGTGTTCTTTTCAACATGTCCATGGTTTTGGTCTTTTACTCTTCTATGTGCTAATATGGAAGTCCTTCAATTGGTATGATACAAAATATTTTGTTTGGCATCGACATGGTGGAAAAAACTAATGGTACCCTATGCATGAGTTTTATCTTTTTCCTTCCCCTGCTTTCAAATTATTTCATAAAACCACCCGAGGAGTTTCTCGAAATTGGTTCAAAATAGGTTTTGAAATGAAATGAAATGTGAATGTAACTTAGATGGATGCTTGTTGTTCCCCTATTTATAAAGGGGATTTCATCATTGAGATAATGAAGTTTAGAAAATTTTGAATCTAAGAAAGGTTTTGGTAAAGGCTATGCTCAAAGAGCAGTAGAATGTAAATAGATAAGTTGATGAATATATCAAAAGGAAGTCTAGGTTATAGTTCATAATATATGTTTATCTTAAAATGGTTTTACAAATTAATATCAGTAATGAAAGAAAATACTAGTTCTAAAATATGTGCTCTCCTGTGTATTTTCCTTTCAAGTTATGAATGAAATTTTTAGTTATAATTTCATTTGTCTTCTGTCATTTGCTCTAAATGAATGGGTTTTTTTATTCTTCAATTCAATGAATTTATTTAATTCTAAAATAAGGTCATTGGTTTGTGGGAAAAGGATAAAGGATTTGGTAAGTAGTGTTTTAAAACTCAATGAGTTAGATGCCACAAAGTAGCATGCCAATAGTCCCTTGATTATTGATTTTAAATTGTAGTTGTATTACTAATTGATTGCAAAGTATGACTACATTGTTCCCTTAGACTAGGCATTGGTCTTTCTATTAGCTTATTTTGTGATTGACTTGGCCAGTGATGAACCTAGCCAAAGATTTGGAATTTGAATAAATTTATAAAATATCTTAAATTACACCATATAAACCTTCAGTAGTATCATATTCCCTAAAATAAATAGAAATTTCATAAGAGGTCTACCAAGCCTTTAATAATATTCATTTATTTGTGCTTGCTAATGAATATATCTATGTATGGAAATTCTCTTGATCAAGTAGGGATATTATGAGCATAAATAGGATTAGCCTCCTAGGTTTCACAAAGCTCAAAGAGAAGAAGTGGGCTTTTTAATGCTTCACTTAAGTGTTGGCCAATCCTCACCCTTACTAATAATTGAGTTGTGGTAGATTCATAGGTAAGGGAAGAGATTAAGTTTGGCTTAGAAAAAATAACCAACATTATCTACAAAAAATTAATGAACGATTTTAAATTTAAGTATGTACATTGGGAAATTTTTGGTAAGTGGATGATGTAAAAAATTCTCTAGCAACTGAAAGTGGATGGTTCCCATTAAAATTCTCAAAAATATAGTGCATAACATTTATCCCTCAAAAAAATTTGAAAAATTTCACTAGGAAATTTCACTTTAAATTTCTATACACTATACATATGTTCAAATAAATTATGCAAAATACTATATAGATTATATTTTTGAGATTAGGTTATCTATATTTTTCATTTAAAGGAGTTTAGAAAAACTACAAATAAAAAAAACACAAAAATACACTCAAATCTCATTTTTGTCAAAAGTGGGAAGGATTAAGTGTTAGGTAATGCCTAATATTAGCAAAAAAATGTAACTTCAAAATGTGAGCTACAATAGAGCTCATGGTTTATATTAACTATATGGATTGTGGAATCATCCTAATGTTGGATCAAGGAGTGTGATTCAAAATGTTGATGCAAAAATTAACACACAATTGAATCCATAAATATTTTACAATTAACTATATGGATTATGGAAACTTGATATCTTTGATGGTTTATATTGTAGATCAGTTGTTATGTGATACTTATTTTTATATTCAACATATGAGGAAACTAGTATTACAATTGTTTCTATAACTATTATGTCAAATAAGGACAATTAAATGATTCATCCTTGGAATTTTTAGTACACTACCACTAATGGGATGGGTGAAATGGACAACATGAAATCTTCTTTATTTTTTTTAAACTATGTCCCATTTCTAACACTTATTTGTCCCAAGTTAGGAACATTATAAAGGGATTTAAATCTATACTCACTCAATTTGTTGTTTCCCATTATGATAATATCAAATTTGATGGCACACAAGAGCTAATGATTTACCAACACAACAAATGAATGCAACCAAGTTTCAATCACCAACTAAAACTCAAGAAAATTGAGAAAGGAGAGAATAGATTAATCCTAAATGATGTGATATAAAATTCAAATGACCAAACCTAGACATTCATGAACAACATGCCCATTGAGGCAGAATCTCCATAGTCAATACAAATAATTTATAAAAATATTATTTTAGTATAAATACGTAGTAATAGTGAATCATACATCTTTCAAGTGAGTTTTAATTCCAAGTTCATGTCAAGTTTAGATAAAATCTAACTACTAAATTAAAAAAATATCACTAAAATTATTTAAGATGCAAAATCATCTTTTATTGAACTTGAAACAAATTTCAAGAAAAGATCTAACTATGAATAGAGAGATGATTATATAGCTTTAGTATATTATTAAATGTTCTTAGAATGTAATATATACATAATTTTCAAAATTCACAACCTAATCCAAATAATAGTTGAAACTCTTCCTCTAATGTAAGTACTCAATAATTTCCTATGATGTCTCCTTGATATGGATTAGGAAATGAAGGAATTAATAATATTCTCTGTAATTTTTCACTTTCAAATCAAATACACATTAATAATTTATGCACCTATATAATTAGATATACTATATATACCACCCACCAATACATAAACTTCAAACATATGGAACTTTTTACAATATACATTAAACACTATACTGAGAACGTGGTGAAACAATACCCTATTAAACCATTCAATTTCAAAGAAAAATTAATAATTATAAGGAATAAAAGCATAAACCATCCATAATACACACCACACATGAACGCCAAAAATTTTATGTGGAAACCTAAAAATGGAAAAAATGCAGTGAGGATTAAGTCATAATATGTTATAACTAGTTGATATTATAGAAATGGTCACTGGTAGGAGGAATCACAATCTAAGTGAACTCACAATTGGGAGAGAAAAGAATGATAAAAATAAGTGGCTTCACAACCAAGATTTGAATTGATAAATGTGCATCTAAGGATAACTTCAAAAATATGGGGGGCCAAAAAGGGGGCTTAGGTGGCCACCTTTTTCTTTGAAATGAGGAAATACTAACTTTGGATATGAAATTGAGGATACTTACACTCAAAAATTTTAGATGCAATAAAAAAAAGGATCGTAGTGGTCTGAGTCTACTTTCTAAACTACTAATGTATTTTGAAAATGGTTGAGATTTATTGGTTTAAAAGAGAGGTCCATAGAAATTGGTGTTGTTTTTGTCAAAAAAACATAACATAGCAACTTTTGTGGGTACGTAGCATGGTGAAATTTTTTTCAATATTTTTTAAATCACTTTGGTGAGAAATCAGCTAATAGTATGTAGTTTATGCATAATTTTTCTGATAATTTATTAATGGATGTTTGATTTTTTACTAATTTTCAAAGTGAAAACTATAAAACAAAATTTTACTCATGCTACCCCTACAAATTTTGAAAACTAATTGATTTTTTTTAAGATGTGTAGAACAAAGTCTAGTTTCTTAAAATGTAATTTATTTTAAATTTTGATGAAAAGTTAATTAATATTGAAAAAATACCAAACACTAGTTTTTTCAAGAAAAGAGACAGAAACAAAAGAAAATAATAGATCAAAGGCTTAACATTGTCAAAAAGTAATAAAAATTACATCATTAGATAGCTAAGAGAGAGCCTAACATTACCAAGGTGTTTGATTTGTTCAACATTGAAACACATGCAATGTTAATGGTAAGCATGAACCTAATTATGTGAAATATTGTAGAATTTACAAAAACATGTCTTTGATCATTGGGAAAGCCCTCCAAGCCTTTTGGTTGGTATTCCAAGGAAAATACCAAGACCAAGGATTGGAGATTCCCAAAGAAAGATAGAACACAGGTGTGTTATAATGTGTTCATGTTATAATGCAAGAGTGTTACAACACACTCACATTATATCTTATTTTTGACATTATTTTTGCATTTTTACAATACAAGTCTAGGAAGACATAATGCAAGTATATTATAATGCACTTGCATTATGTCGTGTTTTGTGTTAAATGCTACTCTATTGAATGTATGTTTATATATTTGTATGTTTGTATGTACATGTATGCTTGTATGCCATGTATGTATGTATGTATGTATGTATGTATGTGTGTATGTATGCATGTATGTATGTATGTATGCCTATATGTATGCATGTATATATGTATGTAAGATTATATGTACATGTGTATGTGTGTGCTTGTATGTATGGAAGTATGTATCTATTTATGTATGACTTTAGAGGGAGGAAGAATTTTGAGAGAGGGGAAGAGTTTTCTAGGTAGGGTGGGAGGAAGAGAGGGAAGGAGAGACTTGAGACAGAGAGGTAGAGAGGTAGTGAGAAAGTCTTGAGAGAGAGGGGGTTGGAAGGGAGAGACTAAGAGGGGAGCTTTGAGAGAAGGGACTAGTGTAGTGCCCCTCCATTCTCATAGTGGATGTGCAGGAAGTTTGGCTTTGGAACTTGGAGATGAAAGTAAAATAATAGAGATATTTAAAGGTATCTGCTAATGATGTTAAACAATTGATATTGTATATCATGAATTTATGGACTAAGTAAAAAGGTTGGAAAATGATTTATTAAATGTGTTTAAGGATATATTTATCATGACGTGTGTGTGTTTAGACATGACCATTATTACGATGTATGTTATTGACATATTGATGTGATAAAAGTGGTTTGTTACCTTTAGAGTTTTCACTTGATTCTAATATATTATCATTGTATTGTCATATTATTATGATTTTGATTATGGTTATTTTTATTATTATAAAATATACTGATTTGTGTTCAAGCTTTGTGGCTGCAAGATGGGGCATGAGCTTCTATTAATGTTGTGGTGAGTATGATGCATATTGTTATGTTATTGTTATTATACAGAGATTTACTTGGATAACTGAGTGATACAGTAGTATGTTTGTTAGGATAAGTGGAAAGGGTGGCATTGTACCATTGGACGTATGAGAGACATACGGGAATGAGATACGATTGCTAGAGCCTCTTTCCTAGTGCTTCGGCTATTATGCACATATGCTCTAATTTGTATGTTTAAGTGAACAGGTACTAGGCTACGTATCTACCTAAATTAGTAGGTCTGAGCGTGCCTCTAATCCTAATGGTGGTTGAGGAGATAACATCTAGGCCCAAATTATAACCTAACCCTGACCATTGTTCTCAATTAGAGACAATTGATGAAGAATGTGTTAACTTTTTCGGATTGTCATGAGACAATGTCCGATCTTCTTTACCCTATGTTTGGAGTGTTGCATTTATTCGGTTGTTTTTCTTATGTGATATGTGATTGTTTGATTTTGTTGTCTAACCTTAGTTTTGGATCCCAACCTGTTGGTGTTAAACCCCATGGTTAGTTGTGTTGTTATTATTGTGATTAGTGTTATTTATCTTTTGATGTGAATGTTGCTCTTTCATGTGAAGTTATTTTATGATTTATATTTTACCTTATTTGTAAATTATTTGAGTGAAGTTAGATATTGAATCTATCATATTTATTATTATAATTTTTATTAATGTGTTTGAGGTGTGATATAATATTGTCCATAAGTGACATTTATTTATGTTATATTTTGTTATGTTATTATTTTGAGGAATAATTATTTAATTATTGTTTATTATTATCATTATTTGGTATTTGATTATTGTTTATTGAGTAATATTTATTTTACTTTTGTTTAGATATAATTTTTGCATTATTAGTCTGTTGATTCATTTTATTAAAATGGTCACTAAATTTATGTTTTATGGAGTCTTTATGTGGCTTTAATGATTTAAAATATTTCCTATGTGATAGTTTTATGGGTGAGAGGTATTTTTATTTTATAAAATTATATTTTTTGAGTCCAGAACCCACCCTAATTACTCCATTATGAAAAGTGACGAAAATGGAAGTTGAAAGGGGGCTGGGAGGTGGTCTTTTGGGGGGGAGAAGTGTTCTATGTATTCTGGGAGGAGATAAAGGGTTTTCGTGCTATTGGGTTGGAAGATTTTTGGCATGCATGTTGGATTTGGATTGGGATTCTTTTTCGGGAGAGATTTTTTTATGCTTGCAAAGAGGAAGGAGCAATGAGAAATTTGGGGCAATTTGAGGGTTTTGAAAGTTGAAAACTTTGGAGCTCAGCATCAAATTTCTGTCATTCCCAAGCGTTGGATCCAGGTTGGATTTTCAGATCTTGTGTTAAAATTTTCTTTCGTATGCATGAATGATTTGATTGATTTCTTTCTTTTAATTTTTGAAAATAAATATTGGATGGTTTTATTTCTGTGTGTGAATGAAACATTTATTCTACAATAAAAATTAATACATATTTGTTATTCTTGGTATTTACCAGAAAAAGGGTCTGATTGCGTTGCTCATAAATCTAAATTTACAAACTAGGTTGGTGAGATTTTTAAAGGGTTTTTTTATTTTGTTGTCGTTTAAATCCTGTCCAAAAATCTCAGAAACCCAGATTCTAGTTTGGGAGATATGGTTGAAACACGGGACTGCTGTCAAGTTGCTCCTCTATGACTGCAAATATCTTTATTTCTCTCTGTAAAACAGTCAATGAAAGATTGAGATTTTAAATTTATAGGGGTTTGAAATAGCTTAAATTAATTTTAATATTATTTTTTTTTTATATTTTATTTTGGATAAAATCTGGTTGTTAAGTTACTTATTTTGTCATTTGATTGTAATCGAGTATTACCGAAAATAGGGTTTTATAGAATCTGTCTGTTGTTTTGCATTTTATGAACTTATTATTCATTTTTAGCCAATTTCTTTCGCGTTGCTAAGTAGTCGACGTCTAAATCTGAAATGAGTATTTTACAGATTTTGATTTCGAGTTCATATGACTATTTTATGATTGTTTTATTGTTAACAGATTTGACTGTTATCAAGTGAGAATTAGTTTAGTTTTAAAAGTTGTATTTGAGAGTATAACTATATTCTTTGATCTATATTGTGTTGTACCATTTTTATTTAATTGTGTTTATTATTATAAATCCCTTCATATTTGTGAGATCTTGCATTGAAGTTTCTATATTTGTAAAGATCAATTATATTAGGGATGTGCATTGTTGGTCTTGACTGCGAATTACTAAACTACAGTGTGTTATTATGTTATAATATTGTGAGATTGATGTAATATACTTTATTGTAGTGTTGTAGTTTAATGATAAGCTTTTTGAGTTTTCTATCCATTTGTGTTATGTGTTTGGGTCTATAGAAGTACCTAGAAGCATTTGTGAAGTTATTGTAATGTTCGGTTGATTCTTATTTTGGTAATTTTCTTGGGATGTTTAGTGTCAGCCACTTGTTATTTTTGTTCTGTTGTTTGCTTGTTTGTGGGGCCTAGTGTTGTCTCCTAGCACGGAGGGAGTGGGCCTTAGGGTTCCACGTGGTAGGGTGGTATTTCCGAACCATCCATTGAGATTTAGGTGGTGCAATTCGTGCGCAACATGGAGAGTCTTTCTTTTCACTTCATTCTATAGTTGAATTTATGTGCAGGTGATATTTTCATAAAAAAATTATGTTTAATGTATCTTATACATATATACCTCTTAGATTAATGAAACGTGTTCATGGTAGCATTCTTATATAGGAAAAGTAAGTGAATTGATACAATCTTATTTATACACATTTTTACTATTGTTTAGTATGTAATAGAGAGGTTTAATATAGAAATGTTGTATTTATAATGCATGAGTTTAATTAAGTAGTAGATATGATATATCTTTATGTACTTATTTTATAACATTGATTAAGAATAGATTTGTATTGGCATAGTGTTAGATGTGGTTGAAGATAATTTTTATATCTTATCATATGCAATTTGATGTATGAGATTAATTTACATTCAAGTGTTAGTAAAATATGGTCATAGTATATCAAATATGTTCTTTAGACTTAATTAGCGTAGGTGTATCTTAGTAGCGACGTTAGGGGACCATGGTGGATAGGTGTGCAAATGGGTTATGTTCAATATTATTTTTAGGTTATAATGTGATTATAATATCATGTTGATGTAATAATGTTATTCATATTAATTGGTTGAGTTGCATTAGTTAGTGTTACTTTAGTTTCTTTAAAAAAAAATAATAATAAAAGAAAAAAAAATTAAAAAATTAAAAAATTGGCTTGATGTTAACGACCTTTTGTGGTAATCCACTTGGTCCCTTAGCGGGGCGTTACATCTGGTATCAGAGCCAGGTTTGCAGCACTTGGATCTTTGGTTAATGTTGTTGCCCATGTCTTGTTATAGTAACTTTTCTTATACATGTGCTGATGAATGTTTGATGTGTGACTAAAAAGTCGTAGGGACCCTTGTGTTAGATACTTTGTTTTGATCTATACATTTAGTTGAGACGTTAGATAGAGGATTATACACTTTGTGTATTCTCTTGTTGGGTGTGATTCCTTATATGTTTGTAACTATTGTTTTTTTTTGTGTGACTTTGTTTTATTTCTATGACTTTTAATTCTTTGAAAGTGTAAATTTAATCTTAGGATGTATTTGTGGGTTTAGATTAACTAGTTGTTAAGTTCGCTTGTGGATTTCTTTTGTTTGACTAAATGTGCATTAAAAAAAAAATGTTATTTTGTGCAGTTGGGCTACTTAAATCATTTTATGTAAGTGGAAATGTATGTTATGTGGTTAAAGGGGAAGTCCTAACCTGAGTATGCCATCTATTTGTGTGTTTTTCTATGTTTTGTAGAAGTGTTACACCTATATGATGTTTAGTGCATTTTCATAATGTTAAGAATATATTGCATGTAAAATGGTTCTTAGAATAGATTAAAGAAAATATGTAGGTAGTTTATAAATGAATTATTATTGATCTTTTGTGATTGCAATAATACATGTTGAGTGATGTAATGGAATTTTAACGTTGTTTTTTTTAGCTATGTTTATAAATAAATAAAAAATTGTCTTTGAGTGGTACTTAAAATTTGGGTAGAAGGTATGAATTATTTTTCCTTTGTATAGATGCTTTGTTTGGAAATTTTGCATTTGCAAATTGCTTGCATTGAATTAAAAATTATCTTATTTGTTTCTTCATCCTAACCCACATATAGTTAAAAAAATAAAAAAATAAATAAATAAATAAATAAATAAATAAATAAATAGTATTAAACATTATAATAGAAAATCATTTAGGTCTTAAACTTGTATGCTTAAACCTTGACTATGAATCAAAGAAATTATGTTTGAATTTACTTGAGTGGTGGACTATATATTCTCTTAAAATTGTACTCCTTATTTATGGTTAATGCATAAAAGATAAATTATGAATGAGAATGAGTGTAGTTGCTAGGTATTTAATCTATGTATTTGGAAATAAATTTATGTGAATAAATTTTCTTTATATGATATGATATGTTTTTTTTAATTGGAAATGACTACTTTTGTGGAATAAATAATATGCTAGTGCATAGAACTAAGTTTGTATTTTGAGAAATTATGAGGACTGTATTGGTATTTGAACATCTTGTTTATTATGTATAGTTGAAATCTATTATATAATGTCATTTCTTACTTCTATATAAATAGAAAAGATTTATCTATTGAATGTTTTGTATATTGGATTGTTATGTGGGGGTAACATGTGAAACAATTAAGCTTATGTATCAGATATGGATGTTTGAGTAGGCATAATCACTATGCAAAGGTTTAGTGTTACTAGTATTGGCCTGAGATAAAGTTTGAGAGAATGTGGGATTGTGTTTTGAAAAAACAAATATGTGATGTCCTTTTGTTCTGTGAAAATTTGAATAACTTGTGTATAACTAGCTGAACTTTGGATACACGAATAATGGTGTGGAAGTATTAATGATTCTTAGATGCATTTAAAAATTCATGCTACTTATGTAAAAAAATTTAGTGTGGAGGAAAAATCCGTTTGCATATGCATATGTTATAAGGATAAAATGTTATGTCGAATGAATAAAAGTGAGTGTGAACTTGTTTAGTGGAGTTGATAAGTGATCACGATAATCTTGACATTAACATATTAGCATTGTGTGATATATGGGAAAGAGTAGAGTGAAAGAAAAGATGATAAAGGGTTATTGACATATATAAATCACATGGATTATGGAAGTAAATGTTCTCATGGAATTGTGTATATAATTTTATCCCTTGTAAATGTGAGAAACCAGTAACTGTGCATTGGTTGAGTATTGTGAATACCCCGTACTTGCTTTGTGTGCCTATGGGATGGTGATACTTTGTATCCATCCATGGAGAAAATTGTGTAATTATTGGTGTGGGATTAACCATACCTTTATGTGTTCTTGTATGTTTGTTACCTGATTGAGGGCCAACCCACGTGTGGTTGAAATTTATATATATGAGTAGCCAAAAGATAGTTTCACAGATTCTTTTCTTTTGGTTCTCTAGTCTCTCAATCCGTGAAGGGGTAGTAGCAGCCACAAAGTTTCTTGGGCGGAGTGTGCAGCATACGCATAATGCGACGCAAAGCAGTCTTAGCTCAACCGATCCCGAGGCAATGTACTCACTACTTCCCCTTATAATGGATCAAGGTACTTGATCCATATGTGTGAGCCTAATCCCCACAGTTTTGAGTATAGCAGCATTGGTTTGTTAGTATTTGTCTAGCCGTCCATAGGGACGTTGAGTTGACATTAGCGAGTCAACCTCGTCTGTATGAGAGGTGAAGCTCGAGTAGCCCCATATTGATATACTTATATATGTATTATATATACCATATTCGCACATGTTCTGACATAATGCAATGGATACAATGCCACACCCCACTGATGTTCTGACACAGTGTTGGTAATGATGCCGTGTTGCTGATGGTAGCGAGCTGGGCTCGAGGACACGATGCCACATGCATAGACACGTGAAGGTACACTATGAGATTGTGTTATGATAGCCTACTTGTGTGATGAGTGTAATGGGGCCTCACACACTTGTAGAGGGAATACTCATGTTTGCTTTTGACATTATTTGGGTCGGTTAGCATATGGGTATGTCCTAGCCATGTATACCTCTGGCTACGGCGAGTACCTACGTGTGCCTTCTCCACGAAGTATTGCTATGTGGGGTGTGTCTAGCACGTGCCTATTTCTGTGGAGCCATGGACACACTGCCATGCGGCATACGACCAGTGCGTGCCTTCTCTGACTGGTGTATGACCATGCCGCACTGAGATGCGATGCGGGATGGGGGCCGAGGTGCACATCCCATGCAGATAGCCAAGGAGTGCGAGGGCCACTTGGCTAGTCCATGCCGCGTGACGACGCGAAGCAGGGTGTAGCCGAGGAGCACACTTTGAGACATGTGGATGGCGTGCTCACTCCGCACCACATGGGGGCTATTGTATAGTCGGACGTTGTTCCATCCTTCCTCGTTTGGTGGCTAGTATCTAGTCACGCAGTGTTGTATAGTGTAATTTCTAAGATTGTGAACTTTCTTTATAATTATTGATGATTTTCTAGTGATTGTGAAGGCCGACACCTTATTTATATTTGATTGTGATAGTTTAGCCACACCTTGTGATCTTATTTATTCGTAGCCCTCGTGGTTACATTTGATTTAGTGTTGAAATTGTGCACATTTATTTATTTATTGTTGAAATTAAACTTTTATTTTCTTTTATTTATGACTTTAGTGGCTAAACTAATTTATCCTTATTGTTTTCGATGTCAGTCATTTGTCGTATTGTGATTCCTCTCCAAGGATGTATGAGGCAAACTTGGTGAGTGTATACGAGGAAGTAGACGCAGGGAACCATGAGGATGGGGGTATGTGAGGCTGTTACACAGCTAGGACCCACTACCCACCTATGTGTGATGACTATCTCTTGGAGGCTAACCACCTTATACAACAAGAGGTAGGTCATTGTGGTCTTGTATGGATGGTCTCACCATATGAGTGTGGCCTAACACCATCAAGCCACTGAGTGTGAGGTATGGATTATGTGAGATGGATATTGGCTCTTGGATCATGGATTATATATCATTGATTAGTATGTTGTTTTCCGGTGTCCAGATGGACCCTTGTGTAGCCTTGTGATGTGTTTTTCCTGGTGATGTGATTGTGTATGTATGTGTTAGATGTATATTTCTTATGTGTTGTTGCTTATTGATGTGAAAGAGGGATAACCATGCTATGTTAAATGTGAATGTATTGTCAATCTATGGTATTAAATGGAATGGATGTTCTTGAAATCATAAATTGTAAATTGAAAATAAGTTTCTAAAACATGAGACAATGTGTATTTTTGAATAAAAAAAATATATTATTATGTGCATCCCTTGCATAAGATTATGGAGATTTTTATAATTAGGAATGGAAAAAGGAGTAATTGTAGTGCTTGCTATATTTGTTAGTGTAAAATCAAGTATCATACTATAAGAGATGCAAGGATTTCTAATTAAATGTAGATAGAAAAATATTACTTTCTAATGTGTAGTTAGATAGTGATTTTGATCAAAGATATTCGGAAAGAGGATGTACATCAAATATAGAATAAAATTTTTTGGTACTAATGTCTTATATTTCCACCCTTGTCTAAGTCAAGTTTTAGGGGGGAGGATGTAGTGCCCCTCTATTCTCATAGTGGATGTGCAGGAAGTTTGGCTTTAGAACTTGGACATGAAAGTAAAATAATAGAGATATTTAAAGGTATGTGCTAATGATGTTAAACAATTGATATTGTATATCATGAATTTATGGACTAAGTAAAAAGGTTGGAAAATGATTTATTAGATGTGTTTAAGGATATATTTATCATGACGTGTGTGTGTTTAGACATGACCATTATTACGATGTATGTTATTGACATATTGATGTGATAAAAGTGGTTTGTTACCTTTAGATTTTTCACTTGATTCTAATATATTATCATTGTATTGTTATATTATTATGATTTTGATTATGGTTATTTTTATTATTATAAAATATACTGATTTGTGTTCAAGCTTTGTGGCTGCAAGATGGGGCATAAGCTTCTATTAATGTTGTGGTGAGTATGATGCATATTGTTATGTTATTGTTATTATACAGAGATTTACTTAGATAACTGAGTGATATAGTAGTATGTTTGTTAGGATAAGTGGAAAGGGCGGCATCGCACCATTGGACATATGAGAGACATACGAGAATGAGATACGATTGCTAGAGCCTCTTTCCTAGTGCTTCGACTATTATGCACATATGCTCTAATTTGTATGTTTAAGTGAACAGGTACTAGGTTATGTCTCTACCTAAATTAGTAGGTCTGAGCGTGCCTCTAATCCCAATGGTGGTTGAGGATATAACATCTAGGCCCAAATTATAACCTAACCCTGACCATTGTTCTCAATTAGAGACAATTAATGAAGAATGTGTTAACTTTTTCGGGTTGGTGAGATTTTTAAAGGGTTTTTTCATTTCGTTGTCGTTTAAATCTTGTCTAAAAATCTCAGAAACCCAGATTGTAGTTTGGGAGATCTGGTTGAAACACGGGACTGCTGTCAAGTTGCTCCTCTATGACTGCAAATATCTTTATTTCTCTCTGTAAAACAGTCAATGAAAGATTGAGATTTTAAATTTATAGGGGTTTGAAATAGCTTAAATTAATTTTAATATTTTTTTTTTATATTTTATTTTGGATAAAATCTGGTTGTTAAGTTACTTATTTTGTCATTTGATTGTAATCGAGTATTACCGAAAATAGGGTTTTATAGAATCCGTCTGTTGTTTTGCATTTTATGAACTTTTTATTCATTTTTAGTCAATTTCTTCGATGTTGCTAAGTAGTCAACGTCTAAATCTGAAATGGGTATTTTATAGATTTTGATTTCGAGTTCATATGACTATTTTATGATTGTTTTATTGTTAACAGATTTGACTGTTGTCAAGTGAGAATTAGTTTAGTTTTAAAAGTTGTATTTGAGAGTATAACTATATTCTTTGATCTGTATTGTGTTGTACCATTTTTATTTAATTGTGTTTATTATTATAAATCCCTTCATATTTGTGAGATCTTGCATTGAAGTTTCTATATTTGTAAAGATCAATTATGTCAGGGATGTGCATTGTTGGTCTTGATTGCGAATTACTAAACTACAGTGTGTTATTATATTATAATATTGTGAGATTTATGTAATATACTTTATTGTAGTGTTGTGGTTTAATGATAAGCTTTTTTAGTTTTCTATCCATTTGTGTTATGTGTTTGGGTCTATAGAAGTACCTAAAAACATTTGTGAAGTTATTATAATGTTCGGTTGATTCTTATTTTGGTAGTTTTCTTGGGATGTTTAGTGTCAGCCACTTGTTATTTCTGTTCTATTGTTTGCTTGTTTGTGGGGCCTAGTGTTGTCTCCTAGCACGGAGGGAGTGGGTCTCAGGGTTCCACGTGGTAGGGTGGTATTTCCAAACCATCCATTGGGATTTAGGTGGTGCAATTCGTGCGCAACATGGAGAGTCTTTCTTTTCACTTCATTCTATAGTTGAATTTATGTGCATGTGATATTTTCATAAAAAAATTATGTTTAATGTATCTTATATATATATACCTCTTAGATTAATGAAACGTGTTCATGGTAGCATTCTTATATAGGAAAAGTAAGTGAATTGATACAATCTTGTTTATACATATTTTTACTATTGTTTAGTATGTAATAGAGAGGTTTAATATAGAAATGTTGTATTTATAATGCATGAGTTTAATTAAGTAGTAGATATGATATATCTTTATGCACTTATTTTATAACATTGATTAAGAATAGATTTGTATTGGCATAGTGTTAGATGTGGTTGAAGATAATTTCGATATGTTATCATATGTAATTTGATGTATGAGATTAATTTACATTCAAGTGTTAGTAAAATATGGTCATAGTATATCAAATATGTTCTTTAGACTTAATTAGCGTAGGTGTATCTTAGTAGTGACGTTAGGGGACTATGGTGGATAGGTGTGCAAATGGGTTATGTTCAATATTATTTTTAGGTTATAATGTGATTATAATATCATGTTGATGTAATAATGTTATTCATATTAATTGGTTGAGTTGCATTAGTTAGTGTTACTTTAGTTTCTTTAAAAAAAATAATAATAAAAGAAAAAAAAATAAAAAATAAAAAAATTGGCTTGATGTTGACGACCTTTTGTGTTAATCCACTTGGTCCCTTAGTGGGGCATTACAACTAGAGTGAGAAAGACTTAGCTAGGTAGGGTGAGAGGGATAGAAAGGAGAGGGGGTTGCGATAGAGAGAATTGAGAGGAGAGAGAGAGGGGGTAGAGAGAGAAAGGGAGACAAAGAGAGACTCATGTAGGTAGGGTATTAGAGGGAGATACTTAAGAGAGTGAGAGGAGGTGAGAGGGAGAGACTTGAGAGATAGGTAGTGAGAGGGAGTGGGAGAGAGAGGGAGTGAGAGACTTGAGAGAGGGAGATGGTGTGGGAGGGATTGACCTGAGAGAGAGGGAGAAAGAGAGAGGGTGGAGTGAGAGTGTAACGCTCCCAATGGACCCTAGAGGACAACACAACTAAACCACAACAATGGAACAATTTTTTTAAAAGAAAATAATAGTAGATTGCATATCATAATATAACATATAATCTAAACCTAGGTCTCTAAGGTTCTTTGATTACACTATTCACAAACAATTAACTAGCATAACAAGAATTATTTCATTAACTACTAAGATATCATGTTCTATCTAAAAATAAAGGTTCATTTTAAAAGCATTACATTATATGACTCAACATAGCATATCAACTAGTAATCTACATTAAATTCATTTATAGCTAACTACAATCA